>VZTA01015990.1:12852-266748 GCA_013398855.1 Mohoua ochrocephala | reverse complement strand
CAGGGGATTCCCCTGGTCAGGCTGGGGAAGGTGTCACTTGTGTGTGACAGGGGATGCCCCTGGTCAGGCTGGGGGAGGTGTCACTCGTGTGTGACAGGGGATGCCCCTGGAAGGGTCCGACCCCCGAGGTGTTTTGCCAGCCCTGCTCAGGCTCTGAGTGGGACAAGGCAGCTGGTGGCTGCAGGGACATCTCCCTCCCCAAGGGAGAAGCGCCTCCGTACGCGGGATGGAAGCGCCCCGATGGGCTTGGTGAGGGCAGGGCTGACGGTTCAGTTGTGGTCTCTGTGAAGGTCACCGGGCCTTTCCAAGGGGCACGGAGGCCATGGGCTGTGGAGAGCAGCTCCAGGCTTTCCTGTGTCAGCCCAGCGGGTTCTGAGTGGCAGTAGCTCTCCAGCACTTCAAAACTGCGATGTGGCTTTACAGAGCAGCCAGTTCTGCACTGCTGCTGAGATAGCCTCATTTCCTAAGGGATGGTTCCTAGAAAACTATCGAGCATTGCTGTAAAATGAGGATTTGTGATTTAATAGTTATCATGGGAGCAGCTCCAGGAATCCCTCTGCTGCACAGTCACCACCCTGCACAGGCTTCTGTTCTCCACTCAGAGCTTTTCTTCCAGCTTCTGGAGCAGACCCCGAGCTTGACATCGTGTTCATCTGTCCATGTACCGTGATATTGCCAGTGACATTCAGTACTTTGGGGATTTTTGGCTGCTGACTTTCAATGACATTAGGAGCAATCTCCATAGCCAGTGTGAGATCCTCCTCTGTGCTGAAGAATATAAAAGAGACTATTGCATTTAATATATTGGAGTACATGAGACACAGCAGCAGTTTGTGTGATTTATTGGGTAGACAAAAATGCACCATAGCATGTTCTGTAAATATAAGCACAAACATATCATGCCACATCCCACTGTAAATTTCCTTTACTGCCGAAGTGTCTAAATTAATGAATGCAGGAATAATGGATTATTTCAGACAATAGGTTCTGTCACAAGCTACGTGGTCATTAACATAGGAGCACACTCGACTGTCCTGACAAGGACTTCAGGTGATGGTGGCATGGAACAAAGGAACACATCCTTTAGGGTATGGCCTGATGCCCTTGAGCCTGCCAGAGGTGGCTGGTCCTGGGGAGACTGGAGACAGGGGCTGCCTTGGTTTCTGTGCTGTAGGCTGCCCTCTCTCAACCACTTCTGCCTCTTCCAGAAAAGACTGACTTGCATCTCCCACTGGATACCACCCCTTCACCTCACTTTTTTAATGTGTATCAGACACAAGACAGGTGATTCCTATGTTGTAGCATCTGAATCCCTCTCATATTGGATTTTTAAGTGCTTCTGATCTCTTTTAATCTGGAGCTTGGGAACAGGGAGAATTGCTTTCAGTTTCTTTGGACAGATTCCCAAAACAGAAGAAACAAATAGGTAGGTACATAAATTTTTAAAAACAGCATTAATTTTTACTCGTGATGAGGCTGACAGGAGCTGGCTGACGGGAGGCAGCGTGGCACGTCTGTTATCACATCTCGTACGAAGTTTGATGTAGCCAGCTGGCAAATACCAGCGACTCTCCTGAGCTCATAGCTCACCCTGTTTGTGTTGACATTTCTGGCAAGGAAAGGTAAAGAGTTATCCCAGCTGCAATAACCTGCGAGCTCTCCCTCTGCACTTCTCCTAATTTGACTGAGATGAAAGCGTCTCTCAGCGGGAGCGGATCGAGTGCCAGCATTTGCCATCGTGACTGCTGGGCTGGGGGACCTGCGGGAGGGGGATGCAGTGGGAGATGGCACCGGTGGTGATCCACTCCTGCATCCATAACTGCACACCAGCAGCCTCACAGCTCTCACCTTCCTTTCCTCCCTCTTAACGCCTGACTCGGCCGTGCCCTGGCTCCCTCCGAGCAGGGCTCAGAGCGGGTGTGAGGGGCTGCAGCCCCCAGGGAGCAGCGGCTGAGCCCTGCCCTGCTGCTGGAGAGGCAGATGCACGCACACTGCTGTCCTGGGCTCCACCAGGGCAAGAGTTCCTGAGGGACAGACACACCTGCGAGCAGCTGATGGACCATGCAGGGACCTGTGCTCGGCCACTGCCGGACAAACGCCTCGTGAAGCCTTCGTTCTCTCTGATAACCAAACAAAAACACTTTCTCATCCTTAAATATGACAGTTTGCCTTCACAGAGAGGAGAGGAAATGAAAAAATTAAAGGAAGCCCAAGTGATTTGACTCTCGTGCCAGCATCCTATGTTTCCTTAGGCTTTGCTCCAGTGCTTGCTTTGTCTGCACTGTTAATGACACTGTTTCCCTGGAAGCTGGCTAATTTTTTATTCTTGCCTCTTTTTAAAAATTTGACCTTTAGCATTTGGGCTTTCATGGTTGCTGTTAATCCTTTCAATAAGGAAAAATAATAGAAAAGGCAAAAATCATAATCTGGTCTGTCTTCAGTGTTTGACCACTATTTTCTCTTTAGGAGATATTCCCCACACCCTTGGGAATGCCAACCCCTGTCTGGAGGGCTGCTGGGAGCACGTGGCTCCTGCTGGCTGCATCCACTGCAGCCCTGTGTGCAGGCAAACAGGCTCCTCTTGTTTCTCATTAGCCCTTCACGCCCTGCCCTCCCCAGTGCCTTTTGGACCTGGTGCTTGCATTCAGCAGCCACAGTCAGTGTCCAGATCAACTCCCCGCACCCAGGAGGCCGCTGTGTCACACGTTCCCCGGAGCTGTGCCCAAGGTGCAGTTTCTTGTTCCAAACCTCAGGTGCAGGACGATATTCCTGTGATGGAAGCTGGCCCTTAACTGCCTCGTGCTTTGCTCTATGCTTTACTACTTCAGACTTTTAAAGCTCCAGATATTTGAGTGATGGGAAGTTGTTTTTTCAACCCTTTTCAAGTAATTTCACTCTGGCATTGTGCTTTTCCCGAGCTGGATCCAGGCCAGTCCCTGTCCACTGAGTGTCCTCTTCAGAAACACCTCATATGGTACAAAGTGAACAAACGCCGAGGAGAAAGCTGGAGGCCAGAAAATAATTCCTTTCCTCTCATTTTAGCCATGTATAAGATGAAAGAAACTTTCCAGCACCTGATGCTTGAATAATTCTCCTCTTTAATGCCTGAAAGCTCTGCTCACCTCCGCCTTGCTGGCTGACTGAACTCATGCTGCCTGCATCTCCTTCCAGGATGACAGCCAGGAAATTATTACAGTGCAATTTAAAGACCGTAAAATACAGGATGAGCAGATGGCAGGTCACGTCTCCTTCCCATGAATAGCCCATGTCACCGTGGCACTGCTTCAGCCCATGCTGAGCTGCACTCACTGAGTCCAAACAAGAAGCATCACCGGTGGAGATGATGTCTGTTAAGGCAACGTCCCAGCAGCGCAGACCTTACGACTGTGGCAAAGAATTTGGGCATTGGCAAGAAGCTTTAGTGACAATGAGCTTTAAATACCTGCTGTTAAGATAATCACAATAATCTGTCTGCCAGCTTTTTCCTAATGTGCATTTTCTAATTCATTGTGGGAGGCAAAATCCTTTGACTGGTGGAATGAAGACGTGGCACTGTGACTGTAATTTACATTGTTAAATAAGTGGAAGGAGCAGCTATCAAAAGCTGAAATCCCACCCAAAGCAGGAGAGCTGCCTTCACAGACTAATTTTTTTTAAAAGACAAGAAATTAGTGTTTTCATAGAAAGGAATTCCTGATGGGAGGAATCCTCAGTTCCGTGAAAGGGATTAAAAAAGTGACTATCCCAGCTGCAGGATTTGCTGTGGTCCCGATCTTTTGGAGCCTGCCCTTGGAGTAGGGTATCTTACCCTCTGCTTCACATTTTCTGCTCCGTGGACTGCTGTGCTGCCTTGGAACCAGAGGCTGAACCAGCCATTATGGCCATTCCTGTCATCCCAAAGAGGATGTTTCTGAGAGAATTAATCTCTCTTCTATCTAATTGGGAAACTCAGACAAAGCTCTGTCGTGTCTTGGCCCTCGGTGCAGCAGTCAGGTTGATCCCCCTTATCCTTTCAGCGTTAATTGCAGAGCACCTCTGCTCCTGTGAGCAGCACCTTGCCCAAGAAGCCCCTGTGTTACCTGTTAATCAGCAGCACTGCTGGGTGTGTCTGAGGGGACACACCACGGTGTCAGAGTCATCCTTCCTTGGCTGCTCGTGGTGCCAGAACAAAAGGCAGATCTGGGATTCACGGAGAGTGGAGCAGAACGGAGTTGGGAGTTTGATAGGAAAGGATCTTCTCAAACAAGAATTGAGGAAGGCACTGCACCTAAATGAAGCACTGAGCCCTAAAATCGGGGCCAGCAGGTGAGTGACGTGCACTGAGAGAAGCACAGCTGTCCAGAAATTGTTCCTTACACTGTTTATTTTCAATTAACGAAGATGGTTGTTTTCAAACCTTTCACACTCAAAGCCCCCTCTTTTTCCCTCCCTCCCTGAGGGGAGTGAGGGCAGCAGGGACCCTCACTTGTCACCCTGCTGCCCAGGTGGCAGCTCGGGTCCTTGGTCCACCAGCAGTGCCTGACTCGCACGAGACCTTCTCCTGCAGGTTTGGATAGTGCAGAAAAACACCTTTTCCTTGTTTCCCTTCAGGTGCAGTGTGCTGGAACCTCACCCCGTTCCCTGGTGAGCACATCTGTGCCCTGCAAAGGCTGTACCTGACACTCTGGTGGGCTAAACCCTGTGAGATGTTCGTGGAGCTGGGATTTGCAGCTCCCTGGTCACCTCTGGAAGCGGTTCTTTGAAGGACATTTTCAAGGCATGTTTGCAGAGGCTTGCATTGCTGCTACTCTGCTCATGCTGAGGAATAAATTGGATTTGACTATCTGCAGCTGCTTTTGGCACCTTTCACTAGTGCAGAAATTCCCGTTGTGATCTGTGAAAAAATAACCACCAAAAATCCTTAATTTTAAGGGAGGTATTCCTGGGGAAGAATGTCACTTTCCACACAGGCTGGCTGAACGTGGCCAATGGTGCCGTTTGTTCAGCAGGGAGCACTACGGTTTGCCTTTTGCATTTCTAAGAATTGAATTTGCTAAATGGAGCACTTCCCACTGACAGAGCCGGAGTTGGGCTGGGCTCTTTTTTTCCTTCTCCTTGCAGCAGGAAACCATTTTCACTCGTATCACAGAGCTTCTTAGCCCTGTTGAATCTGGCTTAGTGTTTCTCAAGGGACAGAGGCAGGATTACTAATAGCTTTCCAACCCACTTAAGTCTCTCCCTTCATAACACAAACTCTCAGCAAAACAGACTGGAGCAAGGTCTTTGTCCTGGATGACTTTTTGCTAAATAAGTTAGCAATGCTCTAGTTAGCAGAATCTCTTGTCCCCCGTGGAGGGGTTCAGACTCGCTGGTACAGTGAGGCAGTGTGAGCAGTGCTGAGGGAAAAGCTGTGGCACGTTCAGACCTCAGTGCAGCCAATTCCCAACGTGTGGGAAACCCCACACCTGCCGGGGAGGTAAAGAAATGTTTTGATCTGAATCAGGGAAATCTGTGCTTTTCTCACAGAGAATCTGAAACGGGTCCCTCTTTTTCTCTCTTTCACAGGTGAACTGGCAGAATAAACTGTCCACCTTCAGAGTGTGAGTGGACTTTGCCTTTCAAGAAGAACGTTTGTGTCTTCTACATTAAATTTATTATAAATAAATGTGTTTTTCACAGTAATCTCAGTTCCTAAAAATATATATCCTAGGGTTTGTTAGATTTTTCTAAAGACTCCTATGGAAGTTGTATGCTGCAGGATCATGCAGAAAGGAGCAGATACATGTGAAAACTTATTGCAAATCCTTCCAGATTAGACTCTTTTTTATTTTAAAGGAAAAAAAAAAAAAAAGAAAAAGCTTTTTCTTATTCCCATCATACAGTGAAATGGATCTGTAGATGACAGATACTGGACTCTGACAGGCATCTCATCCTGGGCTGAGGCTGGTGACAGTCTGAAAGAAATTGCTCATCTGAGTCCACAGCCAGCTGCTCTGACTGTGTTTGTCTCCGGTGCTAATTTCATCTCTTTGCTCAGTTTTCCTGGAATCTGGGCACGCACACTGACCTGATAAATAACTGAAGCCAGCAATAAAGATAAAGGAAAGTTCTACACTTCAGAGGTCAAGCTAGCCTCCAAATCATATTTGCCCTAATGGAGAACAAATCCAACACTACCAAAAGTCAAATGAATGTTTAGTCACCTGAGAAAATACCATTATAAGCTGAAATGAGTTCTCATTATTTTTTCCATTTTATTTCTTTAATTTCTCCTTGGCTTCTGCTACAAAACTAAAAATAGGGGCATTAGTCACAGGGTACTTCAGAGGCACCCTCAAGGCAGAAGCAAGGTTCTAAGGTAAATCACAGCTGGTGACTCTTAAAATGGATGAAATCGCTTGCATTAGGCCTTCAGGATGCATATTTTCATTTACTTGATTTATTCCTTTTGTTTAAGCTGTGATGTGAAGTGGCACAGGCACGATGGAGCCAGGCTGATGAGGAACTTTATAGTGAGCTGTCAGGGCAGAAAATCCCATTGTGAAGAGATCCTTTCCTCGGGGCTGTTTGTGAGGATGGTGCAGCAGAAAGCTGAGAGAATGATTTAGAAGGGAAAAAAAAAAAGAACAGAAGATGGGGAAATGGGCAGGTAAATTGCCTGACATGCTGCTGGCACCGAGGCCCTGGACCACCCTGGTGCAAACAGCTGCAGAGCTGGGCAGAATCAGACCCAGGTGATCCCTCTCTGGAGGTGAGTAGGGTGTCTCAGCCCCTCATCCTGCTCCCCACAGCAGCTGATTTGTCTCCAGAGGCTTCCCCATCCCACATGAGCTGGCCCCTTCCTGCTCTGCCCAGCCTGGGAGGTGCTGGTGACTCGTTTCCCAGTTATACCCATGAGCCTCCCTCTGCCTTCTTGTGTCCTTTGAGGGTGTGAATGCAAAGACTGCTCTCTAATGCAACACTTCTGACAGCCAGACCTGTGTTTTGGAGCCTAAAAGGTAATTAATGAATATAATTTTTCTGTCATTGCTGATACCATCAGGTTGCATTCGGTGTCATGGTATCCCCTGCACCCCAGGGAGGACCTCCTGGGCGAGGCATCTTGGCAAGAATAAGGTCTTTTATTGAGAGATGTGCTTCCTTCTGGAGAAATAAAGGAGCCAGCAGGGCCAAACAGTGCTTTGATGGCCTGTCCAAGGCTTCCTCTTGCAATCTGTACCTTGGAAATTCCTTACACCACCTTTGTTTTCCAAAACATTGGAAGAGAGTAAGGGGTTACTGAGGAAGTGGACATTAGCAGGGGCTGGGGGAAAGCAGAGAACCTTTCATGTACCCCACTGTGCCCCTGTAAAACCCCAGCACCGTCTCACCTCGCTGGATCCATGTTCTGTTACTTGTGTGGGCACGTGAGTGTTAATTGGCTATGGGGGCTTCTCTGCTCAGGGTAAGTGCAGTTGTGGGGTTCATCCAGGCAGCTGCACACCTCAGGTCCACCCACAAGGGACGGAATATTTCATGTTCTGTGGGTATCAATTATTGATTGCAGGAATATCTTTGTGATGAAGCAGCCCCTGACTGGCTCGTGGTGGCAGAAGGGACTCTGGGTGATGGATTTGTGTGTTAATGTGGCACAGAGAAAGTGGGGACACAGCAGCAGCAACGCTTGAGCCTCTGTGCTGCAGAACATATGTGCACCATGACAGAGCTGTCAGCACGTTGTGACAAAGCTGACTTTGCTTAAAGTGATCTTTTTCACCTGTGCAAGATCATGTTTGAGTTTTACAGTGAGGTGCATTGGATCAGCTGAGGGAGGGCTGTCTTACTGCGTTTTGTGGCTTTTGTTTGTTCGTTTGTGCCGCCTTTGTGATGGGAATTCGTTTGGTAGAACTTTCCTGTAAACTGCAAATGCGAAATCCTCAAAATAAATCCCCAAACACCTCTGTGCTCCTCTTTCCACGAAGTAAAAATATATTCAGAAGAAAAATTTTATTTTAGTTAAAATTATTCTCTCTTCAGGAAGAAAAATCCAGATGATATCGTGGTTTGTTCCAACATTAACAGATACTGATTTATCAGACACCTTAGTTTTTGGCCAGCTGTGTACAGAGGTCAGCAAGAGTTGTGTTTTTTTCCCATTTCCCCCATGAAGGGGTCAAAGGCAGCTCCAGGAAAGCACGTGACTTGCTAACAAAATGTATCCTTAAGGACAAATTCTTTTCTGGACAGGCAGGTTCGATGATTTTCAGTGGTAATGACATGTTTATTTCAGGGCTAAACTTGGCCAAGTGTTCATGAGTGCACGCAGCATCACAGAGGAGGATGCAGCGTGTGCTGTTTGGCCAGGGGAGCGGGAGTGCTGCTCCTGGCACAGAAACAGCCCGGTGGGTGACCCTGGGAGCTCCTGTGCCATCCTGGGCCCTTCTGTGCCATCCTGGGCCCTCCTCCGTACATCCCTAGAAGGAACAGTGCTAAAAGGGCTGCTCCTCAGATTTTAATAAGAAGCTCTGTGGAGATTGCAGTTTGGCTCATAGTGCAATACTTCATTTTCCTCGGTTCTTTAGAATCTTTTCTAATAATGCATCTGTGTGTACATTCTGTGGTCACAAACATGTTTGAGGTCACTCAGTCAAGTGACATTAAAAAGGAAAGTGCTAACAACAAATTCAAAGTGCTGCTGGTGGATGGGTGCAATGGCTCATCTGGTGAACAAGCTGTTACTGAGAAAATGTTACTGGTGCTGTGGGTGACAATTATGGCAACTGAAAACGTTGGTTCAGCTCCGTGTCACCAGGGCCATGGGGAGGCAGATGGCTCCGAGGTAATCCCAGTCTGACTGGCCATGTCTGTTCCAGCAGCAAAGATAAAGTTGTTTCTCCTGTCCCACACCAATCCAACAGCTGATAACTGGTGATAAATCCCAAAACCTCAGCCGTTCAAAGCACATCCTTAGCTCTCACCCTGCGCTCTCTCTCCATCTTAGAATTGTCTTGCCCTTAGGATGGAGCTGCTTTAAGTGCTGGGCTCTCCCTCCAGCCACGCAGCAGAACCAGATTTCCTGGAAGCTGAAGGCAAGAGAAACTCTTGAGTCGTGCTGATGTTAATTTCCTTCCCCGTGCTCTGATCCTGGCTGATCGAGCGTTCACGGCACCAGCGGGGCGTTTCCTGGGGAATATTGGCAGAGGTGGGAAAATATTCCATCAACCCCTGAACTCTGCAGCAGCACCTGTGCCAGCGCTCCCGCCGGGGTGGGAATGGTGTCTTCTCTGCCTGCAGCACGGGCAGCCCAGCAAGGGCAAACTGCACCCCTGGAAACTTCTGTCCCTCTGTCCGAGGTGGCAAGGAGTGACTTCAGTCTTTGGAGAGGAAAGCTCAGAGCTGGCCATTGCTGCTTCAACCCAGAGAATCGAGTAGAAAATGTCATTACTTTTATGTTAAGTGAGTGGAAAAGTGCAAATAACGGAATATGCAGCAGTTTTTTAACTCTCTTGAGGACAATGTAGATCTGTATGAGCTCTGCTGGAACTTATTTGCTGGTGAGGCCGAATTGCATGAAAAAATAGCTCACGGAAATTATTTGTTGGTTTTTAAACTTCTCTAAAGGATCTAACTGTCCAAAGGCTTTGTGCTGACACATTCTCCATAAACAGTTCCATGGAAGGGTGGCTCAGAGTAAAACTTGTTGGTGGGTAGAATTATGGATTTAATACGTTCAACGCCATTAATTGTATCTGCTGTTTACTCAGGGTTTTACAGGGTCAAGTCGCCATCCTAGCTGATTTATGCAACAGTTAAGGCCTTTTATACTTTCTAACCTTGAAGCAGGACACTAAAAGGATCCACCTCGTGTTACCCAGAAAGTCAGAGGCAGCAAGGTTGGTCCCACAGCCACCAGAGGCACCTGGGGCCTCGTTCCTCCTCCATTTCACTGTTTGTGGACACCTCTGTGGCCAAAGTTTAATTTAGGTGCTTTTTCAGGAAAAGACAAACTCTTTCTGTGGGTCTGACGAAACAGAGTATGTATAAAGAACAGCCCAAAATTATTTTAGGATTAATCAGAAATGTTCAATTCAGCTGGGAGAGCTGACACCCAATAACCACTGACACACCGAGGTAAACTCAGAGCAGCAAACAGCCACCAACAGTTCAGGTTCTCTTTAAATCCACCTTGGGAGCTGTCTGTGCTCTTGAACATACTGAGCAGCCGTGGGTAATGAACAAACTTGTAAAAATTAAAATGTTTTTTTGGATGGACAGTTAATGATCTGAAGAAGGGCTAAATTTATTGAATAAGTGATTTATTTAATGAACAGTTTGACTCAAAAGTACGATGCCTCTGTTGTAGCTTGTAGCTGGGCCTAAGGGGCTTTCTATGTTTTACTCTGGTATGAACTGCCTCCTGTGTGTTTTAGGGCTGCAGCAGATTTCTGGCCTTTTCAGCAGGATGTGGACAGTTGGAGAGGGACAGCAAGCAGGGTGGAGGCAGTGGGGTTAAGCTCTGGAGCAGCACCAAGGCACAGCGAGAGTAAAAAGCAGATTGGATGTGTAATTGCAGTAGCACAAACATCCTGAAGGCTGGTGGAAGGGACCTCCTACTCCATCCTTCAGGCTGTAAATTAAACTTTATTGGTGGCTCAGCTGAGGCTCTTTTGGAATGAGGACACGAGCTCCTGTGTCCTGCTGCAGCCTGCCCTGGATGGATCCGAAGCTGTCTGGTGTCCTGTGGCAGGACCAGAGGCTCGGTCTGTTCTGGCAGTTCTCAGGCACCCTTTACCCCTTGGGGACACTTCCAGCACAGCCACGGTGCAGGCACAGAGAGCAGAGGATGGTGCAGAGGCAGCTTGCCTGCTCTCATGGCAGGTTGTCAATCATTAGCTTTTCCCGAGGTGTCTGGGACTGGTCAGCCGACGCTTGACTTGGCTGGTGAATCTCACACAGCAATTCCTATGCAGTTTTCAGCCTTCCCGTGCTTAAAGCCAGATTTTTTGGGAGAAGAATTTAGATGTCTGTCGATTTGCTGATGCCTGCAGAGGTGTTTCACAGGAAATGGCTGACCACAACTCGCACGTACGAGGCAGGCAGAGCAAATCCACAAACGAGCCGTGTGTCACCGTGCTCAGGCAGCCACCTCCTGCATCCCCAGCGTGTGCAGGGGGCACAGCACTGCTCTTCCATAGCCACGGGAATGCTGGCTCCAAGTCAGCAAACAGGGCTAATGGATGATTGTTCTGTTGATTAAAAACACGCAGCATTTGTGGAGTGTGGAGAGAATCGGGTGCCAAGAAGGAAATGTGCTGGCGGGCTTTTAGCCCTGGGTGGAGGGGCAGCCTTTGGAACTGGGAAAGGATATAAAGAGCAGCAAACAGATCGATGAGGGGCTCTTGGAGAGGAATGTTTGGTGCTGGTTAAATGGTCAACCTGCAGGGAGCTGGAGAGGGATGAGGACGGCTGTTACAAGAAAAAGGGATTTAGTTGTTAAAAGCAGGACCGTACCCAAATCAAAATTTTTTTCATATTAAAAAAAAAATAAGAAAAAAAGAAAAGAAAACCCGGAGTGAATAAAGCATCAATTTCCCTACATTTTAAATGAGATCTAAAAAGGAACTCAGTAATGGCATTGGTTGCCATGGTGTTTAAAGGTGCAGCTCTGCAGACACTTCAAATAACAGGAGATGCTTTTATCTGCCTATGTGGCTGAGTTAATTTTCATCTGCTGGAATTATTCATTTAGTTTGCTTTAATTATTCTATATTGGCAGTATCATAAAAGGGCCTGATCCTGCCATCTTAATACAGACAGAACTCTTTCTGACTCCAGAGGAAGAAAGCAATATTAGATGCAAGCTGAACTACTCCGGAGATGCAAACGGGGGTGCTGTGGCTCTGGGCTTGCAGAGGTGCCCCAGAGCTCTGTTTGTACAGTGGTTAGGGCAGAACTGGGCAGGGAAACACTCTCCAGGCTCTGGGGTGGGAAGGTGTGTGGAAAACCCAGAGATGAGGTGCTGTGTCCTGCTAGCCACAGGCACTGATGCTCTCCCAGGTGTGTTCAGGGGGACTGTCGAGGTTGGAAGATTCTCTCTTGTGTCCCGCCAGGTTTTGCCCGTGTTGCTAAAGCAGCAATGTCCCAGCTGGGCCAGGGCACAGCTTGGTGAAGCTCACAAACCCTGTCCCTTGCTTTTCTCGCCTCCAACCCTGCCCCAAACAGGCTTTGGAGCTCCCTCCTTTTGCGTGCCTTCTGTGGCACTGGCAGTGGTTATTGACCAAATGAAAAGGTTACTGGTTAGATTGCCAAATCCCTGAACTTTGGTTTGAGTTTTGAAGTGCCAAGCACTTGACTTCTCCCTTGGCCTTCAGTGGTACCTGCTGGGAGGCTGCTGACACCTGGGTGAAGGCTAAAATCCCTGCTCCTGCACTCTGGGTTGCAGTAGCACCCCTGTGCCCACAAAGAGCCTGAAACTTGGTTCAGATCTTGGCTCACACACACAGTGCCTGGATCCTGTGCCTGACCTCTGTGTGTCACCAGCTCAGCTCCCTCTGTGCCCTTGTCTGCCAGTTGAGAACAGCCATCAGCACTGGCTCTGCATCTCTGAGCACAAACACCTCCTGCCCGTGCTTGGCTTTGCTTAAAACACAGCAAAGACCCAAAAGAGGAAAAATTAGCGACTGCTGATGTGAGCTGATGCAACCCTGTGTAACTGCAACGTGGCTGTCCTTTGAAACAGGGTATCAATAAATGCATTTCTAGAGTTTTCTCTCACAATAAAACTGCCGCATAATCTGCAATGAAATGGCATTCAGAGTCTCAGGATCTTTTCCAGCACCCTGTCTATGCTTTATTTTATTGATGTTTTTCCTCGTTCCCCTCAGAAGCATGAGTCAGGAACCCTCTGTTATTAAAAGCAGTCCCAGTTGCACACACCTTTCATTTCCTTTGGATTACATTAATTGCCTGACAGCTAAAAGTGATCTGGGTTTCTCGGTCTTCAGCTCTGGACCGCAAGAAATATTTACCAGCTACAGCAGATTTATAAAGATGCCACTGAGATGCCTTGAGACTAACAATCAGAAAACACAGCAGCAAAACAACACTATTTTTCAAGGTTAAATGCTCAGAATGCTAAAAAAGGAATTGCACATAATAAAGCCAAACAAAGGCTTGGATTCAGCCCATATTTTCCTCTGCTTGTCTCACATAAAAAGAAAGGTGCCAGTGGTTCAAAAATGATTGCATAGCATCACGCAGCAATTAGAAATTTAATAAGGGAGCTTTAATTTTAATTTAGTTTTGGTTTTGTGGTTCAAATGTCTGTTAGTGTCAACCCCCTGCCTCTATGGCAGAGTCATTTCCTCGTCACGCGTGCCTGGCTCCGTGTCTTTGTGGGACTCCTTTAGCTGAGAGTGGCTGGATGATGCTGCACAAAGACCAGCTAACGTGAAGGAGGGACTGACCAGGCTGATGTGAGCAATCTGGAGCTCAGACCTGTCCTGCATGACTTTGAACAAGCCCTTTAGTCTCCCTGCACCCCGTTTCCCAGGTGTAAAGCGCAGGTAACAGCGCTCCTCGCTCACGGGAGGATAACTGCTCTGGGAGGTGCTCAGGCACTGAGGCAACAGGGCCAGGAAAGGGGTTTGGGCAGAGGAAATACCCAGGAGATGTGTGCTGGGAAGGCAATGGTACCAAATCTGCAGGCTGAAATCCATCATCAACTTTGCAGCTTTGTTTCAGTGACAGAAGTCAAAGGCCTGATTCTCGTTCAGCCACAGCCACCACTTCTTGTGCAGAAAAAGACCCATCCTAAGGCCCTGCATCACTGGCAGAGATGCTGCTCTTGGGCCGTGGATGTATTTGGGTCTTCTTCCCTCCCTTGAAGCAGGGACTGGGGTTCCCATGTACACAACGTGAAGATATTCCCTGCCTTGAAGTGACTTTGTGTTTGCGAGTAAAAAAATGAAACTTTAACGTCAAGAAATAGATGTTTACTGATTTCAGTGTAATTTATAAGTCAAAATGCAATGCTCTGTGCACGAGCACGACAGAACCGAACCATTTAAAATTGGTCTGCAAAGGCAGTAGCAGCCATTCTTTAGTTATACCAGTGAGAAGAGGCGATGTAAAGTATTGGGAATCCTTGTCTGAGCGGCCTTGTAGCAATCGTTTGTGTGCAGATCTTGTTAATTTTGTGTGGGTATATCATGTTGTGACTCCAGGTTTATTCTTCTGTAATGAATATGGAAAGCAGATTTTCAGTTCTCAATGCACTACAACATCACACCTGTTATTTTCTTATTTTCCTCCCTCTGCCTTTCAAGTTGGAATGAAGCCCTCTGCCTTGGAAATGTGTCTCTGTGTGGGCCTTCAAAGCCTAAGGCTGCCTGCAATAATCCTGCTATATCCATTTTTTTTAACCCCTAGAAAGAGCTAATCATGTGAATCATTGCTCATGTGAGTCTGCAGAACTGATTTTGTCATTGTTCTCAGTCCCAGCTTTCACCGCTTTTGATGATTCAACTCAAACTCTTATCACATGTTCACATTTAGGGAAAGGCTTTGGGGGACTTAAATTCTTACTTTAATCCTACCTCCAGCTAACACAGTGCTCTGAACCTTTGGGACAGAGGAAGAGAGAGTGTGTGTGCACGCCTGTGTAGGCTGACCTGCTTGGGAGATTGTTTCTTCAGGCTTTGCCTTATCTGTTTACAGATTCAGTAAGGCCAGAGGAGGATTATACCTAGTGATCTTTGGCTCCAAATGTTTAAGTCATCTTTAAACCTTGGAGGTGCCTTGGCAGTAGACAAGGGAATTGAACCATTGCTTTTGCAAATACACTTAATATTGCATATTTACCACATAATTCATTGTTAAAACAAATTGCTTTCCAGATCAGGTACTCAGGAAGAGTATTTGTGTTGAAGTCTGCTCATTGGGGACTTTTCATCCTGGTGCTTTTTGTTCGCTTGTTCTATTAACCTAAAACCATCAGCTAAGTTGTTTAATCCCCGAGTGCTGGGGGAGGACGGGGAGGAAATGGTCTGTAAGTTTTGCACAGTTAATCAAAAGTCCTCTGAGGCTTTGAAGAAATCCCTGACTCTGAGGTACCCTCCTCCTCCAGCCTGCACACCAGCAGCAGGACAGTCCAAGCAGTCAGTTCTGGGCTTTTTTTGCTCTCAGCAGCCTCAGCAGCAGGTGCCTGCCTCCATCCCCCTTCTGCTCTGCTCTGCTGTGCTGGGGAGGGACGAGGGGGAACCGCTGTGACAGGGAGGGACAGCCAGGGAGAGGGTGGGGACTGTCACCTGTGTGACAGCAATGAGGGAAAGGAGCAGGAAAGCCCTTGGGGAGCTTGGGGAGGAGTTCCACAAGTGAAAACCAGCAGTTGTTTATTCAGTACATTTTCTCTTCTTTAAGAAAATTAGGGGAAGGTAGGAGATTAACTTACCTCCCTGTCTGAGAGGGACAATGCTCCGGGGAGAAGAGACTTAGTCTCCAGAGCAGCCCTGAGATATGAGGGCTGGTTCTGGTCTTCCCATTAGGGTGAAGAAATCATCCTTCCCACTCTGAAGCAAACCAAATGAGCATCTCGCTGAACAAATTTGAAGCAAATAGCTAATAAAATCTAAAATAAATGAGATTACTGAATCAAATCATAGAATGCAAAATATTTGTGTAATTGTGTAATTCAAAGCTGTTGCAATATTAATGAATTTTATAATAGAATGATTAAACACAGGATTCATTTTCATTTTGCAAATGTGCTTAAGCCTTTAATCTAGCAGAGTATTACAACGCAGGTAAATTTTGTTAAACCTTTCCGTGAAAGTATTTTATTTTAAAAAAACACAGCTGCAAACCTCTTCCTGGTCAAAGCCCTCATCATCCTCATTGTTTTCTTTAGTCTCCTTCTCATTGTTTTCTTCATTCTGCCTCTTCCCATTGTTTGTGGCTCACCTACTGGAGACAAAATGAGACAATATGCACCTGACACACCGAGCTGTGTGAAACCAAGGATGTAGCTCAGCACAGCTGAGGTCCAGTTGCCTAAAGCACCCTCTTATCCTAACCCTGACTTTTCTTTCCCTGCAGTCTGATACAGCCTCTTGCATAAAGAGTTTTTTCTCTGAATAATCTTGCTGCTCACCATGAGCTGTTTCAGGAGCAAGGTCCACCTTAATGGCAGGAAGCAGCTGCAGGGGAAACAGAAAAGTCTTAACTCGACCCTCATTTATCTCAACCCCTATTTATTTAAATTTTGTTTGTACATGCTGAAGAGCCGAGAATAAGCCAAGCAGTGGGTTTTTTCCTATGAGTTTTTTTGATCATTTTCCCTTCAATAGATTAGAGAAATGATGCTCAAACACCTTTGTGCTTCTTGGGAACCCGAGGAAAGTTCCAGAACTTCAGTCCAGACTGAGCAAAATTGATTACTCCTATCTTCTGTCTGGTAACTAATGGAGCCTTGCTTTAAGTTGCTCCACAGAGCTTTAGTGCTGCTGTAAATCACTGCTGTTGTCAAGATGGAAAAGTTTTGAGCTTTCACGCTCAGCAGCGCAAGGCTGCGGGCTTCTCTCCGAGCTCTGCGTGCTGGATCCTGCCAAGGAGGGGCACAGATTCCTTGACTGCAGCCTTTATGTTGGCACACAAGCACGGGCTGGTGTTCTGTGCTCTGTGAGGGGGTAAGGCTGAGGCTGTCCAGCCCTCTGAGCACCCTTCCCATCATCTGTGCTTGACTCTGCTCCTGGCCAGGCCACAAAACTGGAGCAGTGTGTGGAAGCTTCTCTCCTGGTTACTGGAAAAGCAGAGAGGAAGGAACAGGTGTATCAGGCCTAGAAATGGGTGTAGGGTTTTGCTGCCAGGGGAATGAATTATTTGAACAATTTGCATTGGACTGTGCTGGATTCGTTGCCACGTGAAGTCCTTAAATCACAACTGGATGCTTTTTCTGTGAATAAGGTCGTCCTTGCTGAGATGGGGTCTGGTGAGGGACTCACTGGGGGAAATCCTGTCACGTGCAGGGGTGAGAATCCAGTGACCATTCTAGTCCCTTCTAACGCTCAGATTGATACCAATCAGTGCTAGGAAGGTGGGTGAACCTCTCCCACCCCTGGGCTGCCCTGCAGTGACCTGTGTGCTGTTACAGTGATCGCGTGAGGTGTCTCTGTGCTTTTCGCTCCCCACGCTCACACCCATCCTGTGCTGCAGTACTGCTCCATCTCCACTTCACTGTGTCTTCATAGGCCTGCAAAGGAGGGATTGGCTGTGCTTTTTATCTACCATTCCTCCAAAAATATCACAGAGATGACTGATAGCATCCCGTTCATCTTTACAGCGTTGCAATCGCTCCACCACCTCAGAAAGGTGTGGGCACCCGTATCCAAGACAGGCTAAATCATAACAACTCAAAGAATGCTCTGAGGGCTTTGATGCAGGAGAATAAAACCCTTCCTATGGCAGCTGTGATACTCGCTGGGAATGGTTTTTGTCATGATGGGAACACAGCCCATTGTTTTTAACAGCAGTAAGATGATGTGGTGGGATCCGTTCTTTGCAGGTTGATGGAAGGATCTGCTGGAATGACTTGATTCACAAAACAAACAGATATTGGTAGATCTAAGCTGTGCATGGACCTGCATCTCCCTTTCCACTCCTCACAGCAGCAGAGCAGAGGTAGCTGTCATTTTCTGTCACACAGAGACAGGCTTTTGTGCTCCATTTGTGGATATAAACCAAGATTTTGGTTCCTGGCTTCAAACCCTGAGTGCACCAGCCTGGGCCTGAGGTCCCTTGAAAGAGAGTGGGTGCTGTAACCATGCTATTGCCTCTTATGAGGACAACATTAAAAAAATTAATTCTGGGAGAAATGCAGGTAAAAGGAAACCCAACATCAGTCCAACCCAGATGTTTTATTCGGCTTGAAATGAAAGCTAATTTTATTTTCAAATTACCTAAGCCTTTTACTTTTTGCTGCAAAAAAAAGAAAAGAACAAGTTTTCTGTGGAATGTAATATCAGTAATGAATCTTGAAAATATAAAGTAAGGCCAGCAGGCTTTCAGTGCTTTTCCTTCTTTGATTAAGTGCTTGCTGAATTCAATCCAAATTTACAAAGCCTGAGTTTGCTATTAATTCAGTTTTCCTTTTGCCCAGCTTACAGCACTGAATTAAAGGCAGGAGCTCAGTGCTTGCTGCCAGCAGATGAGGAGGTCAGGAAGGGTCTGAGGCTGGTGCTGGGATGTGGGGACAGGATGCAGGGTGGGCTTGGCCACTGCAGAGGACCTCACTGTGCAGCAACAGCATCCTGTGCATCAGGCTTTAGGATCAGCACGTGGTTTTGTGCATGTTTATGTGTAACAAAGGCCTGGCAGTGCACATAGGGACTGTCCAAGCTGCCTGCTGGGTCAGGTTTGACTGCACCGTGATGTTTGATGTCCCTGTCCCACCACTCAGGACTATGGTAACAGCAGATTCCATTTCCTAACAATGATTTTCCGGAATAACTTTTCCTTTCCCCCCTCAAGCTCAGTTTTGCACTGGAAATTCCACAAACTAGTAAATGAGCTGCAGGAACAGATGGGGCTAATTGCACCTGTCTGACAGTGCAAATTTGAGCTCTCTGAGCCTTCAAAAGGCCGTGGATTCAAATCACAGTCTGCAGAACAACTGATGGAAAGCCTCTCTGGAAGTCAGGCGTTTACTGGGTATGACTGAGCTCTTCCTGAAGCTGTTAAACCAGTGACAGGTGATGAGCACTGCTGGAAATTAGGCTGTGAGAATTTATGTCTCAGCCGTGGGAACTCCTGCAAAGAGGCCTCTGGAGCAAGTAACCCACCCTCAGACACAGCCACCACCTTCTCAGTGCACAAACGCTCACTTTAGAGGTGTTCCTTTCCACACACACTTTGCACCACAGAGGTATTTGAACATTCCTGCCATTTCTTGCACTTTTCCTCATTGTGTATGCCCACCTTGCCTCTGCAGTTCTGGTTGGGTGGCTTTTCTTGTTGTTATTCTCCCCCAAACCAGCCAAGCCCTTGGGTGGGCAGCGTGCCACGTGTGCTGCTCAGCTGCAGCAGAGGAGGAACGGGGAGGTGGGAGAAGGACTTGGGGAGGTGGGAACCAGAGGAGGGTCTGAACACACTCAGGGGCTTGGGAATGGCTTGAAGGAGGCCAGAGCTGTCAGGCAGGGACTGGAAGAAAAGGGATTTTGAGGAAGAATTTGCATGCAATTCCTTTCTCCTTGTGGCCAAAGTGATTCTCTGGAGTGGCCCTGCCAGTGTGGGCACAGCAGGGAATGTGACAGCAGGGAATGTCCCTAGAGCGAGGAGGTGTGTGGTCAGCCCGAAGCCTGGCAGGAGAGGCATGGCAGGGAAAGTCAGAGGTAAACAGAGCACTGAAGGTGTCAGGATGACGTATTTGTGTGTGGGGATCTCAGGGAATGAAGAGGAACAGCGATGTGGTCAAATCACCAGGTAGCTGCCCATGGGCCCAAACTGAGAAGACCTTTTTATCCTGCATTGGCCACATCCAACCCATTTTCTTGATGTTCTGTGGTTTCCTGGCAAGGGAATGCGTTTCCCTTTTGCTATGGTTTGTGTCATCCTTGCTGAAGTACTCCTGGGCATCCTCTTTAGCTGATAGCACATTGTCACATCTCTGTGTGATCTCCACAGCTGGGAACACTGGGCAGGAATCACTGCTGGGCGAGTGCTTGTTTTGTGTGTGACACTGGCAGCCAAGGGAGGTTCAGCTGTGCCCAGGGTGTGGCAGGAGCAGAATGCAGCGAGGGAGAAGGAGCAGGGATGTTCACAGCCTGCCCTGCCTCTCCTGTGGGCTCCGATGGATCCTGCTTGCTGCAGAACTGCTCTGGTGCGCTGGGCCAGCTCTCCTCCCTGGGAAGGACTTTGATTTTATTGACAGCACAGTGAGACCTAGCATTAGAAACCCTCAGTCTCCCTCTCAGCCAGCACTTTCCTGGTAGAGGAAGCGAGCATTTGTGTAACCACCAAAATCTGGCTGTGGAAACTGTGACCTCATTTGAGATTATTTCATTTCACAAAGCAGATGCTGTGCCTTTCTCCATGGCAGTACTAATTCCTCCTGAATCCTGTCCCTCGGAGCTGCACTGCCTCTGCTCAGGCCGGGGGCTGCCTGTTACAGCTGGATTTGCTGGGAGCATTTGTGTGATTGTTCCCTCATTTCCAGGCCCTGGCCGAGGGCTGTCTTTGTCATCCACACTCTCATTTGGCATGAAGATGTTTTCCTCTCAATTCCCTGGTCAGGCATTTACCACTGTAACTCTGGCCACAGCAAGGCAGCATTAACGTTTCCTCTGGATGTTGCATCAGGGTATCACAGAGGAAGCTGAGAGGGAAAGGCTGGAAGGAGCCTCCAGAGACTGTCTAGCTCAAGGTGCTGCTCTGAGGAAGGATCAAGCCAGCCCACACAGCTCCCATGACATATCACAGTCTGACTGCTCTCCACAGCTGCAGCGAGGGGATTTTTGCACATCCACAGGCAGCGTATCTCAATCCCCTACTACCTCAGGAAAATATTTTTCTTACCATCCAAAAAGAACCTTTGCTGCTCATAAAGCCCATTTGTTTTCTTATCCTTTCTTCCTGCTTCCTCAGCCACTAGGGCAGAACACAACCTAGAATTCATTGTTCTTTAATAATGATGTTTAATGTATACAAAGACTATCAAGCTGTCCCGTTGGCTTTCTTTTTTTGCAGATCAGACAAAGTGCAGCCACTCATTAGGGCTGATTTTTCCAAATCTTTCCCCATTTTTGGCTTTCCCAAAAAGCTTAAATCTCAGGGGAGGATGAAAGGTGAATGAAACACCACTTCTCTTGGTTACTGGACCCCATTCATTTAAACTAAGACTTCTTTTGCTTTTCATTTTTGGGATTGTTGAACCTATAAATATAAAAGGGAAAATCTGGAACTGTGAAACTCTCGCAAACTAAAATCTGTCTGAATTCATGAGAGTTTTTTGACAAGCAAAGTTTGAGCAGCTCATCTTCCAATGCTCCAGCTCTCTTTCAGACACTGCAGTAAAGTTACTTAAGGCAAGAGTTATTTTCTTACTCAGCTGGCTCCTTTCTCGGAGCCTCCATCTGCAGGCAGTGCTGTCTGCAAGGGCAATGTCTTCTTCAGCCCCGCTCTTCCCTCTCAGCTCCGTCCTGGCCATTAACTGCCAAAGACACTTGCTTGTTTCTTCACATCACCCATACATGCTCTCTTTGGAACAGTTTAGAGGCAAAGAACCACACCCTGGCCCTGGTAAAGGCAGGATTTTATCGTGGTGGGTGCCATTTCTCCTCCTGTGTGGTGGCATTTCTGGTGTTGCAGTGCACTCCCAAGGGATTTGCCGTTTGCTGCAAACATGCTTTCCACTCAGTGAGCACACTCTGGGGGTCCCATCCTCTCGAGTGACAGTGATGGACAGCCTGATCAGTAATCCTCCCACTGCATCCCCTGGCTGGCTGCTTGCACCACGGAGGACTCAGGAAATTCTTTGCTGTAGAGAGAAACAATTATAAAGCGTTTTTTAGAACAGCGAATGGAAGGTTTTTCACAGCTGGCAGTTCTTATTTATGACAAGTAATAATTGCCTCAGCTGAAAAAAGGCTCTGAAAAGGAAAAAGAAGGTATTTTTAAAGGGAATGTGGTGCCCTTGGATTTGCAAGTTGGATTCTGCAGGTACTGGGTAGCTTCGAGCAAAAGAATGCTGAGGGTGCTGAGGGGGATGGACCGGGGTGCAACCAGGCACTGCCTCCCAGAGCTGGTGCCAGAGAGGTGCAGCCATACCTTCACCAGATGAGGACTGAAATGAGTGGATTATTTTGTGTTTCTGTGGGGATTTTTTTTGTTGTTGTTGTTATTCTGGAGGGTTTTTTTTATGAGGCGGGGATGAGAGTTCTTGGGGTTGGGTCTCTCTAGAGCACCCAGGGATGAAAGAGCACGTGTTGTACACTAGTGTAGAGACCCCAGGCTGAAGAGGATATAATTACCTTCTGAAAGTGCAAGAACTGGACACTAACGTGATGCAGCAGCTTCCAAGCCTGCGTTTTCTGTTGAAGAAATTTACGAGGTGTGTTTGCAGCTAATGGATGCATCTTAGTCACTCCCCTGTAAATACATGTTGGAATTCAAAAGACCTGAGCCCCTGTGGCTTCACACAGATTTTTTTCCCAGCATCGCCCTTTTAAACTACAATTTTCCTTGAGAAATTATAAGACTTAAAACATATCTGTAATGCTGTGAGATTATAAATATCATGGCCTTTGAATTTGGGCTCAGCAGAACAACTGTTTCTGTGTATTGTTTCTCAGTTGGATGGGTTCTCTGAGTGCTGTTTAAAATATAACACATTTTTAAAGTGTCTTGGCAAATACTTTTATCAAAAAAATTTCCCAATGAATCACCTGACAGAACTTACAGCCAACAGTGAGCAAGCAGGGAGATCGCTTTTCAGGGTGGAGGTTCACTTTCTCCAGTTCTTTTGTTGAGCTTCTCTTAGTGGGAAGAGAAAATCCACCAAGGCATGCTGTCCACAGTATCTCTGTAACTTGTAAAGGTCTTTCCCTCGCTGCTAAAGACTCTTCATTTTCGTGCAGAGGATGTTGCACAGCCTGCTCTAAATGGAAATCACACTTTCTGTATTTCTTTGCTGTGCAACAAGCACGGGTTCCACATAACCTTGGCTGAGAAGGGTCCTCCAGCTCCTTGGCAAGGAAGACAGAAAAGAACTGCCAGGACAGCCCTGCAAATGTGGGAATGCTCAGGGAGTGCCTCTGCTCCGTGGCTGGAACGCCCGTGCTCCCAGGCGTCACCAGTCTGACTGTCTCTCCAGTCTCTGCTGTGTCCCCTCCCGTGCACGGGCACAAAGAGAAGGGAGAGATCAGTGTTCACTGCCTGGCTGTGGCATCTGGGCTGGTAACATCTCAGAATTGTGGCTGGCAAGACGTGAGCACCCATCTGAGGCTGGTCTTTTACTCAGACTGTGAATTATTCTCTGCAGATCCTGCATCCTGCCGTGTCACATGACATTCCGGGCAGCGTTTCAAGACAAATAAATAAATAGAAACAGCAATCATTCCCTTGCACTTTTCCCTCAGCTGCAGGATTTTGGGAACCCCCAGTAGACGTTTCTTCTAGGTCTGCAGTTCCAAAGGTACCTAGAATAGGGAGAAGAAAAACAAGAAGCTGGCTCGAATGAAGAAGGGGCAGTCAAGCTTTCCATCAGCTCTCGCACAGGCAAAGGCCAAAGCCCCCCAGTTCCACCTCAGTATTAACCACCCCAGGACAGCAAGCAGCTTCCTGGAATCTAGGATCCTTTGGGCTCATTACACAGGAGTCAGCAGGACTCTCCACGTGCTGTAACTAATGTTTTATGTGCTCTCTTGGGCTGAGGCGTCTCATCGTTGTTTTCTGCTGACACCTCGGAGATCCTCTGGATGTCTGCGTTCCACAGCTGGCTGCTCCTGAAAAAGCCATTTTACTGACAGTCTGTAGGGGCTGTCCTTGGAATATCTGCACACCCTGCTGTCTGCATGGCTGCAGCGGGGTCACACAGGGACGCACACATTTGGGCTCCAGTGCTATCAAGACACTTTCATCTGACATCTTGTGCAGGAGCCAAGGCAGAGCCGTGCCTGCTCCCATCAGCTGAGGATTCAGCCTTCACAGTGAGCATAAGAAATTGCTTTAAATCTCATGCTGCTGCAGCTGCAGAAGCAGGTCAGAAATGGCCAGGAATAATGCTCTGTTGCTTTTTGTCTTAGGCTGCACACGTCTGGGCACCGGAGTCTCAGACAAAGTAAATCCCCCCACCACCAACTCTCTTCCTGGAGCTGGATTTTCAGAGGCAAGAGAATCCCAAACCAGACAAACCACCCTGGTGGAGGGAAGGAAAGATAAATGTAAGGGCCCAAAGGGTCTGAAACATTAATATTTTTCTTTTGCTTTTTTTTTCTGCGAGAGAAATTTCTGTTAGAAAGGGCCCATAAAATAATGAAAGGTTCTCCGGTGTACTAGCGTGTGATTTATTATGCCCAAGTGTGCTTTGTATCTCCCTAAATGCAGCCAGGCAATGGCTTCTACTATTAGGATGCAAAGGTTTGAGCATGAAAAAGAGAAGTCTGAGACGGATTTTGGAATCTGGAAAGCAAAACCTGACTCTGAAGGGGGCTCTGTGTTTTTGCTGGGAAAGCAGCGGGGAGGAAGCCTGGCATGGGGAGGTCGGGCACGGGTGGGGAGAGGGGAGAATTGCCTGGCAGCAGAGGCGCAGCTCGTGCCCCTCAGAGGTGACTCAAATTAAGCTTTGCTGCTCACCCAGACCTGACCTGGGAGTGCAGGGGCGTTGCAGAAGGAAGATAACAACCAGCCGTGGTAAGAATTGCCTCGCCGGAGGAGAAACTCTGCAACAGTTTTAATTGTACCTCGGGAACCTGATAGTACGTGCAGATATTTCATGATGGGTTTACCTACTGCCCTGGAGTTTTCCTATTTTGCTTAATAAATTCCATTTTTCAGCACGGGCTGCTGTTTGGGAGTGGGGAAAGTAAATCACTGAGCGCTGCAAAGAGTTTTTTACAACTTCACAGGTTTCTGCGTGGAGACCTGAGCCAGTGGTTTGCTTGCAACCTTTATAAACACAACCTTTTGGCAGTCACTCAGGTCTTGGCAGGAGACTTGCAGTTACTTATCACAAAAGTTTTCATGTAAGCATGTCAAATTTAACTACGCTTTTATTTTTGTTTGGCCTTGATTTTGAATTCTTTCCAAATAAGATTTTTTAACCTCTGGCTAACTAAATCTCCTGGGTAATTGTTTGATTGCTTGTTAAATATAGTTTCTCATGGAGAACACATACAGTTGGTTTATACTTCACCTAAATGTCTGTCATGTTTCTTTCTCGATGGTTTTTTTGCTAGGGCTTGTATCTGCCTCTCTATGACTTTGTGTCCTTTTCAGAGCCAGTAACTCATCAAGAATCACAAAATCACCAGTGCTCAAGTGACAATGCAGGCTGACACTTGGCTCCCTTTGGGAAAAGGAGCATCTCCTTGCAAAGGTGATGCTGAAGTTGGTGCCCCTTTTTGCCTCACAAGTTCTCCTGTTTCAAGGGGAAGGATGTGCCCATATGCTGGAGCTGGTCCCCATTCAGGGGTTCGTGCCTGGTTTTTAGGGAGAACTGGAAATGGCTGGAGGAAGGGGGTGTGTGTCACCTGCCTTGTGCCTGCAGAACCCTGTTCCAAGGGGGAAAGTGTTGACAAATGCCAGCACTTTTTCTGAGCACGCTGTAATATGAAACCTAAAATATATTTGCTATTGTTTTCTGCTGCCCTGGGTACAGGTCTGTTCCTGGAATATGCATCAAGAGCAATGCCTCTGTTCACAGTTTAAACATGAGCTATAGAGTACTTACTCCAACTGCCAGTTTCCTGGGAAAAAGGCTTGCAATGACCATCCATTATCTTGGCTGCAAGGAAAGTAAACTCTTAACCGCATATGAAATTAAGCGATTCTTTTCTAGCAGTTGGAGTTTGGGTTTGGTGATAATAAGTGTGGGTTTGTGATTTAATAGGTCATTACCTACTTTGCCCATAATCACAAAGTAATAAATAACTACTGGCAAGATGGATAGTAGCTGGGTCTGAGAGGCATGAAAAAGATAAAGCAATAGGCACAAAAACGCACTTTATATTCATAGAAAATGGGTCCTGGCCAAGGAAGGCGATCTGAACTGATAGGAGAGCAGATTTTTATTAGATGCCTCTGATTTGGGGGATGGCTGAACATCTACTTTCACAAGAGCTAGTTGTCTTTCTGCTTTGCAAAATGTGTTTTGGACGTGTTACGTGGGAGCATCCCTTTCTGAAGAGGTAATTCCACATCTCACAGACCCAGACTCGCGGTGCCATGGACCTGGACTTCCCTCTGGAAGACCACACCAGGTTTTTGGGCCCAATTAGTCAGAAGCTGTCAGTGCTTCACTGTTCACTTGATGTCCCCTTCAACATCTGCTGCGGCTGCTTTGAGTTGTTCTGACTTCTGGGGCACAAGGTGCAGTTCCTCAACCCTTCCTTTCTTGTGATGCCTCACTCAGTCCATGTCTAACAAACAGTGGCATCATTGATAAGTTTGTATTTTCCCAGCCATTCTGGTTCCCTTCAGTGCAATGCAATAGCCATTACTGCAGTGTATCGTGTCACATCAGTTCTGTCACAAACCCATCACATTTTTGATTCTCTCCAGATGTGCAGAGCTCCAGGCTCGCTCTGTAGTGTGCAGGAAAGTACATGAGAAACTGAAACCCAGATGTGGCCACCAACACCCCCAGGGCTGGGCAGGGAGGATGGCGTGGCCGTGGTGCCCATCACCGACTCCTGAGCTCCCCGTTTGTGCCTTCTCTGCCTCTCCCCTCCACTCGGCTGCTGCCAGAAAATGAAGATGCAGGCAATGTGCAGATGCCTTTGATGTGGTCTAGTTTTGAAAGTGTGGAAATACAGTTGTGTGGTTCTGAGCCTGACATCGAGGCCAGCTGGTGGCTGTGTTCAGAATTTTTGGATTAATCGAGAGGAAATGCCCATCCTTTTCCTTCTCGGAGAGGTTCAAAGAGAATATGTCTTTGCAAATTTTAAGGAGGTGAGGAGATGGGGGGAGGAGTGAGATGCCTGAAAAAGTGCCAGTGGATGTTTGTTCACTCTGGAGCGGGGAGAAACAAAAAGAGCTCTTCCACGTTTCTCAGCAGCCTCCCCCGTTTCCAATACGTTCGCTTTATATCAGTGAACTTTAAGAACAAAATGTGCTCAGGGAAAAGAGATTAAAATTGCAAAGCAGTTTCCTTTCCTATCAACAGAGCTGACAGAAAAATGACAAAATGCTTGTGGGAATGATTAGAGAGAGTGAATGTTCTCATTCATGTCATGTCGTATATTGCTAATTTATATGTATTTGTTTTCATACCAATCTGGCAAGTTTCAGGAAAGAATCTGCCAGGAATCAATGGGAAAAATAGGCCTGTATTCTTCTGGAAATTAATTATAAGCATTTGCTGTGTTTTATTTGGATTTTAATGACATCTGTAATGAGTGACGGATACCAGGAATGGAAACAGCCGGTGCGAGAGGGAGGAGGCTCCCAGCAGGGCTCTGGAGATTTGGGACCTCTTGCTGTTCCTGCCTTTGGCCTGCTGGGTGACCTTGATCAGTCAGGGCCCCCTCCTCCAGGGTTCCATTTTTTCCTGCAGGAAAATGAGGAGGTGAGACCTCCGAATACCTTCCGGGAGGGAGGAAGTCTTCGTGCTTTCCACACCTGTTAAATGTGCCCTTGGCTGTTGGCTTTTTGGGGTTCCTTACATTCCTTCCTCTCCTTCCTCCTTTCTCCTTTCCTATCTCCCAAGAAATGGCTAAATGAGCTACAGAGCAGTTAATAAACACAGCATTTCAATGACATACAAACATTTCTCTCCTCTCCCTGCCCATCTTTTGGCCACTCCAGTTTTGAATGTGCCAGTAGTTGGCAAATGCAAGATTCTCACCTTGTACTTTGACTTTTCCCTTTCATTTTTACCCCGTTATTTGGTAACATTTCCATCGATCACTGTAAATATCCTCTAATTTCTTCAGCTGTAATTTTGTTGCTTTTTCCATAACAAGTAGGGAGCTATTTAAAGTTCCAGTGACTCTGATGATTTCGATGACAGGAAGTTGAAATAAAATTCTCCTCAAAAGCCTGAGGAGAAAAAAAAATTCATCTGGCAAGTTCACCTGACTTCTCAAACCATTCAGGGGCCCAAATCCTCTTCATTTCCGTGTCTTTGGAGAGTTGCCTTTGATGCTTCAATATTCTGTAAAGGTGCTAATTTAATTTAATTATCATTCAGCCTGGTTATACGGATTTGTTCCTTCAGTCTTTCCTGGTAAAGCAGCACCTACAACTCCTCAATCACTTCTGTTACTGATTTTATCTCCATTGCATTTTTTGGCAAGCTTGTTGCCTTCTAGGTTTTTCAGCCCGATTGTCAGGAACATGACATGGCCAAGAATAGACTGGAGAATATGGTCCGTGCTCGTCTGTTTCTACAGAGAGGAAATTGAATTCCATGCAAAGAAGCACTCGCTCCCTAGCAGAGCTCGGATAATGTCACGAGAAAGGGAGGGGAAAAAAGTGCCTGTGAGGGTTAACAGTGAGGGGGTTAGCAAGAACCCAATATGGGAGCTCAGGAGAAACACCAGGCAGATGGGACCTCAGCCCAGCAAATACTCGGGCTGTTTTCCTGTCTGAAGGCATTGATTTGATCTGAGGAATGGGCTGTGTCTAACCTGGGCAGCTCTGTTTCTCAGGGATGCTCTGACAATGCACCTCATCTCGTGATTCGAGTTGCATCTGCATAGTCAGAGGTCTCAGGTTGCTGAGGTGTCTGCAGGAGGGCTGGAGTCCTGCATGGCACAGGGCAGCTCCTTGCAGGGTCAGTGTTCAGTTCCACAGGGGACATCTGCCCTCCCGCCTGGCCAGGCTCAGTCTCACAGAGCACGAATGCCCTCTGGGGGTCCCTGCCCTCGGAGCCCGACTGACCCCTCTTTTTACTTTCTTGGCAGCAATGAGAAATCTCTCAGGTAACCCAGGGAGGGGCTGGGAAGGTTTCCCGCGAGGGCTGCAGACACCAGCATGGTTGAGGAGAAGGACACCTTTCCTCACCAGAAAGTTTCCTCTTTCCAAGGGACTTAAACCTGAAAGAAATGTCTGATCAAATGGTGGAACTCCTCCATCTCTCCACACCACTCCATGGTGAGTGTTAAGTCTTTTTTTCCTCCACCCTGTGGGTTTTTTCCTGAGTTGGATATGTCTGGTGTGACCCTGTCGTACTCTGGGGGTGGAAGGAACATCAGCTCAGCATTTTCAGTGGAAGCAGAAGCAGAATTACCCCAGCTTATCCAAAAGCTCGTGTATGGGAAAGGGGTGAGGAGGAAACCTTGGGGGGCTGATGGATGAATTCACTGGAAGTGTTTGAAGTCCTTCTGTCTGGCCTGGCTCTCCTCTGCCTCGGTACCACAGGAGCTGCCAGCCAGATGAACCCACGTGTTCAGCAAGAACAAAGGAGATCGAGGGGCAGGATCTGTGAATTTTACCCGTGTTGTTTTGGAAGGAAAAGTGTTGTAAAGAGAACACAAACAATTAGGGCATATGCTGGGTCTGTTTATGCTCAGAAGCCTGTGGTAGGTGTGCCAGTGCACTGGTGTTCAGCAATTAACAGCAAAGGCAGACAGCAATTAACCACATGTCTGCTGAGAGTGGTAATGCAAGTTATTTGTATTTAACCTTCGTGATTCATGTGCCACTTTCATTCTGGGAGCTAAAGAGAAAGGGAAGGAATATCTTAGAGCCTGATGTCACCATGTGAAAAATGATCAGGCTTCAGTAGTCAGTAATGAAAAAACTTATATACATAAATAAAAATATATAGGTTTTTTCCCCCCCATTTTTGGCAAATGAAATACAATCCTTTATCATACATACACATATATATACACGTACATACATATCTATGTACATACATATTCTCATGGTAACAGCAGAGTTCTATTTCTGGGAATTTCAAGCTTCATTTGCTTTTAGGATCTCAGATAGTACATATACCAAAACCAGTGGAAGAATCCTGATCAGTATCACTGGCTGTTGCATTTGGTAAAAACACCACCACAGGAGCCATAGGCTTTGGAGTTTGGTTGGGGTTTTTTTGGCTGGTTGTTCTTTTTTCCCATGTATTTCTGAAGAAATTAGACTCATTTAGGAAAAGCAGCCTTGGTAGGATTCAGTATTGAAAGGAACGTGGTGGGACACCCAGACTGTTGGAATTAAGCCTGTTCTGATGCCACATCCTTTTCAAGGGGTTTTGAATTGACAGGCAGCCTTCATGAATAATTGTCACTGGGACAAGTACAGAGCTGGGTCTTTTATAAAAAAATATCCTGGCCACAGGGGAAGAAGAGGAAGAAAACGAAAGGACACCTGTGTTGTTCTCTGTTGAAGAAGAAATAGCTACTGAATCAGGATTACACACGCTCTAAGATCACTTTTTCCTGAACCAGAGTTCTGTCACAAAGCTTGTTTTTGGTGGACTGAGGTTTAGCAACCAGTTCTTCCCATTATTGGGAAACAGATACATTTTGGACAGTTTTCCATTGAGCAGCGTATAAATCTAGGCTTAAATGTAATGAACTGGCTCCAAAAAGTGTACTGCAATATTGATTTTTGTGAATTAATAAGATATTGTCTTTGGGTTTTTATGGATTAATACTTAGCTACAAGCTGTTCGGGATTTGGATAGAAAATATCCTGGCGGTAAAATGCAATTTTATTTTGGAAATGGGAATGCTTCAAGATGGAACAATTGGATTGGTGGACAGATGATATTAAAGGGTAGCAAGGGAGAGCCACAAAGTGCCTTTATTGCTTATTCTTTCAATACAAGTAATAAGTATTGACGACCTAAAAGAAATCCAATGAAAGTTTTTTTTGAAAATAGAGTTTGGAGGGCTGTTAGTTTTGTCTGTGCCTAAAAGTGTCATCCTAGAAAAACCAATTAAAATGAGGTGTTTTGGCAGGAAAACAATAATCTTTTTAGCATAAAAAGAAATAATTTAAATTGTGTTCCCATTTATGAAAATGTATAACTTAGCTTGGAATCAAAAGCTTATTTAACACTTTTAGCAAAATGAAATCTGCTTTCCTCCTGCTGTCCCTGTTTCCATTGGGAACTCCAAAATTTCCCAATAAGAACTTTTTCAGAGGTGAATTTTCTCAGGGGAATTTTCTTTCAAACCCATCCAATAACCCACGTCAGGGAGCACTTCAGAGGCTCCGCAGCGAGATGAAGAGAGGTCAGGGTATTGTAAGAGGAGCTGAAGGATGAGAAGGGTGATTTGAGCTGCAGACTGCCAGGCTTGTGGGGGCAGCACAGCAGTGGGCTGAGCACGCTGGAGAGGTTGAGGGGCAGAAACAGGGATGTGCTCTGGTGTCTGTGATCACCCTGGGAAGTCCACGGTGCTCTGGTCACCTGGGAGCCACCAGGCTCTGGGCCAGGAGAAGTGCAGTGGTGTCAGCTGGCATCAGTGGGAACAGTTATTTTGAGGTGTTCTCCTCCAGAAGGACCTACACCACAGCTTTTGGGAGAAAACAGCAGAGCCAAGGAGTTTGCCATCGTTTACCTGTCTGTAATTACTCAGCTCTGCTAATGCCAGTTCTGATCCCAAATGTAATGCTGGGGTAACTGCCCTGGTTCCATAGGACTTAACCCTCAATCGTTCAGCTGAGAGCAGCATCAAGGCTGTGATCTCTGCTGCAGAGCCCTCACAAACACAGCAGATGAATAGCCACTGGCACGGCTTCAAGAAACGCGTTCCACCAGTTGTTGTTCTCTTGCCATGGAAAGACCAGTGACGGAGCATTCCTGTGGGGAACAGGCTGCGCTTGAAATGCAAATCGAGTTCAGCACCATCAGACTCGTTAGTGCAGCCTTTGGTGCTGCTTGATAAGCAGGCAGCACGTGCAGCCTTGGCACCTGGCTGGTTGGGCAGTGATGGAGCACTCGGTCAGCATCCTAACTGGGAGGCAGTGAGGAGAGAGCCTCGGGAGCGGGCGAACACTTGTCTGTGTGCTGCGGGAAAGATGTGGAAACCTTGAGAGTCCTTGGATTGCCAGCAATCCTTGCTGGGTCTCAAGGACAGGAGTAGGAACGTGAGCACATCTCTGCTCCTACAGCTCCGAGCACGCTGTGCATTGCCATCAGAGCAGGCCTGCAGGATGAGCACAGCCCGTCGGGCAGGGCGTGCAGCCCAGCTCCGGGGAGGGATTTGGTGTGCAGCCACGGGATTGCCTGCGAGAGCTCCTTGATCAGAACAGAAATATTTAATCAGGTCTGTCTCCTGTGACTGTCATGTAGAGAAAACAAGGCTACAAATTGGATTTGTGTGATCAATGGGCAAGAAAGACCACTTTATCCACCTTAGCAGTGCTGACGTGCAGCGCTGGGCTTTGGTGACAGCGCGGTGCCCATGCTCTGGCAGGACTGGCTCTCTCCTCCCTGGGGACACGGGCTGTTCTGGAACCATACCCTGATCATTTTAAAATTTTAGCCACAATCTTGCCTTCTTGTATGCCAATAGAAAACCAGCTGCTGAGTTTAGAATTACTGTGATTTTTCTTACAGCAGAATCAAAGGAAGAATTTTTGAGTTACCTTGATGAATAACAAAACTATTATTTTTAAAAATTTTTCTCTCTCTGTATATTAGAGATGGACCTGTAAAAGAGGGACTGCCGGTCACAGCCTGTCTGTCTCCCCATGAGTCTGGGAGAGGTTGATGGGGTGAAGGGTGCAGCTGTGGAACCGCCCCAGAGCATGAAGATCTGCAGGATGCATTTGGAGAGGAGCCCAGCTGGATCCAGGTACGAGAGGGACAGGGGCCATGGACACCACAGGACAGGTGTAGCAGCATCAACCTCTGCTGATGTTTGCTCTGTGGGGGAAAAAAAAGCACAAAAAACCACCTAAACCTCAGAGATTGGGATCTGCAGTGACAATTCCTTACTCCAGGAAATGAAGCTTTTCTGAACAATACCATCTTCTGTCATGCCTAATCAAACTAATTAAAGAACACTACCACACTTTATTAATGTAATTTATCTCTTGCCTGAGGTGAACTATATTTATGCTCCAGTTGCTCAAACATCACCGCTCTGTGTTTGAGGGAACGATGTTATTCAGTGGTGTTTGTGTTCCACAATGCCAGGCAGTAATTGAACAAGCGCCTGGCAAATTGGGTATTTCCTGCTCGGGAAAGGCTTCTTTGGGGAAAGCTTTTTGCACAGGTATGTCTGTGGCAGGCTGGACTTGGGCATGTCCTCATTTGAATGGCAGCTGGAGGCCTACACAAGCTCAACTTTCCGAGCCAAACAAGCCCAAATTAATCTCCAAGCACTCAGCACGTGAGAGGCCTGTTTGACCCAACGCGCGTGTTCACGTCATTCAAGGAATCGGGGTTGGGAGGCCAAATTTATCCCAGCTGAAGACCTGGCAGGGAAAGGCTAATATGTGCTGAAGGAGGAAGGAAGTTAGTTAGTTCTAGAGATTAAAAACATTGAAGAAAATGTCAATAGGAAAAAAGAAGTATTTGTTTTAAAAGGTATTAATGGCTTCCACGAGTATGGCTCTGGTGTAGCCGCGGTTGCAGGGCTCTCAGGCACAGCATCCACCCGCCTTCTGCACCAGCTGGGAGAAGCAGTTTAACATAATTTATGGAGTAGGACAGCCTGAGACAATGGAAAGCATTGCCCAAAACTGACTGAGGGGTTTTCCTGGTGACTGCTTGCAATTTGTTGCTGTCTGCTTGATTAAAGCAGAAGAGAGGCGAGAGCAAGGAGAGCAGCACGGAGCTGTCACGGGCCCGGCCTGGGCAGAGGGCGAGAGAGCTCCTGGATGTGCAGGGCTGGGGGCAGAGCGGGTGGGCAAGGGAGGTGCAGCCTCCTGCCTTCCCTACAGGCCTGGTTTTGTCTGCTGAGCTGGGCTGAGCTGAGCTGAGCTGAGCTGAGCTGGCTCAAGGCCATTTTGGCCACCTGTCCGTGCTATTTGCCCTCATTTGAGACCAGCTCTGGGTGGCCTGAGAGGAAACCCCACTGGGGCTTGGTCTTAGACTTGGAAAGGGCATTGCCCTTGTCTACCCTNTATTTGCCCTCATTTGAGACCAGCCCTGGGTGGCCTGAGAGGAAACTCCACTGGGGGCTTTGCCCTTGTCTACCCTACCCCACCCACACCTCAGGGGGATAAGATGGGCCCTTTCCTACCAGGGACCTGGCTTTGGGATGAAGGGCAGCTGAGATTTGCCGACATCTGAACCCAGAACTGGTCCAGGCTCAGGTATGGCACGGGCAGAGTCACGGCAGAAAGTGGCACAGAGAAAGCAGTGGGAAGCAAACCTGGCTGGGGACATGGGGAAGCAGACACCTCCCCTCGAGGTTCCATCTCACACCCGCAGCCGTTGCCAACAGCTTTCAGTGGCACTCTGCTGGCTCTCTTCCAGCCCCTGCCCTGGGCACTAATGCAGTGGCTGTGCCATTTTACTCAGGTTGAGTTAGAGAATTTCACAGCTAAATCTGAAGCACAGTTAAGTAGGATGACGTGTGGGGAGCAGCACCATGCTATTTTATTTTTTTAAAACTTCAGGTTATGTATTTACTGCTTTCCTAAGTGGGTTCTTAAAACATATCTGACAAGTGGATTCTGCCTTGTAAATAGGCCCAAATGAATTTTATTGAGATTTTTGTGTAAATATTTTCTACCCTGCTTCCAAGTAGAGCTTGGCAGTTTAAAAACCCTTCTAAGAACAAGGAAAAAGGAGCTTTTATTCTTTGTGAATACATGAACTGCAAATTTCCTTGGGTAGTGTTTGAAACTGTTCTGGGCTTTCCTAGAAGAGAACAGTGACTCGCATCCATTGATGAAGTACACCTTAGCTCTGTGCTAATAACAAGTGCAGTGGGCTGGATCAGATTGCATCTGCCATGGAGAGCAGAGGCTTGTGTGGAGGACAGAGCAGGACTGAGCTCCCAGCGTGTTGTGTTTATGGCTCCAAACCCGAAGTGCAGATTGGAGATTTGTCCCAGGTCAGAGTCTCCTTGACAGCCTGTGCACTGTTGCATATCAAGTGCTCCTGCACAGAGAAGCTGGATGGCAAAAAATATGAATCCTGGTGCTTTGGAGTAAAAGGCAAGGCCTGATGTCTCACACGTTCTAGGGACACGCCTCCCAGACTGCCAGCTCAAAATTTAGGGTGAAAACAAAAAAAAACAAACCCCAAAGCCACAATGAAGATGTCAGGATGATGTGTAAGGTGCAAACTGGGAGAGCCCGTGGTAAAAGAAGAATAGAAATTACTTTGAAATAGAAAAACATGACTGGAAAGGTAACTGACTACCATGTTGAACATGCTGATTTTTCTTCCTGATGATTAAAACAAGAAAAATCACACTAAAGAGCTGATCATTAGTGTAAGTGTGATTTTAGCGCTATGCAGGATAATTTCTTTCAACAGTGGAGAAATGGCAAGAAATATGCCAAAGATAGAGGCTCTATTAACAGGTAAGTCAGCTGGGGCAAGCAGAAATTCGTGTAATGTGCCACGAGCATGATGAGATCCAGAAAAGGCATAAGGACTGAAGAAAATGGTAAAATGCATGGCACAGAAAGCAGTCATTCTGCTGGAAAAACCTGTCATAGCAAACACAGAGCTCTGGCAGTTCATGCAATCAAGAAACAGCAATTAATTGAAACTGGAAGAGATATTTTTCCAGATATAAACCTGGCTTTATATTTAGACAGCTTTTTTTTGCTATTATTTATCCGGAGGCTGTTTGCATATCAGATCTACCAGGTGCTGTCCTTTGTTGCTTTGTCCCTCTCAGGCCATCCCTGACATCGCTGCCAAAGGCTCTGCAAAGGCTGGGTCACCCAAGACCCTCCTGTGGCCATTGGTCCTGCCTGGCACTGGGTCCTGCCTCGTGGCAGGTGGTGGCACCTCCCCACACTCCCGAGCCAGTGTGATCCTGCTGCAGCACAGGGAGGCAGAGGTGGCTCTCGCTGAGAGGACAAGAGCGAGTGACTTCTGGTGGCATCGCCCTGGACAGAGAATTGGCAGCACAGATTTTCATTAAAAAGAAAACCTGAGCATCTGAGGTTTCTGTCTTGAAATCAGTGACCTGTGCCTGGAAGAGGGTAAGATACTGCAGTTCAAAAGAGTCTCAGTCTTGCTCCCTGCCTCAATAAAAATGAGAGAAAGCAGGATTGCAGCCGAAAGGGAATTGGTTTTGGACGCTCCAGGGCAGTGCACAGAAATAAAGCTCCCTCTCCTCCCTTCTCCCTGGGGCTCGGGCAGGCAGAATCGCAGCAGAATTTAACTGGTTCAAGAGAAGCTGAATGAAGGAGTTTGGTAACCCTGCCAGATTTATTGCTGGTATTCATTATTTATGCAGACAGCAGCTGCAAAACAGATTTAGGGACTGACTACAGTAAATAAGTGGCTGACACGGCCCAGCTTTGGCCCTTCACGGCTGCTGTACCCACGTGCTAATTTTGGTTCAGATACTGGTGTTAGAAGCAGCACCCACCCAAAGCTAATGCCTCGCTGTGGGTGACAGCAGCAGGGCAGAGATGGACCTGTGTCCTTGTCCTGGGGCCGGGAGGGGGGTGTGTGCAGCACAGAGCAGAGATGGACCCCTGTCCTTGTCCTGGGGCCGGGAGGGGTGTGTGCAGCACAGAGCAGAGATGGACCCCTGTCCTTGTCCTGGGGCTGGGAGGGGGGTGTGTGCAGCACAGAGCAGGTGCTCCTCCTCCAGCGTCTGTAAGGTCATACAGATGCTCTGCGGGAAACCTCTGGCTCAGGTTATGGGGTGTCTGGCCCTTCCACCCTGCAGGGTTGTTTAAAGCACAGGGCTCCCAGCACCTTCAGGGACTTTACTGTGTCCTCCCCTGGGCCATGGCTGCTCCCAGGGGCAGCAGCAGCAAAGCTGCACCTGGACAAAAGAGGGGAGCTCTACTTTGTTTTTGGTTTTAATGAACGGATAATGCATTTTGTTCCAGTGGGTGTGATGTATTTCATACATGTGTCTTGGCCAAACCAGAGCTTTAATAACGGATGTGGGGAGAAGGCACTGACTGAAGGCTGTGGGTTGTATAAAACCATTGCTGAATGTCCAGTGACGATGCAGCCTCTTGGCATAATTTGAACGAGATCTCACCTTTCCTGTAAGCATAGACAGGATCCCATTTAAATCCCTGTGTGTCCTCATCGCTGGTGTCACCCAGCTCCTGGCTGTGCACGAGGAGCGGGTCTGGGGGAGCAGCACGGCTGTCCCTGCCTGCCCTGGGTGCAGACCCTGGTCCCCACGGGCACGGCGCTCCCGGGGAGCTGGGGCAGGGCAGGAGGCAGAGGAGATGCCCAGCTCGGGGTGAGACCCGCGGTGCTCCTCTGCTGCCTGCGCCCATGAAGCATCCTGTGGCACTTGGCAGGGCCATTAACCTTCATGTCCTGGCCGAACTCCAGCCGGCGGTCTAATTGCACCTGCCCGGGAGGCAGTATATTCCCCGGGAAGGTTCAGGTGTGGAAAGTGCTCTGCGCTCCCTCTCCTGAGCAATGTTACACCGAGGGTGGTTTAGTGCTGGAGATGAAACCTGTTTTATTCACAGACCTAAATCTGGATTTAAGGATGTAGCAGAACACAGAGTCTTCCAAGCAACGCCCAGGCTCCCGAGCAGGCCCAGGTGCAGAATGCAGTTCTTGCCTTCCTGCAAATTTTTCACATTCCTTTATTAATAACAAATCTCCTAAAATCTGTTTAAGCTCATTACTTGCAGCAAATAAAAATACTTCACGCAAAAAGGAAACAGATGGTCCTGAATGTTGAGGATCTGTTTGAAATGTATTTTCAGCCCACTGTCTGGAGCTTGTCTTGAGTTGTAAAGGAATCGAAGTTTAATTACAGGCTCTGCAACACTAACACTGGGTAACCAGGGGATTCTCCCAGCTTTGTGTATCAACCCAACTAATGGTCTCTGTGTCATCACTAAAGGAAATATTTGTGCATTTGTTGGAAGGAAAATAACGCTGGCTCTGGGGGCTGCTTCTCTGGGACCAAACTGTTCCTGCATTAGAATCAAGAAGTTTTGCTGTCAAGCTGGAGTGGACAGAAGATTTGCATTATCTGGGCTGGCCTGGCACCCTGCCTGTGGATGTGGTGCTCCGGGATGGTCCCTGCTGCCTTCACATTCACGTTAGAGAGTGAAAGCTGGGGAGCTGTGCAGAGAGCCTCAGACAGCAGCTGTGTACAGCACTGCAGCCTGCAGTGCCTGAGCATTCCCAACGTCTCTGGATTTAAAGCTGTGTTTGGGGAAGCACAGACTTGAAGCAGAAGCAATGGTTATGATTTTTTCCCACAGGGCCACCTCGGGAGTTCAATTCAGTCTGTGCTACTCAGACTCCTGTTTCCATAGTCAGTGTCCTTCTTCCAGCTGAAACACAATATGGTGTTTTAAAAAAAAAATTAATTAAAAAAAAAAATCCCACAGCTGCTGTCCTGTAGGACATCGTGCTCTTAGATGACCCACGGGCATGGCTCTCCTCAGGTAGAGATGATCCCCCCAAGTTAATGGGTGGAGGAGGAACACCTGAAGCCAGAGCTGAGGCAGAGGAGGGGCTCCCTGTGGGTGCCCCAAGGACAGCACCTGCAGGGCAGCTTTGCCCATTGCTTGGAACAATAATAGCAATAACTAATAACAGATATCAACAAATTGGTTGGGGCAGAGTCCATTAATTTGACTTTTCTCTGGCACAGGTGAAGTTGCTGAGCAATTGGCAGGGAGGAGGTGAGTGAAGCTGCTTCTCTCTGGAGCCGGGTGTTGGAGGTTTGCCACAGTCGGGGTGCTTGGGGTCCCCGATGCTTTCCTGCCTGGTTGGATGCTGGGTGTGTCTGTAGCAGGACAACAACAAATGGTGAATAAAGTGCCTCTGCAATGAAGCTCTAAGTGCATAATTTCAGGAATTACAGGCTGCTGAATGAATTTGTATTTGAATAACATCAGTGAATACCAGTCTGGTAGTCAAGCACCTATATTAAAAAAAATAGGTTGTCAAGTAAAGGGGGGTTATTTTAGAAATTAATGACTTGTAGGATTTTTATGTAATGTATTTTTGTTGAAATCTTATTTTGTTGAAACCTTATTTTGTCGAAACCTTATTTTTGCCTCAAATCTAGGACTTGGGTTTTCTCACTTCCTCCCCTCATCTTTTCACAGGAAGATTGGAATAGCTGTATGAAGTGAGGGTTTCTGGAGGAGGCATTCTCAGCTTCTTTCTAATGAAATTATGGAGAAAGAAAAGGTCAAGCAAGGTTTCACTTATCAGATTTTCTATCAGTTTTTCTCCTTCACCTTAACTGAAAAATAATGAAAAATGAAAGGTATTTTTAAAAAATGAAAACTTCTGTTTTCCAGAAAATAATAATTCAGAATTTTCTCTCAAACAACAGTGAGTGACAGGTTTCTAACCTTGAAAATACTTCTTTTCCCCCCTCTGCCTCCTTCACCCCCAAGTTCAGCCAGCTCTGGCATCGTGCCCAAGTGAAGCAGTGAGAAGATGCCTCATGGTTACTCTCTCTGGCAAAAGAATGTTTCTGAGGGTTTTTTTTATTTGGATGATGATGATGATGATGATGATGATTTTGTTTCCGCCCGTTTGTTTTTGTTTGAGACACAGAAATCTGTATTATTGCAAAACAAGCTCACTTATCCTCGTTTATCCTCGAGGAAGAGGAAATCCCACCAAAGTGGGCAGTGAATGCTTTCCTGGCTGAGCCCTTGGGCTGCTCTCGCGTGGCTGTGCCTGTGGCAGGGGCGATGGGGCTGGGGTTGGGGCTGGGGCTGGCAGGTTCTCTGGGCATCACCCCCTCTTTGGGGGCTGCCCTGGCTCTGCAGAGGCACCAGCACTGCTCGAAGGACTGGTTTTGAGGTTTGTCACGACAGGCTTCGCAGGTTGGCTGGTTGAGGGTTTTTGATGGTTTGGCCTCTCTGCCTGTGAGATTAAAAATCTCCTGCATCCTCAGCCCATGAGCTGCTCCAGCTGCCCCAGTGCAGGGGTTGGTGGTGTGAGGCTGTGGGGAGCTCAGGACCCCTCGGTGGGGTCTCTGGGATTAGCGTGTGTTCCTTTTCCAGGTTTTTTCCTCAAACGCACCCCTGATTTTATCGCTCCGTTCGCACCAAAGGGCACATCTCTGCATACCCATTTCACAGCTCTAATTACATTCTCCTCTATTAATTTTTAAGTGAACATAAAACACGACCTCGGGAGGAGCCTGGGCTTTGCTGGCAGCAGCCCCTGCTTGCCCCGGGAGCGTGCAGGGCAGGGGCAGGTGCAGAACAGGCAGGAGGGGAGCAGCTCCCCCTGCCCTGTGCCCCCCAAGCCGTGGTGCCACGTGCGGGACATCACCTCCAGCTGTTACGTCACCCCTGCACTTGTGAGCAAGGCAGGGACCTCAGCTGGATGATCCTCACCTTTGCTCCAGGTTTCTGAGCAGTTGGACACCGATGGAAAATCAGATTTCTTTCAGTGTGGTATCAAGTAATGGGGAGAACTCTGTACTCAGTCCCCTTTTAGATGCTGTCTATGAAAATCAATCTTCTTTGGTCCCAGTGCTCGTATTTTGTGTGCGTGTTGCTCTGTGTTCCTGCGTGTTTTGGTTTTGTCTACTTCCTCCTTACTCTGGCACCTTCATCCAGGATGGAAGTGTTATCTTGCTTTGCAGATGGTCCCCAGCCTCTGTATCAAGAATCCAAATGACAGCTGTTTTCCTAAGAGCAGCTTTGCTGCTGCTGAGGCGATCTCCCTCTGCCCCACCCTTCGCTCCGAGAGCGCCAATGAAACCTGTGTGCAGTCCTGGTGCTGCTGAAACCTGGCCTCTGGTGTCAGACCAGGGGCTGTCAGTGCCTGGACAGCAGCGTGAGGCCCTCCCGTGACAAATCCATCAGCTGTGGACTCGCTGCTGTTCCCTCCTGCCGTGTGCTCCCCAGTGGCCCTGCTGGGGCCACCACAGGAAGGGACAGTCCATCCCCAGCGGGCTCTGTAGCGCGAGGCTCGGAGGACACTTTCCCCAAGGCACGAGCTGAGCGTTGCTGAGAGCCACCACCACGTCAGGACCTGCAGTGTGGAGTCTCAGCCCGAGCAGGTCCAGCAGTTTTAACTTTCAGCGTTTTTAGCAGTTCTTGAATGTGTTTTGTGGCCTTCCAAAAGATGGATCTTGCTACTTCCCCCCCAAACGTGTTATCTGAAACCCACTTCAGAGCTTCCCTGAGGCAGATTAATGCACCAGGAATGGCATTTGATGAAAATATAGAAAATTACCCACCAATTTTTCTGATTGCCAACTGCTAGGAGTCTGCTTTATGCAAATGTCACCAAGCCCTTCTTGGAGGCGTTTGTTCTTGCATTTGGACCTGTGATCCAAGATCACGCGCAGCAGAGTTTTTCTACCAACCTTGTTGCAGACAGTTTCTTCCTGAACATAAGCTCATTGTTCTCCAGCTGTAATTAGACCAAGTGTTATGACAGTCGGTAGGATTACAGCACTTTGATAAATGACTTGTTTCTCAGACGAGAAGGTTTGTGAAAACAAGACCATTCATCTCATTTCTCGCTCATTTCCTCTGCCCAACTTCCTTCTTGAAAATATGCACACGGGCTTGGATGTGAGCTGAGGGGAAGATCTTGGTGCTTCCCAGGGCCTGTGGCTCTGAGTGGCAGCCCTGCCCTGGAGGCTGTCAGCCTTTTCCCCCCTGTGTGGTGCCATCTCAGAGCTGGCAAGAGGGCTCTCGGCTCCTGCAGGGCTCTGATAAAGCTCACTCTGGTACAACTCATCCTGTGCTGGGAGCCTGGAGTCGAGATGGGCTGGAAAACCTTCACTGTGTGACTGTGTGACTGATGGGGAGGCTGTGCTGGGGAGGGCAGGGGTGCTCAGAGCCGTGTCCCTTCCAGCCACAGCCGCTGCCACGAGCCCGACGGGCCTGTGCTGGCCCCAAGGCAGCTGGACTTGCCTCTCAGCACACACCTGCCTCCTTCTAGGGTGTTCTGACAACCCATTATCGATAGTTGGTGTGGCCCTTTCTGGTCCTGCTGGAGATTTAGAGGGATTTCAAGGTCATTTGGCCGTGGCTGCTTCTCCAAGTTGGTTGGAGTGAAGCACGAGGGCTTCCCTGGGAAGTTCTGCACGCTGGTGTTAATCATTTATCTATTTTCTGAGTAATACGTGTGTCAGAGCTCAAGACAGTAGCTTTTCTGAGGTTTGAACAATGGTGACCATCCATTCCACTTTACAGCATAGTTTTTTATCTGAAATTGGGTTTTAGGCTTTCCTCTGTTGAGCTGTGTGACTGATCTTAAAAGCTTCTTGATATATTACCCAGGCCTATTAGATTCCACTAGACCTCTCCATCACCAAGAATTGATTTCCCCCTCTTCCCCCCTTCATGCTTGAACTCAGAAGGCCCTTAGGGCTTCTGGCTTAATTAAAAATTAAATTTACAGATCATTTCTCAAATCATCCCTTAAGCAGCCAGTAATAATGATCACCTCTGAGTGGTGTGTGTCACTGTCATTTTAATGTGCCGTGTAGTAAATAGTAATGTGTCCCCTCTGTGAACCCTGTGTGGAGCGAGCTGCCCTACGCTGCTCTCTGTTTATTTATGTGTATAATACAGAAATCTGTGTGCTTTGGGTCCTGGGGATCTGTACCACACTCCATCCCCAGTCACTTTTTTCTTCTCACCATAGCAAAGGAGGGAGCGAGTTGTCCCGCATCTATGAACGCTTCTATTTGTTTTGGAAACTATTTTCACCTCCCCCAATTGTTTCCCCTACAATTTGAAGGTTATTTTTTTTTTTGTTCCTTTTGCTGGGATGTTCAGTTTCTGAAAGTCCTTCTTCTTCCAGTTGAAAGGAAACTCATGTTATGCATGAAGAGAATAGGAAAAAGCTGCCCATCCAAACTGGTATAGAAGGTCCTTGCTGTGATGCCTCACAATAAACACACTGCTTAGGGTCTGTGAGCTACCTCAGTATTTCAGGTGGCAGAGCTCATTGCAAACAGAATATCCAGCCAACTGTGCCCCCTCTTCTGAGCATTCTCTGTAAGCCAGCCCACCAATGGCTTTCTCTTCTTGCACAATTTGCCTGAACTTCTTTAATCTGGGATGAATCTGCCAGGAGTTTTCTCTGATTATTTACTACCCATCCTATGCAATCGATTGCATAGAGTATTTGCTAGATTTGCTTTTTTTGGGGTTGTTTTGTGGGTTTTCTGTGTGTTTTGAAATAGAGAGCTAACATTAATGAACGGTGAATAGCTTTGCTGATGCACGAGTCTCTGCCCTCATGCAAGGTAGGTGTTTGTATGAAGCCAGGCTGAGCGTCTGTGCAGTAACACGTGGGTGATTGCTGCTGAGCTGAGCACAGACCTGCAGACTCGTACAGATGAGACTTCTGGGGCTCCATCCGTGTGCACTTTCTCATCAGGTAAGTGGTTTTCTTCCCCTTGTGCATTTGTTTGTCCTCTCAAGTCCATATTGCATTTATTTTTGTTCCCTTTCTGTATCCCTTTTATCCACCATTCTGAAAGGCTCTTGCCTTGCCTTTGAATTTACTCTGGCTCTTGAGTTAAATATGCCTTTTTCTGACCTGATCTCAGTAGTGCCATGTGAAGCCAGAAACTCCTTGTGCTCATTTCTCAATTTGGCCATTTCTCAGTGCTCCTCAGCAGAGTTTTGGGGAGCTGTCTGTGCTGTGTCACACCCTTTGAGCTGTCGTCGGTGGGCCTGTGCCCCACAGCCTCAGCTCCGTCAGTCACACCTGCACTGTGTTGCTCTGATCTGTGGCTCAACCGTGCTGCTCTCTTCCCTCTCCAGGCACCACTCTGTTCTATTTCCAGATATATTTTTACTCATTAAACTCCTAAAAGAGAGGCTGATCAGAAGACAGTCCCAGGGAGGATTTGGCCTAGAGATACTTTGCCAGATCCTCTGCACTCAAGGTTGAATTTTGATGGGGGATGAACGTTTAACAGCTCTGCAAGCGGTCTCTGACCTGAAACCCTGCAGTAATAGTGAAGAACAGGAAGAAAAAAACGGACCCTTTGAAGCCCTTTTTACCAAAGGAGTACATAGTTTAATAATTGTTTGAATTACTGCTGTGAAAGCCCCTTGCACTCTAAGAAGCATCACTAGAGAAAAATAAGTTAGCCCCAGCTGAGGTGCCAAGCCATTAACCTCAGCTGCTGCAGTGCCGTGCCTGTTCGTGCCCGTGTGGATCAGCCATTCCACTGGCGGCATCAAAGGAGTGGCCATCCTCCAAATTCTGCGGGGTAAAAGGAGCAAGAACTGTCTAGAGCATCCCCTAAACCAGCCAGGGCTGCTTCAAAACAGTGGCTTGAATCCTCTGTGATTTGCAGAACCCTAAAACTCCCCCAGTGAAAGTTGGAGCTTCTGCCTGAAATGGGGGACCTTGCATCGCTCTCAGCTGCGGCTCCCCTGGAAACGGTGCACAGGAACCTCTCCCCATCAGCTGCAGCCGGCTTGGGCAATCCACGGCTCCTGACCCCGTGCCTGCTGGGGCTGGGGGCTGTGCTGGGCCATGGGAGACACTGCCCTGGAGCCAGGGGATGCTGAAACTCCTCTGAGAGCATCCCAAGGGCAGATCAGCGGAGGAACGGTGGAGTAGCAGAGGCCAAAGAAAATTGCTCACGGTTCCTCTCTCAGAGGTGCTGTCGTGCTACGGCAGAGGCAGCAGAGAGGGGTCAGCGTGCAGCTGACAGAGGTTTGGGGTTTCAGAGGCAGGGCACCACTGATCTCCCATCAGCAGCTGGTCCCGGTCCCGTTTCCTCGGCAGACGGGTGGGATGCACTCGGCCTTAGCGCTCCCACCTGCAGCGCTGCCTGTGCTGCTGGTACCTGATGGCACCCGATGGCACAGGGCAGGGCACAGGGCACAGGGCAGCTCCCGCCCCAGCCCCGGGAGCCCAGAGGGACAGGAATCGCTTGATGGCTCTTGGAACGAAGGAAACGCCTTCCCCGGAGTTGTTCTGGAGCCTGCGTGTGTGTGTGTGTGCCACAGACAGCCCCGGGGCTTTCTTGCCACTTGGGCTGTCACAGCAGATAGACCTGGAGTCCGAGGCATCTCTTGCATCACTGATTTGCTGTTCCCTGTCCTCTTCCCTCAGTTAAGGATGTCATTGCATGAGAAGTCCTTGTTCCAGATCTCAGCTCACTCCAGGAGGTCCTGAATTCATAGTTAAGGTTTTTGGCTTGGGAACTGAGCCGATGTGCTGCTGTTTGCAGATGCTCGGTTGATGCTCCCAGGTGGGAAGGCAGGAGAGCAGTGTCCCCGCAGGCAGCGGGCCTGCCTGAGGCAGCCTGGGCACGGCTGCAATCTTCATTTCCCTCGCTTGGCTGAGGTTTTCCCCCTTGGTTTCCCCCAGCATCTCACCGAGGATGTGCCCGTATCGGTGGTCTGCCAGCACCACCACACCCATCTCGGTACAAACCCTCGATGGAAGAGAAGCCCTGCTCCAGCAGGAAGGGGGAGGGATGCTGCTGGGCTTGTAGTCCTAAATAACAGCCTGTTTATCTGTGCTCTCTGATAGTGTGTTATTTCCTAGAGTAATGTTGTGTATCAAAATAACCCAGAAACATCTGATTGCCTGTGAAAGAGAAAGACTATAGATTGTGAGTGCTCTGGAGCTATTCTAAAGTAAATCTGTCCTGTGTAACTGCAGGAGGTTGTTGAACACAGCCAGAAATTGTGTCTGTGGGGCTCCTGTCTGAGCTTGGGTGAACGTTTCTGGGGTGTCCTGAGACCAGTTCAGTCCTAAGGGCACCTGTGTATGGCTGGAATACAGCACTGTACCAAGCTCTCTCGCCCTGCCTTGTAGGATCCTTAGTTCTCTGAGACTGTCTGATGTGAACTGCCTGAAACTTTGGCAAGGAACCCTCTGACTCGCACCATTTTCCCTGGGAGAAAGCTCTGGGGTGGGTGAGAAGAAGAATGCTTGTGTGGGATCAGTCAAAACAGTGATTTTATTTCTGATCTGTTATCACAAGGCATGTTCCCATGCCAGACTAAAAAGGATTCCAAGTGAAAAGTAGCCTGAGAAAGAAAAAAAAAAAGAGAATTTTTGCAATAATGCTTTTTTTTCTCATTCCTTCCGCTTCTCCCTCCTCCTTCCCTATGGTGTTCTGGCAAAATCTCTAGTATCTTGCCAAGTATTTAGCAAGAAAATGGTTCAGTTTCAGTATCTTTTCGACAGATCCATCACTGATCATTCTCTGGAGTCTGCCCTGTCTGCTCAACAGCTGGTTCTGCTCAAAGAGTCGACTGGAACTGTTTGTGCATATTTGTAAATGATGGATTTCGATAATACCCACAATAATTGTACAGTCCTGCTGTTCTGGCACAGTTACACTTTACATTTGCCTTGCAGAGGAACGAGGGATGATGCCAGGTACACAATGTGGGGCACGAGCTGTGTCTTCCCTTAACATGTGCTTCCTTTAACGTGTGAGGTCACGGCAGGGCTGCCTTCTCTGGAGGGAGCAGTGGGGTCTTGCTGGGCTTCAGGGGAGTTTGCACCGTGTCAAGCGAGCCCTGAATCTTCCAGTGCTGCTTTGGGGACTGCTTTTGAGCAGCTGTAGCTTGGGCCAGTCGTGGTGTTCAGATACATCCTCCAGTGATGGATGCAAGAGGTGTCACTGGCACAGGAACATCATCACCCCATTGTCTGAAAGGCCCTCTTCACCTGCATGTGGGGTGCAAACAGAGCTGCTGGGGTTCAGAGGCACTGGCTCAGCTCTTGGGGCTGTTGGGTTCTGCGGATGTCCCAGTGCTGAAAGAATGGCATCGACTTCAGACCTGGTACCTGTTGGATGTGCTCTTGGTTCCTTATCCCAGCCCCTCAGGAGCATCTGGCACGCACCAGCTCAGGAGCAGAAGCTTTCCCTCTGTCCCCCAAGCCGAGCAGCTCTGATTTGTGCCCGTCCTTCCTGCTGAAGGCATGGCTGGTGTTCCTCTCCCTGGCTGCAGGTTACCTGGAGACTGCTCTGCAGTGAGCAGTAAAGAAGCTGGTATTCTCTGCACTGATAAAAATGCGAAGAAATGAATGCGTGTGTATCTTTAACAAATAGAATTAAACCCTACTTTCTCCTCTGCCTTCTGCTGTTTGTCCTGTCAATCCGTGGCACCAGTCCCACTTGGAGACCCAGCTCTGCTAATGCTGTGCTGCCTGTTTGTTTAGAGGTGTTTGTGTGAGCCCGTTTGATCTGGTGGTTTCAGAGGAAAACACCGGAGTCGCCCCTGCGCTGCAGCACGCTGCCGTGTGTCCAGCTCACCTGGGCTCTGCTGCAGCAAGATAAGCAGAGCAGCCCTTTCAAGCTCCCCAGCAGAGCTCAGACGGGCATCTCGGGGGATGCTTCGCCAGCAGAAGTTTGTGCTCGTCCTGCTGAGCCCTCTGTCTTGCCTCCAAGCTTGTTCTCTCTCTACCAACTCGAGGTAAATTAGCTTCTACTCTTTTTCTGTCTTCCCTCGCAAAAATGAAGAGAGGAAAGAAGGGATAAGAGCTAGCCTGGGAACTGTTGCATATGTGAATGCAATTTTAGAGTTCATCTGTTGCTCTTGGAGGCTGCAGTGAGTGTGTGCAGCCCTGCTGCTTTCCCTGCTCCCACCAGGCTCCCATGGCAGTGCTCCCAGCAGCCTTGTGAGGGACCAGCTCTGATCCTGTCCTGCACCTGAATCCTGATGCAGCCAATTGGGAAAGTGTCTCTTGTTTTCTCTGCTCCTGCTGAATGCTGCTCTCAGCTCGGTCGCTGCTCAGCCACGGTGATATTGCTGCCTGATTTATATGGCCTCTCTCCTTCTTGCTCCTCTGCCGCTTGAGTACAGCCATTATAAAAGCCATCTGCAGCTTGTGCCTTTATTCCTTGGGTTTCTAGGCTGGCAGATGGTATGGACAAAAAAAGAGCCTTCCTCTGTCTAAATTAAGCAATAACACATCAACTTCCAATCACATTCTTATTATCACCTCGTGATCGCACTTTCATAAAATCCCCGTTTCCACAGCTAAGCATGATAGATATTTCTCAGCCTTATGGCTTGTGTCTGAAAGGAGTCTCTGTGCCACAAGCCCTAAAAGGACATTTCAAGAAATTACCCACCTGTCCTTGCCTCCTACTTTGCAGTTTGCAACAGCTCTGCCCAGCCAGCCATTTGTTGCTGCTGAAACAAAACCCAAAACAGGACAAATTCCTGTGTTTGGTGGGGTCAGAGCCGAGCCTGGCTGTTGTGCTGGTGGCTGAACGGGCTGCTCATGGTCTCCCGTGCTCTCGTTTGGTGTGGGTTTGGGCATCACTGCAATTCAGAAATGTCATTTTAGAGCTTTTATCTTGTCACCATAAAAAGCAATAATTTGATTCCGTTCGGTTACAGATTTTTTTTTTCTTCGTTTGACCTGCTGGTTTATTATCTTTTCCTCATTTGGCCTAATTAAAGTGCTGTGTACAGCAGCTTGTTAGGCTTAACTACGCTCCTGCATGGCTCCGGGAAGTGCATCTTCACTGATCGCTTTAGCAGCAAGATTGGCCCTGGGCAAATAATTTGTAGCAAATCACTTGACTGACTGAACATCACCTCCTTTTTTGGGTTGTGAATCGTCTGTGGCAGACCGTTGTTCTTGTTTCTCGTAATGATCTCCCAGCTAATTCCTGTGACTAATTTTTGGGCTGGGGTTGCTCACCCCCGGCTCCCTATGACTTGGCACTTGTGGTTCAAGCTGCTCCAGCTGGACCTGTAATTTGCAGAAAATGCTTTGGTTCCTTGATTGAATCAGTCTAACCACATCAATGCTTCATGTAAATTCCAAGTTTTCTTGGACATTCTGAATATTTTTTCCAACCTTTCAGCTTGACTAAAGACTTCCTTTGTTGCATGTGGAAGTTGAACACAAAAAATAGCAAGAAATTAATCGCAGAAAATGTTCGTTTTAACCCTGGCTATTTTATGATACACTTTTTTCCTGCAGTATTCCCTTGGTTCTAGTTCCTAAAACAAGCTGGTTTTTCCCTGACTCGAAGAGACACCCTGCATCCAGAGCCTGGGGGAGCAGAGGTGACGCTCCCGTGTTGGTGCAGCAGGGGAGACCTGTGGCCCGAGGTAAACTCCTCTGTCTTTATTCTGCAGCAAATGCTAAACTTTGCCCACAAAGAGCAGTAACTCCTCCTGGGTTCTGCCTGAGTGCGAGCAGGCTCAGAGCAGGTGAGTTTTGCAGCTGACAGGGCGCCGGGGCTCCGTGGTTCAGCGCGGCCGTGCAGGGTCAGCCAGAGCTGGGTCACTCCCAGTGCTCGTGTCCCCTCTGCCTCCTGTGGCACCGTCATCGGCTGGGGCAGCTCTGTGCCCTGCAGGTGAGACAGTGCCTCACTCCCAGGGGGCTTTCGCTGTGCAGCAGGGGATAACTTACGGCATAAATGAAAACAAAGTGCTCGGTTCTCTCTGCGCAGCGCTCTAATGGGAAAATATGCTGACTGTTTTCTGCTCTTCCCTCAAAAACTGATGTGTTTGTAAATTCTAAGCAAGTACTGACAGGTGACTAATTTATTTTTGTCAGCTTAGCAACAAAGCCTACCCTTTGCCACCACGTTCATTTGTTATGGCACTGCGTTGGCTGACATTGAGATTCATTGGGGTTTTTAGTGTATCTCAGGGATGCAGCATCGCAGCCATTCGGTTGCATTCCTCTCTTTTTCTTCTAAAACTAATTCATTTCTAATTCCTCCCCATTATTTCCTTAAGCTCTGTGTGCATCTACAGACAGGCATTTACAGTTTTCCTAAGGTGGAAAGCCTGAAGCTGCAGGCTGGAGGCTCATGAGGTCATTGCTGACTTCCACCTCTTTTTTACCACCCAAAACGCGAGGGGAATAGAGACAATTTGATATATTTTTTTTTCCTCTTCTGGGAGATGCAGTGTGCCATTGCCAAGAAGGATCAAGACTGATGTGCCATCAGGCCCAAGAATGTGCCAGTGAGTGCTGTCAGAGTTAGTAGAGCCCGGAGCTCTGTGCTGGCTGCTCCAGGTGAGCAGCTCGCTGATGTGAAACAACAGCTCCTCCTCCAGATGTGCTTTGCTCTGCTGGTGGCTCCAGTCAGCCGTGCTGAATCTGGTCCAAAATCTCCAGGAATCCCTCGTGCTGGGAGAGGTGGCTCACTGCCCTGCCTCCCGCTGCCTTTGGAGCACTCCTGTGGCCAGACATCCACCGACCTCAGGTCTGACAGGTTTGCACATTGCAGTTCCTTGTCGGTCTCCAGCAGGAGCTCATGGATGCAAAATGGAAGAAGCCAGAGGCCACGGCAGGCGTCGCTTGGTGCTCATTTGTGTGCTGCTTTCAGCATGTCAGTGTAAATAACCATAGCAGCAATCCTGGAAATTATTGGGTGAGGTTTTCTTTGCACATCACTCTCCAGCAAAGCAAATACGGCAATGGCTTGAACAGGTCTCTGTCCTTTCACCTTCATGCATAAATTCAAAGCTGCTGGACCTTTTTATTTATTTTCAACAAAGTTGCTGGAAACATCTCAATGTTATCAGCACCCACGTTGAAACGTATTTTAATAGCATATTTCTAGACCTTTTAACTTCGACAAAGCATTGAGCAGCTCGCGGATGGCGCCAGCTCAATTATCTGTCCTCTGTGCATTCCTCCCGGCTCTCAGGCACGAGCCCCGTGCCAACCATACATCATTATTAGACTGACTTCATAGCACTAATTGACACGGAATGAAATTCAGAGCAGGAAACAGAGAGACCTTAGCATTCAGTATGAACAGACTGCAAATTAGTGTTGCTGCTGTAAAGGTTAACTGAGATTGAGAGCTGCTCTCTTACGACCATGTCAGCTGAATGTTTCCCTTTTTTTGGGAAATAGCCATGATTGGCATCTGAGGAGTAGAGGGGGTGCAGAGGGAAGGAGAGCACCTCACCCGGAGGAAATCCTGCAGCAGATTGCACATTAGTGTCAGCTTTAACCAGAAGTGGCCGTCTGAACTTCTCAGGCAGCTGTGAAACTCCTGAGCTGGCAGGTCTTCAAACCACCCCAAATCTTGCATGGAAGGGAACAAGCAACAGCTGAGTGAGCTGCACATCTGGGACATCTGGAGCCAAACAGGGTGGGACTGAATGCCCAGGTGTGCATCTGTCAGCTGCAGCAGGAGCCCTCCAGAGATCTGACCCCACTTTGTGCAATGACCCAAATCTGCTTTGCCCATCTGCAGGTTACGGTGCTGTGCAGAGGAGGTCTGAGTCCTGGCGTGGTGGGGAGTCCTACTCTCCTATTCTTTCTGAGACAGTGGGACCTGAAAGCCAGAGCATGGTCTGAATCCCTCTCACATTAAATTCCTGCTGCTGTCATGGTCTTCAGCAGCAAGTCTTTTAAGGTATTGAACTCAACGTGGAAGTGGCCAAACACTCTGTAGCTTGAACTCGATAATAAGAGAAGTCTCGTTTATAATTTTAAATGAAAAGCTAATTCTGCATTACCTGCCAAAACCACGAATGCATTGGCTGTTTCCAGCCCTTTGGCAGGTGTTACGTCCAAGAATGGACCTAAGATAGGTACCTGCAGCTCAGAAATGCATCCATAATGCTGTCTAATCTCTTCTTCTGTCAGCTGAAAAAAGGAAAATAGTGCATGTTTCACTTAGGTTTTTTCATTTTTGTTTTTCTTGAAATGCATGCCAGCGCACCAATTAAGTAATTCCTATCTCAGTTTTAAGAATTATTTACAGGGAGATCCTCCTGAGTTAAAGCATCTTTTGTGAAAGATTGCAGTGAAAATGTCTGTCTTCACTGTGATCAGACAGCCTGACTCTGAGCAGCTGCATTTCATCAAAGCTGACTTCATGCTATGCCTTGCTAACAGCAGCCTGTGTTGTGTCCCATATCTGTACAATTAGCTTATCAGGAGATGGGGAAATAATATAAATATTCAGTGATGAATTTAGCACTGACACATTGCAAAACACAGATGCCGAATTGCAAAGCTGTGGAGTGAACGGTTCACAGGGTCTGATGTTACCCCCAACACGCAGAACGTGTTTCGGTTTATTTCTGAATGAAAATATCTTTTTCCATTTTCAGCATCTCCCTTGGGGTGGGAAGCACTGACCACGTCCATCTTGAGCCCCTAAAAGTTGTGGGGAGCCCTGTCCTACCAGGAGAGTCACAATGTCATGATTCTGATCTCTCACTCAGCTGGACACCTTTCCAGAGGCCCAGTCCTGGCTGCCCTTCACGGATGGAGACGCTGTGAGGTGTGGACAGCTGTGGGTGTGTCAGGGCTGCTCATCAGAGCCTCTGTGTGGAATGGTCACAGGTGGGTTCTGAGAGGTGAGAGGCTCAGAGATATCGAACCACCACATTTTGGTACAGCCAAACAAAGCAACTGAAGCAAGTGGTGGAAAAGGTGAGTTTTTAGAAACTCAGAGTACTTGGGAAAGTGGTGGAGGTGGGGAAGATGAAGCCCAAAAACCTGACTGTGACCCTCCAGCAGTGAGCACAGTGCCCTGAGAGACACCACACGCACGGGGCTCCTGCACCTCGGGCTCAGAGAAATATTGAACAACTTTGCCCTTAAAAGAAAACCAATAATAAAAACCCCACCACAGTTTGGGTGCGGTTTTGCACTGAAGAGAGATTTTTAACACGGGGTGAAATCCGTTGTCCTTCAGAAGCTGGTTTTGTTTACCTCAATCAGTGCTAAAATATTCATTAAAGACAGCAGAACTGCTTTGTATTATGCAAAGAAACTTCGTATTAAGTGCTGTCTGTATGTGTTCAGCATATGAATACATTATATTCCTAACGCCCTGACACTGCAAATAGTTGTCTTGAAAAAGGATCCCGACAACTTTCTAAAATATGTATTTGATTAAAAAAAAACCCCCAACCTCAGGGATATATCAGACCTCTGGATAATTTTTCTGTGAAAGACTGGACAAAACTTCCTCCCAGAGTTATTCAGGAGGAGTAAATTGATCTAAACAGAAAATGTGAGATGGACAAAACCAACCCGACCAGCTGCTGTATCTTTTCCAAGAGTTGTTGTCTCTTGCTGCATTTACAGGCATCCCCGTGTGTGTTTTGGTTTTTTGTGCAATCTGGCCCTCCCTGCTGGGCTGGTTCTCCCCAAACGTGCTCCCCAGGCAGCACCTTCACTGCAGTCTCCCAACGTGAAGGAATGCCAGGAATGCCATTCTGGTGGCATCGGTCACATTTTTCACTGAAGCAAATTAAAAAACGCTCTGCAAAATGCGCAGAAATGTTTTATAATCCTCGGCCTAAGAGGCTGGGGAATTGCAAATTGAAATTGGTTTTGGACATGTGTGTTGGTACATGGCAGATTGAGCCGATGCCCTCCCGCCCTGCTCTCGTGTCCCACGGGCAGTGTGTTTCTTGGAGCCTGTGCAGGAAAATATGTCTGATCTGCAACACATCACGTTATTAGGGTGGTTTTTTTCCACCAGACTGTCATAATATTTTAGGAAGTTTGTGTTGATTTTGTTGTCAGGAAATGAAAGTGAGATTCATGAATAAGTACAGACTAATTGGGCATAGAGATAAATGTGGTTTCTTTAACAGCAACACTTAACTCTGGAGTAGCTGAGTGTAGCTTTGGTTTTTGTACAGAAGAGCAGAGCAGCACTTTAGCAACTTAGTGTCTAATAATTTCTGAAAGAGGAGTGAAAAAGAGATGACCTGTTAGCCACTTAATAAGGCAATTTTTAGTCAAAATATTGTTTTTCCCTTGGAACTATCCCATTCAAGTTTCCTAATTTGAGTCCTCTTATTATTCTAATAGACACTTAGTTATTAATACCATTATGAGATGAAACTGTGGTGAAAATGTCCTAACCATTTTTATTCATCAAGTGTCCTGAGCATATTCTTCTGCCTTTTGTCATAATCTTCTCTGGAGCTACTTCCAAGTGAGCCCTTTGCTATTCCCCCAGCTGCAATAACTCAGTGTGATGGCTTTAAATAATGGAAAGCTCTAAAATATGATGAAGTTAAACAAATTCCAGAGGAAATAACATGAAAAATATTCGCTGGAGCAGATACAGATCTTAGTTTTGGTTTTACCTGTCCATTGCTGCATTAAAAAAATATTCCTGTTATGGTCCAAATCAACAAAATATAAAACTCCTAAAGGGGGATTTCCTTACTCTTGCCTGAGGAATGAATCAGCATTGCTCCTTTCCCTGTATCTTATTAAACACAATATCATTTAAGGACTTTTAAACGTACTTGATGGCATTTATTTTTCATTGCCACTGAGGTTAGCCAGACTGAGCGAGCAGGGAGGCTGCTGTGAAGGTGAACTGGGGTCAGCACAAGCCTGGCTGGAGGCCTTTGGTGCCCTGCTGTGTGTGCTGTGGGTGTCAGGGCGAGAGCAGCACGGGGTGCTCACTGCAGGTCTGCAGCTGCAGCTGTGCTCCTGATGATGGCAAAATGTCTGGGGAAAGCTCAGGGGACACAGGTCCTGTGTGTCATTCCAGGTGTGGTCTCTGCGTGGGTGTGATTACCTGCCTGCCATCCCCAGGGCACCCTCAGGGCAGCCTGTGGGGCACACGGGGCTCGTTCTGGCCCTGCGGATGGACAGAGGGAATGTAAGAGCTCAGCGATGGGTCAGGAGGGACCTTTCTTGTCTTCACAGTCACTGCTGAGTGACTGTGCTCAGCTCAGTGAGACCTCAGCCCAGCCTGGCAGAGGGGACAGAGGCTGTGCCTCTGGCAGAGGGGCACTGCCTGGGGCTGTGGTGCTGCTTCGTGAGGAAAGTGCCCTTGTGCCAGCCCGGAGGAGCTGCTGTGTGCCACACTGTGTACCACACTGTGTGCCACACTGCTCACCTTCACAGGCCATGGTCTGTATCCTGCACTGCTGCGTGCAGGGGGAGTTCTGTGGAGAGAAGAGGGACCAAACAGGTGATGTGTGTAAGAAGAAAGGCCGTGCTGGCAGCTGGACTGATGAAGCCAGGTGCATCCTTTACTGCATCAGTGGCCAAAACCAGGAGCACAGGTGCTGAACCTCGACCTTCTGCTCCTCCAGTGCTCGCCTGTGTGGTTGGAGAAAGGAGGGTGCTCAGCAGGCTCCTCACTCGGTCCCTACCTGTGTCTGCACTCACTGCCCGACTTGTGAGGTAGGTACAAAAGTATTTAATAAAACTCTTTACTTAGAAGGGGAAAAAAAGGAACAAATGCACAAAGGAAGATGGGAACTATCTTCAGCCTCTCTTGGATTTCTGCTGGAGTTAGCAGGGAATTATTAATTGGTATTTTGGGAGAGGTAATAAAATGGCAATGACTAAAATTAAATCCTTATCTCTTTGACAACAGAAACATAAGACTGCAGAGGAGATACTGGGAAATGTTGTCCATGTTCTCCAAGTTCAAGTGGCCTCTCAGTGCAGGAACACTTGCCAGCTCCAGTACCAAAATTTCCAGCAGATATTTTGTTTTTGATAAATCTGAATGCTTTTGTTCTGTGGCTGAAGGGTTACGGGAGGCTTTGCTGACTCCATAGGACTGACAGGGTCCTGGAGAAGCAGAAGGAGCCCTCGGGGAGGGTGGAAAAGGGGCTGTTTCTCACCACAGTGGTATATAGTTTTAAGATCTGATGGAGTGTTTCAAGGTGCCAGCCCATTCCCTAGTGCACAAGGGTGGTGATTGTATTTACAGTTACACGTAACCAGATTTGCACAGTCCCATCAGAGATGAAGAGGCTGATGTGGTGTGACTGCCACATGTAGAGAGGTGGGAGGTGCTGTGGGGAAGCTGCAGGGGCTGCTGGAGCTTTGTAGCTGTGAAGTCTGCTGGTGGTATCCTTGAGTGATGACAAAATCAAGGAGAGCCTAAACACAGTTTTTCTAAATAAAGTGCACATGGTCTGTGCAAGAGAAGCCTAAACACACATAACTTTCTTCAGCTCTGATAGGGGAAGGACGGGTTTTGTTTGCTCTCTTGATATTTTATGATTCACGTGTTAATTCCGAGCTTTGCCAAAAGCCCTGACAAATTTTACTTTTATTAGAAATTTCCCTTTTTAGTTCTCCTCTCGTGCATTCCCAAAGCCGGTGGTTTGTAGACGTAGCCTTGAGCAGTTTCTGCAGCTTCCCAGCGTGTGTGCCAAGCAAAGAGAGCGCGGGCCCTGCAGGTGCAGCCTTTCCCTCCGGTGTGAGGCTGCTGGCAGTGCTCCAGCCCAGCCCCGAGAGGCAGCTCCGTCCCCCTGGCTGTTTCTCTCCTGTGCTGCTGCTCAGGTTCAGTTTGCCCTCCGTCTCTGGCACAGCCCATCTGTCCCAGCTCCCCTCGGTGTGCACCCCCCTTGTGTTCTCTTGCTGTCTCTGGAGGTACCTTTCGGTATGTAGCAATGAATCTGGACCTTCAGTTCAGTTTTGTGTCCTGACACCTTTGAATCTGATTTTGCAGTTAAGGTAGTGTGTAGGAGATACTGATCTTGGCCAGATATTCAACCCAAATTACCTAAAACTCAACGTCAGGCAGCCCCTGGCTACGTATTTATGGGCTGGGTTGGCTCACAGCATCAATGAGTTGGTGGAGCTGCTCTTCCCTGAGGTGGGTGGAGGTGCCCACCAGGTGAGTGTCCATCAGCCTGGCTCAGACAAAGCTGGTTTTTCTGTACTGCTCCTCAAAGGAGCCTGGAGCAAGCAGCTCAGCCATACAACACTAGGGGAGATGAAGACACCCTGTCCTTCCCCAAGCAATTTTGGTCTTGCCAGGTACTCTGCTTTCTGGGGAAATGAGTGTTTCCTGAGCTGGGGAACAGAGGTGAGGTGCTGTTCTGGAATGTGTGTCTTGCACCTTTTTTTTTCCTGCATATTTTCAACAGAGTATTTTATCTAAAATCCAAAGAGCTGGTACCAGTGCTTTTCACCAAGGAGAGCTCTTTCCTGGTGTTAGTATTCCATGGAGCTATTGGAACGTGCCCTGTGCACTGCCCTATGAGGGGTGATTAAACTCTCATTGCCTAAGATGAGGGGTTCCCCACAGGTGCTCCCAGGCAGCCTGTACGTGCTCCTGCCTGGTGTGCAGTGTGCTCTGGATGCCTTTGATCTGGTTGTTTGCAACCTTCTGTCCTGGAGGGAACTGCACTTCTCTAGTGGCAGAGTTACACGAAAATAATGTGTTTTACATGTCTCCAGCCAGAAGGACACGAGAGACCGTGCCATGAATACCACTAAGACACCAGCTTGGAACATGGAATACTCCTTGCTTCAGACAATTATTCAGTAGCTTTTTCTGTGGCTGCAGTGATGGATGCTGCAAGGGGAAAAACACCCTTCAAACTCCATGTCCAGTTACTTGAATGAGAAGGGTAAAGAGTATTTATAAATGCTCCTGGAATCCTGAGAGAGGTTTGAAGGACTGTTACATCTGTCCTGTAATAGAAAACGGAGTTGTAAATCACAGCTGGATGAGAGCCTGTTGAAGTTGTTCCCCACTGGCTCCCCCCTGCCAGGAAAGGACTCTCAGCGAGCCTTGCTCCTCTGCCTCTGCTCTGTGTTCTGTTGAACTCTTTTCTCTGTAAATTGAAAATGGGACATCTGTAATGTGGAGACATTCTGGCAGGCAGGGTGTCAGCAAATCTGTGTATGATGCTCTTGTAATGATGTTTTCTAGTGGCTGCAGCTTTTGTCAAATGAGCAGGGACACCCATCCATGGTAATACTCCATAAATACACCACACAGCCAAATCACTGGGCAGTGCAACACATGGGCTGAATAGGATTTAGCCTAGAGTTGAGCATTCAATTTATGATAGCTCTTTCCCAGGCCATCCTTGCTTTGCTTTTATGAGCCTCAGAATGACTGGGAGAAAGTGTTTGCTTCCAGTGGCCCCTCCGTTGTTTGGTGGTGCTTTGGCTTCTGGTTTTGTGCAAACGTTGCTGTGCTGGTTGTCATCATCTTCCTGTCCCTGGCACCCCATCTCGTTCTCATTACTCAGGATGTTCGTGATGGGCTGTGCAGCCTGGGTGAGCTCTCCTCAGGTCTCCTGTTGCCATATGTCTAATGGCAGATAAGCAGTGTGCAGCTTGTTATCTCCACAGAGAGGCAGAGCCCGGCTGCGGCCGCTGGAGCCAGGATGATGTGGACTGGCTGAGTCTAAAGCACGTTTTTGGTTTCCTTAAGGCACTTTCCTACAACTGAGCTGCTGGATGAGGGGAGCTGGGTTGGTTTTTGAGGTGCTGGTGGCGATTTGAGCAATTGGATCAGCAGAAGGTGTTTCTGAGCAGCTCTTAACTCTGGCTTCACTTTTTAACTGCTGTTGTACCCTGGCACTAACTCTGTTGCTCTTGTAAGGAGATTGATAGGATAGCACTGGAGTACTCAGGAATGCAAGGTAGGAGCTGTGCTCACAGCCTGTAGGTCTCTCCAGCTATCATCAGCTCACCAAGGGAACACACAGTAATCTCCTAGAAGAGTACATTTCTGCCTCTCAGCTGAAAACACATTTAATCTGATCTTTTTGTGGCAACACGTTATTACAGAATGCCGAAGTTTTTTTGTGTAGATTTGGGTTATTATTTCCACCATCTGACTGCTCTAATCTGTCAGATTTATGATCTAATTATTTTACATTCCTGTTAGACCCCAAATTAATTAGCATTGCAGTGGTGCTGGCTCATTAGCAATACTCATTGGGGTCATCCCACACACACGAGCACATCATCAACCTGAGGACACGCGTTTCCTTTGTGTGTTATCGTTATTCACGTGTCCTTCCTGCCTCGGTGCCATCGTGTCACTCTGTAGCCCCACAAGAGCCCACTTCTGTCTCACTGCATGCTCTCCATCCCCATCAGCTCCCGAGGGTGTCGTTGGAATGTCGGGGCAGTGGGATCTGTTGCTGTGCTCGCTCCTTTCCTGAGCCCTCTGCCCTCGCTGCTCGTGTGCGAACCATGCCCGGTGTCTCTGCGGGAATCACTTGATTTATTTTGCGTGCAAGAGAGAGATATCTCATTGAATTCTCCTGCTTTGGCAATAACTAGGTATCAATATATCAGTTTCCAGGTCAGGCCTCCTAAATAACATCTAGCTGAGTGTGCTTTTTCTTTATTTGTTAATAAAGCCATTTTTCCTGCTATCATCTTGCAAAGTGCTATTGCTCAGAGCTTGTGTTCTCTTTGTGTTGTGGCTCTGAATCTCATTTCAAAGCAAACCTCTAAGCCCCAGTTGTGATGGGATTGTCTGTCAGAGATGGTGTTTATCAAATGCTGCCTCTACTCTCTGCAAAAGGCTAACCTCCATTACTTTATAGTGCTGTGTGTCTCAGGCACTTCACGATCCTCATGGCTGCTTGTCATGGTCTGAGACAGCTATGAACTCGTGTGCTGGACTCTAGATATTACCTAAAGTTCTGAAAAATGTCTTTTTTTTGGGAGGTTTTGATACTTCTGCCCTGTGTTATATGAAGTGAGGAAGGGCTCTAGTGAAGTACTGCCATCCTGGCTTTTGTGATGGTGTTGGGCTTCCAGAGGTCACCCGCTCTCCATGAGCCTGCAGGAAGCCAAGATTGCATGGCCCTGGCAGTGGTGCCACTCTCCTCACCTAATCCAGGCTGGGAAACACGAGACCAAAGCGCTGCTCAGGTTAATTCTTGCCTGCATTAGGTCACCTGCTGAAGAGAGCAGGAGCCAGGCGCAGTCGGGGCTGGCCATGCTCGAGTGTGTGAGACCTGTGAACAAGCCTTTTTCCTGTCACAGCCAGACATTTATTTGCTATAGAGCAACCTGGAGCTGGGAAATGCCCCTCACCCGTGGCCAGCCAGGTGTTTCCATCTCTAGGCTGGGGGTTTGGGGAAGGGCTACAGGACAGGCAGCTGAGTCCTGCGTAGGAAACAGGAATGGGCTGCTGGGCTTTAGATTACAGCATCACCCATGTTTTTAGAGTTCAGCCCATCTGTCAGACAAAAGTCAAAAGGAATGGATTAAAATTCCTCAAAATGAATTTGACCTTGTCAAATTTTTTTCCTCCCCTTGGCCTTTATTTCATCAGTGCCTTTTGTGTTTCAAGTCACAGCCAGACTTTGAAGCCCGAGAATTTCCCAGGGACAGATTTTGTTCTTTCCCATCCTTTGGAGTGTTGCCAGCACGGGGACATGGTGGCTTGTGGTGGCCTCCTGGGGAGGGAGGTCTGGACCCCTGTGAGTGCCCGTCAGCAGGAGCTGCTGGGCGCTGTCCTGGGGCTCTGCTTTCCCGAGCTGGGCACTCAGCAGGGCAGGACTGAGGCACCACCTGGGCCTCCCCGGGGTCACAGCAGCTCCCAGAAGGGACTGCTGGGTGTGAGCAAATGCATTTTCACAGTGATGCAACAGCAGGAAGGGTGAGACACAGACACCGAGAGTGAAATGTGCCAACCAAAACAGGAATGCATTTTCTTCACTGCAGGGAGTGAGAAGTCTCTGAGTAGTGCAGGGGCTGTGCAGTCAAGCACAGTCCTCTCAGTGGTGCTTGGAGGTGATGGTGCAGGCAGGAGATACAAAGGAAAGGGCAGTGGGCAGTATTTTGGTCATGGTGCTGATCAGAGTTGTCCTTGCTTATCAGACCTACCCAGTAGCTGGGGTGCCTTGACCTCCTTTGCCATAGCTCCCCTGGCTTCTGCATTTTGGGAGTGTCCAAATTAAATTTCCCAATGACCCCTGGAACAATGAAGAGGTCAGTCTGCCTCACAAATAAAAGATGCTAAGGGGAGCAGCAGCAGCAGGTTCAAGCTGGATAAAGCTCCTGATCCCTCCATTTAGAAGTACCTGAATTGATGCACTTTGCTCTCTGAGAAGCTCCTCACTGCAGGCACTGGATTGACACTGCCAGTACCTGCTGCTCCTGCAAGGAGCACCTCGAGCAAGGGCTGTGAGAGCACCAGTCTGTTCAGGAGCCAGACAGTTGGGAACTGAAGCCAGATATCATAAAGATATTAACATTTCACTTAATTGCAAAATGCTGTCTCTTTCAATGACCCATCTCAGGAATACGTCCAGGATTTCCACTTTCACCGAAGTCTGAGACTGGAATTGTATTTAGGATTATAATTCCAGTGTGCACTGATGAGCTGGAAGAAGCCTGAAGGGAAAGTAGATATAAGCAAGGAATTCTTGATGTTAGAGATGTCGGGGTTACACAAAGCAAGTTACTCTAAGGTTTTGGTTTCCTTTAAGGGGAGACAGATGTACGTGTAATAAACAGAAAACAAATTCTTGGGCCTTTAAAACACACCAACAAAAGAACCCAGATCCCGAATATGCCTCAGTGCGTGTCTGTGACCAGTCTCTAAGCAGTTCACTGCAGTTGTCCTGCAGTGTTCCCAGGCTGGGATTGCAAACAATTTGGAAACAAATTATTTAGAGAGAGGAAAGAAAGGGCATGGCATCCAAAAGTGTAATAAATCCTTTGGAGCTTGATCTGGGGTGGAGGAAATACTTGGGAATGTCTCCAGGTCAAAACAAACCTAACAGGATTTTGATTTAGCAAGACCCAAACCCTGCTGGCCCTGCTGCCAATTCATTAATTGCAGCCACCCAGTGCCATTGCACTGTTGTCCCCTGGGAGTGTGCCCGTCGTGAGGCTCGTGGATTGGGATTACAGCTGTCCTGGGGAATGAAGGGATAACGGCACTCATTTGTATGCACTTTAATTGTACAGTTGTTGGATCTCAAAATGAGCAGAACGGCAAAACCTCTGTTCAACTAGAATCAGTTTCTTTATACGAAATGGAGAGAGACTTCACTTGATTAATTTAAGTCTGCTTCCTGCCTTTCATTAGCAAATAAAAGCTTCTTTGTGTGCTGGGGCGGGGGGTGCTGAGGTGGGGAGAGGGAGATCAAAGGCTGCTGTTTTCTGCCGGGCGCTTCTCCGGATCAAGCCCGCAGGAAGCGGCCGGGCCGCTGCGAGGGGACTCAGACACAGATTGGGGCTGGCAGGTTTGTGCTCGAGGCTCCATGAGAAGTCTTAGTCAGAAACTATTTTTGTTTAAAGCATTTCTCACTCTCTGCATTATTCAAGGCTCGGGGCCTTTTGCAGAGTCCCTCCGGCCTCCCCGCTGCGCACAAAGGCCGTCTGTGCCCTGGCTGCCGGCCACCGCCGCTGGCCAGGGGAGCTTCCATCCTTCCCGACCCACAGACAGCCCAAAACGCAGAAAGGGACCCTGGCCCTGAGGAGTCCTAACGCTGGGGACAGTGCAGATTTGCCCCAGAGTTCTACCACTGCCTTATGGGGATAAAAATGTCTGCAGGAATCGCAATGGCTTTGTGTTTTGGATGAAGCTGCATCCAGCTTTATACCGGAGTTATATCTGGCAAATGCAAGGTGAAGTTGGACTAAGGCAGTGGTTTTCTATTTCTTTTTCTCCTTCTTGCTCAGGAAAAAGTTATCTGCAAGAAGCATCATGCTGTTCCTAGAAAAGTCACTGGTCTTGGGGTCCTTTGTTAGTCTCAGAGGAACGAAGTGACTGTTAAGTTATGCAGACTGAGTGGTTTGTACAGGCCTGAGTCTCCATTTATTGTCCCAGAAGGAGGTTCAAGACTATTTCTAAATGGGAATTAAGGAAAGCAAGAATTTCTCTGAGATTTCTTGTGCTTTTGGAGAGGGGAGGCCCTGTGTCCCATGGATGGTTCAGGACACAAAGTGAGAATTGTACCAGAGCCAGTTACCAGACCAGAATATTGCTGTTCTTGAGAGTGTCCTTAGGACAAAAAGCCTTGGGTACTCACGTTGGTTAGGCACACAGCACAAAGACGTTGGTTTCATGATGGTTTTTTTAATCATGTCACTGATGTAAAGGCCACGTGGAACATGCACAGCACCAGTGAAGCTCATGGTATGAGGTATGGTATGAAGATACCTCATGGAAATGAAAAGAGCACTCTTAGCCTTTCCCTCCTCTAAATCCCAAGTGTCCATCCCTGGACACCAGGGGCAGAGAGGGAGACTGAAGCAGGGAAATGCTGAGCAGCTCCCGAAAGCCACAGACCCTGAGCATTGCTGCTCTCTGGCAAGGCACATCCTCGCTCTGCCCTGTGGTGACTGGGATTGCTTTGCTCCGTCCTTAGCCCGGAATATCTCTGATCTGAAACCCTCTGTGGGGTGAAGAGGATCAGAAACAACACTGTGGAGTAGTGTTAAAAGAGATGCTTTAAAAAGCACACAAAAGGGAACGGGGATCTTGCACTGAATCGTTTCCTACAGAAAGGAAAGTTGTGCACTGAACCCTCTTGACTTCACCGTGAGTCACAGCCTCCCAGCCATGCTCTGGTCAGGGGAAGGGGGGTGCTGGCCTCACAGCAGTGACTCTCAGTTCAAGATGATCAACTGTTTCTTGAAAGTCTTCTGGAGATGAGTCAGAGCTCTCCCTTTGCTCTGCAGCCCATGAGCAAAGCCATGTGATGTGGCAAGAGAGAGAGTGCAGGTATTGGCCATGGAGCATCAGGCTTTGGCTGTGGATGAAAACTGCCAGTCTCTTGCTGAGCTGTGCAGTCTGTCAGTGTGACAAACCCCGTTTCCCATTATTTTGGAGAAAAGAAAAAAAATTTCTGAATGGAAACAAATCTAATGTGATTTGACAATTTCAGATTGGGACAGTATCGAGTATTTTTATTTTTAACAAGCTGTTAACCCTCCATCAGAACGTGAATGCAGTGAGTTCCTAGAGATGGCTGAGATGTGCCTCAGCAGCCTCTGTGCTCTGCAGGACCTGCCATGGCTTGTGGCTGCAGGGTGGGAGCCTCTGGGGCACGTGCCTGAGGTGGGGTAACTCCGTGGCTGCTGTTTTAGAGGGAGGCTGGGGAGGTGTTATGGGCACAGGGGCTGCTCTGAGCTGCTGCTGAGCCCTCCTGTGGCATCAGCCAGGTACCCTCTGTGTGTAGCTTGTCCCATGCAGGGGGCATTAGAAACCTTACTTAGATGGGGTAAAGATGATCATTCAAATACACAGGGCCGTGAGTAAATTTTGAGTAAGTGTGTGGTGCTGTAAAGAAAAAAAGACAGTGGTCAGCTTGGGAGAGCAGAGTTTCCAAAGGCTCCCACACATCTGGAAGTCTGGAAGAGATTAGGCAGTATTTTCCTCTGCGTTTGTATGTGCTGAGCTCTGCCACAGAGGAAGATGGCCAGAGGGAACGTTTCTCGCAGTGATGGCCCTGATGCACTCCACATGTCTGAATAATGCTCGAGTGAAACAGAGCCTGGTCTGGGGCAGAGGTTTTGGGAATGCCATCCTGACATGGCACATCGCAGAGAGGACGATTTTTTACTGAAGGACGTGGAAGATGTGGGGAGCTGCAGCAGAACCGATGAGTGACTGGGGTTGGAGCACCCAGCTGGAAATTTTGGCAGGACTAATGGAGTTTGTGATGAAAGACTGGATTAGGACTGGGATCTGGAACAAACCAGCCTGAGATTATCTGCAGGAAGATGTTGAATTAACCTGTGATGTGACGTTCAGCTTCCCGCGGAGCACAGGCTGCCGGTCTGGCCTCTCCCACCGGGCAGGTGACCCGGCAGGTGACAGGGTGGGTGTCAGCAAAGCTCGGGGTCCCTGTGGGCAGGAGGGGATGTGGAGGATCCTGCAGTGCTCAGTCACAGCCTGCAGGAACTGCTGCCTGCAACAGAAGCACTTCAAGCACCGTGGTGGTGTTGCACGGGCGATGACAGCCCGGGCTGCACAGGATTATCCATCAGACTGATATCGTCACTGCAGCAGAGCACGAGGGGGCTGGGAACCTGGAAATGAAAGGGACACGTGCTGAGTCTAAATTGAAAATTGATACACAATCCCATGTATTGTCAGAGACAAAATTGGTAGTACTGAAAAGGGAGTCATATGGGCTGGAAGGTGAGCAGGTAAAACTCTTTGGTTTTAGGGGATCACCTAAAGGAATGGGAGCTAAAGGAGGCAGGGGTAAATAACTGAAAAAGATTTTGCCATGATAACATCAGGGAAAAGTGCTTGTTATTGTGTTGAGTATATTCAAGTCCTTGGTGTTTCTAAATCTGGGAGTCAGTTCACTGAAAGGTCAGCGACTGAGTCGGTGAGAGGGAATTTAAGGATGTCTCCAGGGAATGAGAAAGTCTCAACAGAGCACGCCTAGAGCTGAGAACGCCCTGCTGCCTGAAGCCATGTCTCAGGAGCCTTTCCCTTCTGCTGTGGCAGGAATGAACAGATGAGCTGAATTTCTGCTGTTGGTGTCAGATACTGATAATAAGTGTGTTCACTTTGGCTTTTATTGGTTATAGCAGGGGAGAAAAACAGAATATTTAGCTAGCGCTGAAAGAGGTAAATTAAAAGTGAAAACTCTCTACTGCTGCTGAAAAACCTGAATGGCTGGCTCGAGAGGAAGCAAAGCAGAAAGGGCTGCTGTGGGCAGTGTTGCTGTATCTCCCTCGCACCAAACTGCCTGTTGAGCACTGCCACTCCTGCAGCAAAGCACCGGGATCACCGAGGCTCTCCTCCCAGAGGGGGAAGCTTGGGAGCTTCCCCGTGGCTCTCTGGGGTACCACTCTTCACCAGATGGGATGGGGAAGGGCTTGCAGGGAGCTCTGAGGGTCAGGTCAGCAGGATTGGCTGATCTTGCTCTGTAAAGGCCTCAAGACCTGGACGTGGGGTGCTTTTAAAGGCAAGGAGAGTCCCAACCTCTTGCAGGGTGACCATTTGTGAGAGGAATGAATGGCAGCGTGAGCCTGGGTGCCCTTTCACATCTCACAGAGCTGTGTGCGTTTGCAAAGGACACGAGCCAGAGCTGCAGCCTGTGGCAGAGCAGAGCAGATCGGATCAGAGAGCCCTGCGAGGGGGAGCAGCAGCTCCGGGGAGCAGGGATGCTGCATGTGATGTTCTCTGGTCTTTGTTTCCCTGCAGGAGTGGGGACCAAAGTTCAGCTATTTATGGCCTTGCTGGTACGTGTTGGAAGGCAGTCATCAAAAGGGCAGGGAGTTTCTCCGAGATTTCAAATCCCACTAAAATGTTCTGCTCTTTCCATCTTTGAGGGGCAGAATGAACTCACACGTGCAAATGAGGATCTGATTTAGTGACAGGTGAATTAGCCAGGGTTGCTGTGGACAGGAGCTACTCCTGGTCTGTCACAGAAAAATACGTGATTTCCTCACACCGCTCATCTGAGTGCTTGGACAGGGTGTGAGAGGGAGGATTACATTTTCTTTCTCTTTTTTTGGGTTTTAATTATTTAATTTTTTTTTAGCACAGCTGAATGGGAAGTACATTTATTTCCAGAAATGGGTTTGCAGGAACTCCTAGGAGGCATTGCAAACACTCAGGCATTCAGGCACACCCCACAAAGAATAAATGGGGATTTGATAGATGTGAACACACTGTGGGTCTGAATATTCGTCCTCCCAAATTCTCTCCAGGGAATGCTGTTAGAGTCTGAACACTGTGGGAGGAGAACTAGGATTTATTCGGTGAAGATTCACTTACCATAAATAAATAAAAATAAATAAGTAGGCTAAATTAGTAATGAATAGTTCAGCCAGCTCTAATGCTAAATAAACATACCGAATTGTAATGAAAATACTAAAGCCTGTTTGAACTGGAGCTAGAAATCCAAGGAGAAATAACTGTGTGGCACTTAAATTAGCACTCACCATAAAATATAAATATATGATATAAAATATAGATTTTTTTTTTTTTTTTACCTCATGAGATTTTAAAGATTCATCTGTTCCCTGTGTTTGGAAGGCTCGAACTAGACACTCTTCAGTGCTACAGAGTGACATAAATCACTGAAGAGTTATAAAATCCCTTGATGTATGCTCTTGGACAGTAACTATATTTGTAGAGGCTCTCGTGGGGGTGCATTTATACCGATAGGAGGCTGTTTTAAATTCACACAGTTATCTCCATATAAAGCATTTTTATAGGATTTCCCACACTATGGGGGGCTGTGCGACTTTAATTATACAACTCAGACTGTATTGGTAAAACTCACAGGCAAAGATAAGCCCTTTAGCAAGGCAGACTCCTGCACTTGAACTTAAAAGAAAATAATTTTCTTCTTGTGAGTTCCCCCGAGAACAGCTGGAAAAATCAATAGCAGCTCTGGCGGGCGGGAGAGGCCGCGTTGGCAGCCCACGGGGAGCGGCGTGGCGCGAGCGTTTCCCCGCGCTCCGAGCCCCTGTGCCCGGGGTGACTCGTCCCGGAGGGGCTCCGGGCTGCTGAGGGGCCACCGGGCACTGAGCAGCCTTTTGTGGCCACTTCAGACCATTTGTTAAACTCTGCAGAGCTGCGCTGGAGCCGCAAACCGTGGTGTGAGTCAAAGACTTCAATGTCTGAATGAAGCTACGGGGTCGAGGCAGAGGAAAGCAACGTGCAAATAGAGCTCTCAAAAATGGAGTATTTCCTTTGGAGAAAGTGCAGCTGCCCTTTTACTGAGGGCAAAACCCTCGGGTGATGGGGTGGGACTGGCTGCAGGACTGCAGGGGCAGGCGTGGTGGGTGGGCTGGGCATGGCCGGCAGTGCTGGCGTTTGGGTCTCACTGGATCGTTGACCAAGAGAAACCAAAAGGCCCCATGGCCCTGGAGCCCAAGGGGCAGCTGGACACTGATATCGGTGTCCCAGTGGTGGAAAGAAACATCTCAATGTGCAGACTGGAAATTCTGTGCCTCTGAGGGTGTGGCCACTTTCTGGCAGTGATGGGGAAAAGAGCTCTCAGGAGCGAAGATTCAGTAGTTCACTTGATAAAAATAGGATTATCTCCATCCCTAAGTTCAGCAAAGCAGCTTTTAGAGGCAGAATATATCTGCGCTCTCTGACTGCATTACACAACAAAAAGAATGTAAGAACTTAGAAGAAACTAATAAGGTATGTAGTATCCCAATGTGAACTGAAAATGAAAAAATGAGAGAGCTTTTTGCTTTATTATAATAACATGGAGCAGAGTGAAAGGATGGCTCTGCATATGAAATAGAGTTAGGAGGATAATCAACCCAAACCTCCTATGATCCTACAATAGAGGCACCAACACTGGAGGCAGGCAGGAGAGTTAATAAATTAAGGTGCAACTAAAATAGATTCACGGTCGTTTAACAACGCGTCAGGGCTCCTAGAGAAATGAGTATAATGTGTTTAAGTCTAACGTGCAAACAACTTTAAACAGGAAAGAATGAGGGAGGGAGAAAATGGGAGAAGATTTATTGCAGCAAGCAGCTGAGGTCAACTTGCTTTCACAGGAGAAGGGGAGAAGAAAATGGCACGTGCGTGCCTGGAGGTGGCTGTAGTGCTTCCACCTTCCCTCAGTAAAGTAAAACCCACTGAGGAGGTGTCTGAACACCCTTAACGTGAGTTCTTCAAGTGCCTAGGAACGGCCAAGCGGGATTTCTGCTCTGGAATATTCCTAGAGCAGTCACTTTCTGCTGAAGCCAACAACCTCACTTGTGCCATGAGAGCCAAGCCCAGCCCTCCTACTCTGAGTACCAGGTCTGGGACCCGACTGCCAGCCAGCAGTCACATGGGTTTGAGGTTGGTTGGTTGTTTTTTGGTGGGCAGGTAGAATAAGCCTGAGCCATCGATTCATTTCTTTTGGGCTCCCCCTGCATTGTTTTCAGCTTGTGAGGAGTCGCTGTGTCTCCTGGGTTTGCTGTCGAAGGATGATGATCATCAACCCATCTCAGCTAGGACGGGTGCAGCCAGCGATTCTCTGGCTGCTGGGAATCCATCTCTGCCTGCAGACTCTGGCTTGGTACTTTCAGAAAAGTATGTACAGCAGTATAACTATATAAATAGTTACTTTTAAGCTCTGCCCTAAAGGGAAGTGGGGGGAATTCACCTGTGCAGGTGTCCCGGATGGTTTTAGGGTCACCGTGGGAAGGGCTGGCTGGGTGAGGGAACGCTTGGGGAGATGTTTGTGGACAGAACACAAAGCCCCTTTTGGCTGAACGAGCAGCCCTGGGCTGAGCCCTCTCTGAGCACAAAGCTCTGCCTTGCAGAGCTCCAGCACGGCTGGGTAGGGCACGGGGTTGTCACTGCTGGGCTGAAGGATGGAGTCACTCTGCCTTTTCCTTCCCCTCCCCAGGGCTGCTGCACACCGATCACCTCTTGCGGTGCCCCAGCCCCACCTCCAGTGCCTCGGCCCCACCAGGGCACCCTGAGCAAGGCACAAGTGAGGGCCTGGGCAGCCCACGCTGCTGGCAGGGTCAATCCTCACACCTGCCCCAGGCTGCAAATGAAATGTTCTTCATTCTGGCACTCTGCTCTGTGAAACACCAGCTGGGGGAACTCTGGCACTGGCACACAGGACCCTAGCTCCCGCAGTTTTCTTCCTCCATTTCTCCTCCTTGCAGGGCTGTACCAGCTCTGCCACGGTTCATGGTGAGGGAAAAAGGGAATAATTCTATTTCTTACAGTGATATTACTTTCTCTGCTCCTCTGAAAGCACATATGTGCCTAAATAGGCTCTCTAAGGGCTGCATTGTAAAGTATATCTAAGTGAATACTATTAAAAAAACCCCCCTCTCCTTTGTTTTTTTTATTTTCTGGGATTAAAATAGAGACATTAATTTCAACATTTAATGGTTTTACTGTGGCGATGTTCGCAACCCTTCCATGTTCATTTTTTGTGACTTGTTTAGCACTTACTGTCAGTGCTGTTCACTGAAACGGCATGTTATAAGTGAGCAGGCTCCTAGATGACATGGATGATTTATAAATACTTTATACAGTCAGAACGTATTTATGCAGGACAACAATTTGTTTGGTTATTTCCACAGGCTGAGCCACTAACAGCTACATTAGAGAGACAAAAAGGACTGAACTTGAGCACAAGAAGGGCTGCTTTGGGCTGTTACCCTAATGAATCTGCTATTGCTAGATAAAAATAGATAAGAAGTTTGAGCTTCAGGCTTTGTCTGCTTCAAAGATACCTAAGAAAAATACCTTATAAAAATGAAATATAAGGTCTTGCGTCTTCTGAAGTTGATGTAAAACTCCACTGATGGCATCAGCACAAGTGTGAGACTTGGGAAGAATTACAGCGTGAGAAATATTCTTGTTCTTTGTTGTATGAATCAAGTGTTTGATATAAATTTGTAAATGTACATTATAAATCTCTGGTTTAAATCTCTTATTTGAGGCAATAAGGTATCTTATGTCATGGAGCTAAGTCTAAATGTAAATGTAAAAGAGAAACAGATGTAGACAAAAGCAAGCCTGATCCTGCTTTGGGATCTCAGCAGCCAGTCTGGGATCCCTGGGCCAGCCGGTGGCCCCTGCACACTGGGATCCACCTGTGTGAATCTCTCAGCAGAATCAGTTTTGCTGTCAAACTCAACAGAAACTTGCCTAGCTCGTGTTTCAGCAGTGCTGCAAATCTTCTCCTGTGACTGAGTTTAGCGGGAGCCGTAGCGCCCAGGATGGCAGCTCGTGGCTCTGTCGGGGCAGGAGCGTTACTCGGGGTTGGAAAATAATCTCTGTGGTTAAGCTGTGAGTGTAACTACACAAGAGATCCGTAGGGGAGAATTTTGTCTTGATTTACTGTTACTCCACCCAGATGCAGCTCCTGGAGGGGTGTGCCAGGCACGGGCTGACCCTTTGCAAATCCTGGGAGGTTTCTGTGTTGGGAAGAGCAGAGCTTGCTGCAGCGTCTGGGAGAATCTGCAGTGTTGCTTTGTACGACAGGGTGAAATTAACACTGTTGCAATTATAGAAATATCCCTTTCACAATTCCTGCCATTTCCAGTCCCTCACTGCAGCAGGGCTTCATCAGGATGCAGGGCAGGTTCACAGAGCCCTTTTCCCTCCTGCTCCATCATCCCTGAAACTGCCGCAGATCTTCCCGGCAGCTCTGCTGGGTTTGTTTGTTTATTTACCTTCCATTATCCTCCTTGTTCCCCATACTTCGAGGTCAGTAGATGACCGGCAGATCTGCCCAATTTATTCCTGTGTATGACAAAAGAGACCTGGGTCGACCAATGAGCCGTGAACTTCTATTTCTATTTCGCTGCGGTCGTACGGCCGCGATCTGCACGCTGCCAGTCATCCACCATATTGATGAGATTAGCTGGTAATTAAAAACCCAGCCAAGCCAGGCAGAGGAAGATGACTCAATTAGCAGAATGTCACTGAATCTAATTTACTTTGCTTATCACAGACTTATTCTCTAATGAATTAGAAACGAAGAGCAGGACACCTTCAGAGGGAGATCGAGGGGCTTAAAGGCTTAAACGCTTTCTAACCCCTTTGTGCTCGTGGTTTGGGTTGCAGGGAGTGCGCTGATGCCGCTAATCACACACCCCAGGGCTGCTTCCCAATACCTGTGCCCCGAGGGAGCGTTTCCAGGGAAGCCCTGTGCTGGCTATTTCGTGGGACAGGCACCGGTGAAGTCAGGCCTCCCATTCTTTGTAAACCTCCATGTATTTGGTAGCTGGGAGCAAGCAGGGCTTTGGATGTCACGTCACTGGAGTTGTGCTCAGGGACGGTCTCTGTGACTGTGGAACTGACACTGAACGTGGTGTTTGGCCAGTGAGAGTGTGAGGGATTTCCTGGAAACGAAAGCATGTCAGAAATGGGCATTTCCCACCCTAATGAGTATTTTAAGGCACTTCTCAATGCTTTTGTCGTTTCACATATGATGTTTGGACGATTAACAATTAGAATAACGTATTTCACCGGAGCTCTTTGGAAGTGCTTTGAGAGACCATTGGACAGATGTACAGCTGAATTTGTATGTAAAGTGGAGACTATAAACCATTATCTCTGCTGCTCTCTTCGTAGTAGATAACAGAGCATATTATGGCTGATTTAAGTGAGGATATTACTGGGCTCTGAGCTTTTAATCTGATCTGCATGACAAAGCCCACATGGCTCCATGAGCCTTACAGGGCTCACGGGGAGCGTGTGGGGGTCTGGCTGCGCCGGTCACGCCACGGGATCAGGACTGGGGGCTGGGAGTTTGTTACTGTCACCTGAGCTTGTGTGACACTGAGCAATGGCTGGCCTTTCTAGCCTGGGAAAATGATTCCTGCCTTGGCAAAGAAAAAACAATTGGAGCAACCCATCTCATTCTCATAACTTTGTTCAAGTAACAACACCCAGAAAATAAATAAACATACACCCAGAAAACCTACAAACCCACCCCAAACCCACAAGAAACCCTCACAGAAGTTGTTTTGCTTACCATGGAGAGAGTTAATGTGGGTCTTGAATGCAATAACATTACGAATCCTTTAACAATGGTCTCTATCTGTGTCAGCCAAATAACATTTCTGTCTTTGACCCAGCCTCTCAAGGCCTTCCACAGATGAATACCAATGACCCAGGCCTTCATTATCCCGTCATTACACAAATCCTGCTGTTAATTTATGTATAGGGAAGAACTAGCAGCTACATAAGGCTCCATCAGCTGCATAATTACTGCATATATTATAAACCAGCAGCAAATGCTGCCTGTGAATACAAACCATCTCTGCTCATTAGAAACCTTGCAAGAATTAATTAACGAAGGTGCGATTCTGCCACTTGAAGCCGTGGGTATTGTCCCAGTGTGCCTCAAGATTCATCTGTCTTGGGTTTTCTGATGGCTTTAATGTTGACTCCAGAGAAACTGAGATGTGCACATGGCCTAAGCCAAAGCTGCAGGAGGCAGACTTGGGTGCTGGAGCCCCCAGCAAGCCCCGTGGCTCCTCCCAGCCTGATCCATGGAGATTTGCGTGGCCACAGCTGCTCTGCAGAGGTGTCTGTCACTGGGCAATGCTGGTCCCTCCCTGCAGGGATGTGAAGGGGCTGTGTCCAGCCAGGTCTGGATGCATTTTCAGTGTCCAAGCTCTCGGGATGCAGGCCTGGATCCAGCCTTTATGCTGCTGTAATTTGAATAGAAGAATGAAAGGATTCAGGAGTTTTCCACAGTGACATTTGTGCTCTGAGGTGAATTTGCCAGCACAGCTTACAACGTCCCGGGTTTCTGTTTGCTTCTGTGCCAGAAGAATGCCCTCTGCTAGGCCGGCTGTCATGATCAGTTAAATTACTCGTGCACCCTTTATTTTTAAAAACTCCTGTTCCCCTTTGCATCTGTGTTTATACAGAGCCACCTGATGTTAGCTCTCTGCTCGAGTGACGGCTGCTGATGCTGCGTGTGGCTCTCGAGTGCCAACCAGCAACGTTTGGTGCTCAGCTCAGCCTGGCGGGGGAGGGGAGGGACGGGTGCTGTCAGGGTGGGGATGGATGTGTGCTTTTATGGCACGTGTTTCCATTTCATGGGTAGAGATGGGTGTGTGCTTTTATGGCACGTGTTTCCATTTCATGGGTAGAGATGGGTGTGTGTTTTTATGGCACGTGTTTCCATTTCATGGGTTCCTCTCTCACCACAGGAAGGGGAACGGGACTTTATCCGCGGCGTGAGCTGAGTGCCGCAGGCGGTTTGGGGCCTGCGTCTGGGAAACCCGCGTGGGAAACACGTGTGAGAGGGAAAAAGCTCTGCTGGTGGGAAGCGCTGGCCAGGAACAGTGGGGCAGAGGGGGTGAGGGACTGCTTCAGCTCTTGATCCCGATTGTGGAGGAGCCCCGGGGCTCTGGCTGGCAGTCGGACACAGCGACCCTGACCGTGCATTTCACGTGGGCTTTCTGAGCAGCCAGGGAACAGCAAACCTCCTTCGAGTCAGTCCTGGCATCAAGGGTGGAAAAGCTGTGCTTCCCAGGAAGGGGAGTGCTTGCTATTTTCAAGATGATTGAGAGATATTTCGAGTTTGCTGCTACTTTTCTAAAGCAAAACGCGTGTTTTGGACAATTAAAAGAAAATCCAGCTTTGGCACTGAATGTGCTGCTTTTGTTGGCATTTTGCTTGTGGACACATGTAAATAATGTCTGTTCGTTCCTACTTGAACTATGGCCATATTCCTGTGTCCACTTTTCCCAGGGAAAGGCCACTTTTGCTTTCCTGTGATGGACATTGTGAGAGCCATGGTGCCTCTTCTTCCAGTGAAGGGCTCCAGAGTGGCTTAAAATAACTCAGTGTTGAAGCAGCCACAAAGGACCAAAGGCAATCTAATCCATCAGGCAGGAACATTTTCAGTTTGACTATTTCTTCCTCTAAAATAAAGCATGTCCTTGTTAGAATGAGAGGGATGCATGAAAACTGATCAAATTTGATTTAAAAAAGATAAAACATAGATAAAATTTATGTATTACTGATCTGGAAGGCATTTACCTTTCTTGATGATCCTCATTTTTCAGGGAGTGTGTTTATTAAAGATACAGGTTGTGAGTTTGTACCTATATTTATTTTTGTTTCTCTCTCACATGCTCTCTGGCTGACAGAGAGTCTTCATTTCAAATGCCTGTTGTCTCTGAGAATTGCCTTCTCATTTATTTACTTTCATTTTGCCTGCTGGAAGTTCCTATTAATAGCAAGATAACAGTGCCATGCCAGCATGTCTTTATCGGGGGCTTTACACAAGTTGTCAGTTTAATAACATAGCAATAAATTCCATTTAATGCAAAGCAGGACTTTCCCCACAGTGTCTTTAAGTGGTTCATTTTGTCTTACAAATGTAAAGGTCTTGCCTTGTGTTGGCTTGCCATGGTGAAATATTTCGAATGCGAGCTGTAATGAGGCCTTTTTGTTGTGTCTCAGGCTTCTGTGCTGTCAAAACGTTGCTTCATTATCGATTCCCCATGAATGTTCCTGGGAAGCAGACAAGGAAAACTTCTTTACAAGTGTTGTCACTTCTGCTGTGACTCAGTTTGGGTTTCTCTGTGTATCAGATGGGGTGTGGGGGGACACGGAATTTAGCTTAAAAATCTTTGACTCGTTCTCTGTAATCTCACCCCAGCATTTTGATGGCTCTGATGGATTCATCGTGTTGCAGGGTATGTAAACACACTAAATTTTATACTGCCAATAAAACGTGTTGGTGAGCTCACTGAGAAATTCCCAGATCCTGGAAGGCCATTAATGTTTGAAATACATAGTAACTTCTTTATTGCAGCATTTTATACATCTACAAAATTAGGTTACAGTCAGTAGCTAGCTGTAAACTGCAGTGCTGCAAGATAAACCCGAAATAGTAAATATTGTATATTACACTGGATGATCTTTTTAATAGTCTAATTTTCGAAGGGGTCTCGGAGACCAAATGTGTGCTACCTCCAGCTTATCCTTGAAATACAAACAGTGGAGGTCCATAGTTTATTAAATGGCTCTCTGGCATATGGTAATTATGCTGATTCTAGGGCTGGTTAAAATCTAGCTCCAGCTAAATGCTAATAGGGGTAGCAGCCTTAATTAAATCCACATTTAGATCCTGCTGCTCGTGCTCCCCAGCCATCAGAGCAAAGCTCCCAGTTGCTGCCTAACCAAGTTAAGCGTGCTGGGTCCCTCAGGGCTGCCTCCACGTAGAGAACAGCTCCCTGGTGATGGCTGGGGGGGTGGTCCTGCGTCCTGGGACCCAGAAGCTGCCGGGGCATGTGGTGCAGCCCGTGTCCCTGGCAGCAATCCCGTGGTCTGGTGAGATGAGAGCTCCCCACTGAGAGGCAGCGCCGGGAAATTCGAGGCAGAAGTTGATCCAAAAGCCCACCTGGCTCTGGTTGCTCCGGCTGCACCAGAGTTTTCTGCCAGCACAAAACACCGCTGTGGATTTAACCCTTTGCATTTAATATCCCTTTTCATCCTGCAAGAATTCCTTCCGCCACAGATCTGTTTTCAAGCTGCTCCAAGTCCTTCAGTTGAGGTGAGGTGTTACATCTCACACGTATTCACTCTGAGGGATGAATTATTCTCAAAAAGGGTTCAGATACTGCTATCAGGGAGAGAAGACTGTAAAGGAATTTACATTTGCATGTTCTTAATGTTCTCAAAGAAAGTAAACTCCAGATTTCATTAGAGAGGGCGGTGAGTTGGAGACGTGCTTGCTGTGCTGTGTAGTCAGTTTGGAGGGAGCTGGTGCTCAGCTACTCCTCTGGCATCTCTCCCAAACGCAGGGCATCCTCTGCTTCCCTTGTAGCACTGAGCTCCTGATCATTCACCTCTCTTAGTTCCATTTAAAGAGTCAAACTGTTAAAATGGTTGGGGAGGACTGTTTAAGAAACTCTTCACATCACAAATTGCACAGTAATGAAGTTCTTTGCAAGATATATAATGAAGAGCTTGCAGGTTTCTGTCGGTAGCTGAGTAAATCTGTAATTATCAGCTCTGCAAGGTAGAAATTTAGGATGTAGAAGGCTGATCTGGTGCTATAAATACACTGGTTGATAGTGTAACATAGATCACATATGCCTCTCTTGGAAACTAAAGCGCTCACGTTATTACTGCTGAAACTGTGAAGTCCCAGCCCAGGAAAGCTGACAACGTGCCCTGCCTTGCTGGTCATTCCTGTCAAGTTCATGCAGACCCTTCTGGGTTCTGTTCAGTGGAAAGGCAGTGAAAGCTGAAAGCAGGGTCAGACCTTTCCTTCTTCCAGAAGGCACAGATAAACAATTGGTGCCATTCAGGGCTGCATCAGCCTTTTGGCAGAAGAGTTCTTCCTTTTTCTCTTTCTGTATCACTGACACTGAAGCGTTCATTCTCGATATTCCTGTCTAGTTAATGACTGCTTGTAACAGCTCTCTCTTCCTGAGGAAGCCCAGAGGGGCCAGGCTAAGGCCAGCCTCAAACTCATCGACAGGGAGGCACTGCTGTACGGGTTTGGGCCAGGACACAGCATATAAATAATGATTTCCTGATCCTGGTGGGCAGAGGGCAGAAATCTGAGACCTTTCTTTGACCTCCTGCAAACTCAGCCACAAAAAAGCAGATATTGCTGTTCTGTCAGAAAGGGAAGCAAGGTCCAGCGGTGTGTAATAAAATAACTTATATTCCTTGTTGAGACTCACCTAAAAGAAAACCTTTGCCCCTCAAGTGCTGAAGTCATGTTAAGAAGTCTTTTTTTTCCCCCCACAATGATATTCACCATCTATTTTCAAAGATTAGGTAAATATATAACTTTACTTCACATCACCACATCCCTGCTCTCCATCTGACTTTTCCTACAGGTGACTGAAGCAAGGCATGTGTGCTGTCAGTGTCTAATAGGCTTTTCATCATCTCCAGCTGGAAAAGCAGCTTTGTTCTAACCTACCTTGGGTTAGGTAGGGTTAGACCCTACCACACAGTGCTGTAACTCACCTGTGGCTGACTGCTGCTTTGGACAGCGCTGAGAATCCACCCTGAGCCTGCAGTGCAGAGGTGGAAAGCTCCTGCAGCCTCTCCTTACTCACTCTGCACAGTTCCTTTTTGGGGTGTTTTGGCTTTTTCCTCCCGGTTTATGCAAAGAAACTTTCCTCTGCCTTACAGGACTTGCCAGGCACTTGCCCCAGTTCTGGCAATCGTGTACAAAGGGAGATGGATGCATCATAAAATACGTGTGGCTTGGAGAGGGTTTTTTGTCTTTTAAAGAGGTCTGCTTGCCTTCCCCTCAGTAAGGCACTTTGAGCTCTGTGGATGAAAAAGCCCAGCACTGTGTAGAACAATGAAAGCCCTAACACTGTCTGGGATAAATCCTACAGGATTAGGCAGGCCTGAGATAATTATCGCTTTCCAGCAGAGGAAAGAGGCAGCAAGCTGCGTGGACTTCTGAGTTTTATCTGTTCTCTTTTTGCCATCAGAGGAGGAACTTTCATGCTCAGTTAGTACGAAAAATACGTAATGAAACTCTACAGCAGGTAACTTAGAAGCTGAACAACTCATTAGTACTTCTGTCCTCCAATTATGTCCCAATTTGCGCAGCCCATCAGGTGCTGGTTGAATCCTCCTTTGTTTTGTGTTTCCATTCATTGCACCAGGAACCCCTTGGATGCCTTTGAGGGTAGTTTGGGCTGCTCTCACAGAGCTGTGCCTGGCTGGGAGCGCAGGCTGGAGCACGGAGCTGCCTTTGGGCACAGGATCCTGCCCACAGCCGCGTGCTCTCAGAGATTGCTGCCACCAAAGGTTGTCCTGTCCCTTCCTCCCAGGGTGATAATTTGCAGAGAAGCAGTGACAGGGTCACAGAATGGCTGAGGCTGGAAGCTCTGGAAACTGCGTGGTCCAACAGCCCTGCTCAGAGCAGGGTCAGACAGAGAGGGTTGCCTGGGGCCGTGGTCAGGTTTTGAATATCTGCAAGGATGGAGACACCACAGCCTCCCTGGGAAACGTGTTCCAGGGTTTGCCAGAGAGATCAAACATAAGATTAAAAAAATGCCATACTTTTTCTTCAGTTTGAATGGATTTTCCAGTATTTCAGTGAGTGTCTCTTGTCCTGTCACTGAGAAGAGCCTGCCTCAGTGGTTTTCACTGCTTCCCACCAGATATTTAGATGCATTAAAAAGACACTGCCACCCTTGAGCCTTCTCTTCCCAGCCTGAGCAAACCCATCTGTCCCAGCCTTTCCTCTTATGAATGATTCCAGCCCTCAGTCATTTCAGTGGCCCCTCACTGCACTTGCTCCAGTACTTACTTGTCCAGAACCGGGCAGGAGTTAAGCATCCTGCTCTGCCTGAGGATCTGGTCCTGAGGCTCTTGGGTCAGTGTTGCTCAGGAGATATTCAGTATGATTCAGCGCATATAAATCACCATTGTTCTCTTTATCTGGAAAAAGACTGCTTTGATTTATGCCAGCTCAGGAGCTGGCACCCTGTTTGTGCAGGAGAGTGCTCGCCTTCCCTCCCGAAGCCTGTGGCTGTGTCTCAGAGTGATCTGTATTCCGCTGCACCGCAGAGTTTTCTCAAAATTTGGGAGCCATTTACAACTTCAGTGCCACGCTGTGACATGATGCATTGCTTTGCAAACAGCGCCTTAAACAACCGAGGTCTTAAATCCATAAACTGACTGGGGCTTGGCAACACTTTGAAAATCTCTTTGCCAAATAACATGCATTACAGTACCCTCCAAACAAGATCTGACTGAAATGTGCAGGTTCCTTTTGACACTCTACCAAGATATTATGAGACTACCTAGGGCTTATTTCCCCTAAAAATAATAAGAAAAATGTATTTGTGCTCTGTGTAAAGTGATGCATCTGAAATACATGACATGCTCGCTTCCTTTGATGTTTTATTTCCTCTAGGATAGAATCCTTTTTTAAAACAATCAAGGATTGCTATCAATTTTGCATTTGGAACCCGCTTGCTGAGATATCCCCCAGACATAACATCCGCCCCGAGACACTTCAGCACTTGTGCCTCTTCTCTCCCCTCTCGGCTCCCCGGTCTCCAGATGGAGCCAAGTGGGGATGGTTGCTGTAGGTACTGATTTGTCTTCTGTTATTTTTGTAGACACATTTCAATTCATCTGCTTTCAGCAGTTGGGGTTGGTTTTCCCCTCCTCTTCACGAAGACATGGCTATATTTTCCTGCAGCTTTACTTTTCACTGAGGCATCCGTACGACCATTCTAATTTATCATTTCACACCACTTTGCTGCTTTTTAACAGGAAGTTGTCCAGGAGCACTCGTGTTTGTCAAGTGGTGTGGCTGCCTCACGAGAGCTCTCGCTGCTGTCCAGGCTCTCGGTAATGAGCCTTCTCCAGGCTTGATTAGTGTGGTTCCATGTGCTGCTGCTCTGCATTCTTCTTTAAGACACGTGCTTGTGCCTTAAAAGCAGGGTGGAAAAAAGTGAGAAGTGAAGAAACAGAGTTCTTTGACACAGGCTTGATTTGATTTTTGGCTATAAAATCCTCAGTCCTGTAAATTCTGCTGGTTTCAAAGACACGACCCTGAAAGCTGAGCCTGCGAGTGCACATGGCCACACCAGCCCTGAGGTGCAGCAGTTTGGTTTTCCTGCTGCAGTCACTCGAAAAGCAGCAGTTCCTAAGTGGTCACAGCCAGTAACGGTCTCCTTGTGACCACGTGCCAAAATGAAGTGTATTGTAAAGTCTGAGAGAGAACAGGAATTTTAGGGAGGCAGAAGCTCTGCACACTGGCTCAGTGTTTAAAAAAAATAATGAAGAACATTTTCTGGGTGCACCTGCATGTCCTTCAGAGTGGAAGCAGTTAATAACCCAATTACTTCACAGCATCCTCTTCACCTTCAGTTTCCATTCTCTTTTATAGCAGTCTAAGGGCTGTTTCCAAAGTGCCCAGACATTCTTAGAGCTACCTGGCGAATCATAAATCTGCAGACAGTGCTCTCTGAAAGCCAGCAGACACAAATGATGTCAAATGAACTCTGGCCTTTTGCACCAACATCTCTCAGCATTTATGTTCTTCCCTAACTGACTTTATGGAGTTGGGGAAGGAGTGGTGTGTTTTGGAGTTTTTGTTGTTAGGCTTTGTGTTGCTCATTGCACACCCAACCTTTCATGCAGCAGGAACGTGCTCTTCTGTGGTGCTTCCTCACCTGGCACCTGAGGAAAACCAGGGGGTAATACCCAGAAAATACAAAGCATGTCTGGAGGTGGGTCAGTTTTAGACCTTCGTTATGGACACAAAGTCAAATCCATCACACGTTATTTATCACACGCTGAGCAAACAGAGCAAATCAAGGTCTCAGCCGAGTCCCTGATGAATTGGGGTGCCTGTGTCACCCCAGCCAGCACTGCTGGCTGAATGACTGTGAGAACCCATCCGTGCTTGGGGCCACCTAACGGTGCAGGTTGTTGGCAGAGCACGATTTGGGGCCAGCACAGTGGTGCCCGTCCTGTCCTTCTGTCATTCTTCCTCTCAGCTCTATCATGTGGCACTTTTCTGCACACTCACAGAGTGAGCCTTCAGCAGAACATCTCTTTGGTTCTTTTTATGCATGGGCTTGTGGAACCTGAGTGGCTACTGGGCCAGCAATCAGTGCCTCACGACCAGAGATGGAGACTTTTTGGAGCAGTTGTTTAATTTTGGCGTGCACTGCATGAAAGAGCAGCAGGGTGGAAAGGGTGTTCTTCCCTCCCGCCATTCTCCCTTCAGATTCATTTCCAGGCTTTGATCCCTGGCTGCCCAGGATGTGAGAAAGGACCATTGCAAGCCTTTGATAGATAAGCAGGAGGTTCTTAGGGAGGAGGAGATGCTGAATGGTGAGCAGGAAAGCCTTTATGCAAACTGGTTTTTACTTCCACACCCCCCAGAGTGGGCTCTGCTGAATTGATTCTCCAGAAGGGCCTCTGATGCCAGGATCTGGCTAACCTGGAACATTTCCATCCCTTCCTCAAGCTGCACAGTGTTTGCAGGAGTATAAGGGCAGCTGTGGCCTCTGATCCTGGAAGTCCTGCTTGCTCCTGAGGCTCCTGAGCAGCTCCACAGGTCGGCTCCTGCCTGTTTCACAGAAAGGAGATGCAAGCAGCCCCTCCTGGGTCTAACAGCAGGGGCTGCTTAGAAAAGTTTCCTTCCTTGGGGCAGGGAAGGGGCCTGGTGCAGCCCAGATTTGGCCACTGGTGCTTCTTGAAAATGCCAAGAGACAAAAGCGTGCCAAGCAGGCAGGTATTTGCCTCCCTCTCAGGCTCTGTTTCTCCAAGTATGCAAAACGGAACAGGATGACAAAAAAGCAGGAAAATTTGCAGACAGAGAATACAATAACAGAATTACACTTGGAAAAAACTTATAGGGATTTTGTAGAAAATCTATAATTTGCCTGAACAATGTGAACAAGCAAATCACCTTCTATCTGACTCATTATGTCTTATTGAGAACTGAATTGTAAGTCTTCCTTGTTCAAGCATGATAAAGACTTACATGTCTCTTGTTGGCAAGATTTCCTATTGAGCAGAGTAGCAGCCAAAGAAAATGATGGTACAATTTTATGTGATTAGGACAAATCCTTAAAAATCTGGGCAATTTTCAGTAACTATGTCAAGATAGTAACTAAAACAGAAACTTTGACACTTGTCAAAGCTTCATTGTTGGACCAAACAAATGTTTCTAATTGGTTGAGTCAAATTGTGTTTATTCCTATCTCTGTGTTTTCTTCAGTTTTGGTTTTTCCACTCACCGATGTGTCACCGCTGCTGCTCCAGCCCAAAGGATAAGCACAAGGGCTCTTCTTGGGATGGAGTTACTCAAAACGAGCTTCTTAAAGGTATTGTCATGCATAAAGATGTGAATTGGAATCTATGAGCACTGTAACCTCTCGAGGAGGTGTTCTGAGCTCCCCACAGATGCCGACACCCTCTGCACAGGTGAGCCCGATGCACGGGACATTTGTGAGTGAAGNTTCTTAAAGGTATTGTCATGCATAGAGATGGGAATTGGAATCTACGAGCACTGTAACCTCCTGTGGTGAGCACAGCCCACTGTGCACAACACATTGCTTTAAATAACATGCAGAAGGCCTCAAGAAGGAAGTTAAGGCTGGAATTTGATTGCGTGTGGGCATTTCCACAAGACAGAGGTGCAAAGGTGACTGCAGATCGAGGCAGGCTGTGCTCAGGTACCCCGAGGAAAGCCCTCGGCGTGAACGAGGAGCAGTAAATACAAGACAAGCAGTTTCAAACTGGCTTTTCATTATGGTTGGCTCATTTTAAAAAGCTGAGCTGGGTTTTCCTGGGTGTTTAATGTTTGCAATATCTATTGATTTCAGCTGGTGTTGGTACGCGCTCGACTGTTTCAGAAGTGTTGGAGCAGCTGCTGTGCCGAGCCCGCTGCACATAATTGCTGAGCACAACAATCTCACAGGTTGTTTGGCTGCCCTGCTCTTACCCAGCTCGCTATCTCTTGCCTTATCCTTGCGTGGTGATGCCCTCAGGACAGGACTATCTCTCGTGTTGTGTGCAGCAACCGAGTGATGAAGATCCTGGCTGCGCCTGGCGCTTCTAGGAATTACTGCAAAAAACCCCCCATAATTATTTATTAATATGGCATGCATCAATGCGAGACATTTCATCGGCTTTAATAGGCTTTGGATCAGTTTCCTTAGTACCTCTGGCCTTCTTGGGCTCCATTATTCATGAGGGAATATGTTTAATTCAGAGTTAGGGACTGCCAGTATGATGAGTGTGCCTCGTGCTTTTATCCAGAAGTTACCCCTGAGCTTGGACCTGCTGCATCCACGTGGATGAGGGGAGGGCAGGCCCCTGCTGAGGATGCTCGTGTTTGTGTGGCACAAAGGGGGAGTTTTCCCACCCAATGTGGGTGATTTTCCCTCTTTTGCCCAGCGATGGGCAGTGCTCACCTTGGGCCTGTGGCAGCTTTGCCCGTGGGCTGCCAAGGCAGCAGAGCAGTTTAACGGGTCGAAGCAAGGGTCGTGCTCTGCTCCATCCTATTTTCATTCAGGGGCAATCTTCTTGTCAACCTTCCATTATCTTTTCCCCAGCTTTTACTTTAAGATAAAAAGAAACAGCTTATAATTCATTACAGTTCATTAAAATGAAAATAAAATTTATTTTGCATCAAAATGAAAAAATATGACTTGTTCATTATTAGCATATAAATGGTATTTTTTATGTCACTCTGCCACAAAATCACTTACATTTTCAATGATCACAGCACACAAAATTAATTTTTGATAGCCTTTTGTGATTTGGTTGAAAATTCTCATTTCTTTTTGTGCATTAACAGCAAACTGTATCCACTGCTATTCATACCAAATTTTAGATAATGAAGCAATTAAAAATACATGGATTGAAGATCTTATCTCATTTTTCCTCTGGCCTATTTCTGCTTCATTATTCATGAAGGAATATGTTTAATTCAGAGTTAGTAATTGCAGATATATCTAGTATAAATTGTGCCTTATATTCTTTTACCCAATTTCAATTTATTTTAGCAAATAGATCTATGGGGAAAAAAAGAGCAGGAAAGACAAAAGGGCAAAAACTACATCTCGGTGTCGCCAAACAAAACCTTACAGGTCTATGGCTTGTAAAGTATGTCTGCAACTCGGGGAAAAGTTGATGCAGTGAAGCTCTGCACTTGGCATATTAATAACCTGGCATTCGTATCAAATGGCTGAATTAAATTATTCTGATTTGAGGCAGTTTGAGAGACCTCGTGGCTCGGTGTTGCTGTCGTTCTGCTGCTTTATCCACAAAGTCAAGAAGTCCCAAATCAGTGAAAAGCAGAAATAACAGAGATAGAAAAGTCGAAAATAGCAGAGTGGAAATAAAATTAAGGTGTTTTAGGCAAAGTAGAGGAACCTGCAGCTGCCAGACAGTGAAAATGAGTTTGGACGGGGTGTTTCCGTGTGCCTGGAGTGAGATGTGTAACAGCTTGATGGAACATTCAGGCCCTGAACACATTAAAATCACGGGAGCTGTCGCTGGGTTTGGGATCCAAGGAAATAAAAGCCAGTGGGTGGGGCAGAGGGGGCTCAGAGGGGGCTGCCAAGGGCTGCTCCTGGGCCAGACGGCTCCTGCCTTCCCCTCCCTGCGGTCCCAGGGGCTGGGCAGGGCTGGGAGGGGGGCAGCGAGGAAATCACAGCTGACACAGGGCAGGAGAGGGCTCGGACCGGGCAGCCAGGACAGCCCAGGGCTGGCCCCAGTCCCCAGAGCCCAGCCCAGGTGGGGCCAGGCCGAGTGAGGGTGTGCATGGTGCCCCTGGGAACAGCTCTTCATGGGGGAGTCTAACAGGGTTAATTTTAACCAGGAATTCTAAAGGTTGGCTGTTGGTTACTGCAGTGCCAGATTGTTGGGCTGCAACACAACAATCTCCTTGTCCTGAACCTTCTGCAGAAGAAAAGAGGGGCATGATATGGCGAGATTCCAGCTGTTCCTCTGGCCACGTGTCAGGGTGCTCTGGAAGAATCTTTTGTTTTCACTGCTGAGGACACAACCCCAAACCTGCCTTTATATCAGTGGAACTTTTCGTACGAATGTCTCAGACTTGAAATGGAGCTTGTAGAATTAACAGTTTGGATTTATTAAACATTGTGATCAGCACTTTCTGGTGCAATTATTAATGCAAATATTTCTGCCCAGTTATTTGATTAAATGAATAACTTGCGAAGTGATGCACAGCCTTTTCCGCGTAGTCCTTGATTCATAATTTCAATAAGTTAATTAATTACAATCTTATTTTCTCTCTTAATGAATTCTGGTTAGCTTTGATGGCTTTGGAAGGCTTGAACATGTTGTGAATGATTCTCAGTTAAAGTTTCAGAGCGTTTTTATGCTCTTTAGGAAGTAGCTTTTACAAACTCTCTCTCGTCTTTCGGTACAGAGCACCAACAAAAGCTCTGCCTACCTTCTGCTCCTCGTGCCCTGTGAGGAAAATCCCTCCCTTCACAGAGTATCCCTGTTTTTGCCAGATGACACTGACAGGCATTGCTTTCAGAGAAATTACAGAGCATTCAGCTGCTCTGACTGACCAAAGCTGTGCTGCCCTGGGTGAGCAGCCCCCAGAGCCCTGCAAGGCCAGGTGTCTGACCTGCCTTTGTCTGCAGTGTCCCCTGCTGACCCCGAGCTTGGCCCAGGCCCCGTGTCCTAAAGCTGCCCATGAGTGCCTCGAGAGCCTGCGCGGGTCGAAACTCGCTGTTGGTTCACCACATGCTGGTGGAATTAAATATAATGCAAAATTCTTCCAGGCCCGTGACGTCTGTTTTCCTGGAATCCTGTCTTCACTGAGTTCACCAAAAGCAGATTTCCTGGAACTGGAGCTGATGCACCGAGGAGGAGTTTCCAGCAGGGTTGTGCTGTGGAATGGCCGTGGCTGTGCTGGAGCTGACCCACTGATGGCTGCTGGGGACAGAGGACAGCTCAGGGTGCTCCCGAGCCGACAGTGGAGCCTCTGCAGGAGGAGATGCCTTCTCACCAAACTTGCTTTTCCCCACTTTGCCATAGTGGTTCACTTGCTTCTACAGTTTGACCTTGATTTTTTCCCCTACCGAGTCCTGTTTGGATTTGGTCCTTTATTTTTTACTGTATCTTTCCAGATTTAGGCTGACTTTGGAGACAAGAGGCGGGAGGCCACGTGTCTGGAGATTATTCCATTGTCTCAGACCACATCTCCTCGATCTCCTCCTCCTTTTCTTATCTCCATTTTTGCCAGGTGAGTGTTTCTGATCTCTGCCTTGCCCCCCATCACCACAGTTTAGGCCCTTTCCACCGTTCCGCTTTCCCCCATCCTTTTGTGGGAGGGAGGCATGAGAGAGAGCACCACTGAGCTCGGAGCACTCATCTCCTTGCCCTCCACTGATGCTGCAAAATAGGTGGCAAAAGCAGTCCCAGCAGGCGTCCTTGAGAGAGACCTGGAGGCTGGAGATAGAGAGGCTCAGACACTGAGCTAATAACCATCTCTAATTAAGAACTGGGTAATTCAGATACCCATCAGACACACTATCTGATCATAAGCATGAGTTGGCACAGGCCTAGGTCTTCCCTCCTCAGCGTCCTACTCTGCTATGAACGGTCATCCAAACAGTCCCACAAAGCAAGGCTTCATCAGCTTCGCTTCATTAGAAACTAATTAGAACCATCACCCCAAGCTGGAAAGATACCTTTGAAGTACAAATATTTCCTCAGCTTTTCTTAATCAAGGCTTTCTTTTTATGCCCCTCTATATGTGCTGATTCCAGCCAGCACATGAACTAGAAACCCTGGAAGGCTGGGAGGGAAAAACTCCTCTTGCTGCATTTCCAATTGGATGAAAACCAAAAATCCATTGGAAATCTCATGATTTCCAGCAAAATGTACTGGCCAAGAAAATCTGGAGACGTTGCAAATAAGCATCCAGATGTCTGGATAAATCCCCGAATTTAAAAAAAAAAACCTTTGGAGGTTTGTTTGTTCTTAATACAGAAAATAAAACATTATTTATCAATATTAGTAAACTCCTCAAAGCACATGGTGCCTAAAAGGCAAGGAATTAGCTGTGCTGTTTGTGTTGATAAGCTTATGGGCCTGAGGGCTTGTATGGCCTGGATAAACAAATATCCTAATAGGAAAGCAAATTGTGAAAGGCAATTTATTCAGGAAGGTTCCCCCTGCAAAAGAGACAGGGATGCGTGTACAGGTTTTCTCACCTCTCCCACACTGGCCAGGGAACGTCCTCCACGTGCAGCCCCGCACTGTCAGTGTCAGGAACAGAGTGCAGGGACACCAGGGTCCCCTTTCCCTCTTGCAGTGCAGGGACACCAGGCCCTGTGCCACTGTCCCCTGTCTCCCGTGCACCAGTGGTCAGGACGAGTGGGTGGCCACGTCTGTCCTGCACTCCACGCTGCCCTGAGCTGTGGTCGGAGGTGGAGAACATTACCTGAGGCAGAGATCCAGGACGGGGCCTTTATTCATACATTTTCAGGATGCCTCCCATAAATTCACTGCAGAGTAGCTCAGAGCTCCGAAGAGCAAGAGACGTGGCCTTGCTATTTCAAATGTTTTTGTTGTTTGCTCTCTGCATCTTTATTAACAGCACTCTGTCAAGGCTGTTGCATTAAACATTGATCTACCTTGGCAGTGGGAGCAGGGTGTGCATATTGAAGGGCAGGTGTCAGCCCCTCACCAGCAGCATCCCTCACTCACGGGTGTTTAACTATTTCCTGGGCTGCCAGGAAAGGGCCCCTGGTGCTGGGATGGCACAGAGCTGCACTGCTCACTGCAGCACGCCTGAATCCCACACCTGGAAACCTGCCAAGCAAGAGGCAGCCTCAGCCAGCCTCGCTGCTCTCCTCTCGAGGTCTGCTCGTTCACATTTACCAGGTGGGAGCTACTTATCATTTCACAGCAGTTCTGCAGGCTGCAGCCTACTGACCTGTGGGGAAAGTACTCAAAGGGCATTTCATAGCACTCGAAGCTTCATCTGTGCCTAGCGATGAGCTCACTGCTCCAGTTTTGAAGGTGCTTCCTGCGGTGATTCTTTCATGCAATTGCCACTTCATGACATAGTTTCAATTTCTAAACGTTCTGGGATCCCCTTGAAATAGCCTTAAGGGAAGTGGCACGTTCTGAAACTCTCGATGCCCTCTTGAAAGCAATTCAGACGCCAAACGTTGGTCTCAGTGTTGGGAAAGGAGCAGAGGGTTCTGCCTGGCTTGGTGGGGACTGATGGAGAAGGGGTCTGACCCTTGAGGATGTTTGAAAGGGAAAATACTGATTGCTGTGTTTCTGTGATGAGAGACACAGATGGGCAGGGCATTTGTTTCTTTGGCTTCTTGTTTTTAATTTAGCTGAAGGCACTGGGAAACTTCACTGGCACATAAGAAAAAATCTACAGCAACCCAAGTGAGCCACGTAACCCTGCCAGCTGCCTTGCTGAATATTTCAGACTTCCCACTGCAAAAACTCACCCCGCCTTCCTAAGTGGGGCAACCTACTCGCAGCCCAGGGATGCTCTCAATTTTCCAGCTAAGTCCAAGAGCGATGCAATACTGATCTGCAGCAACTCCGTTCCTCCTGAGCAGGGGCATTGCTCCCCAGCCTTTCTCTGTGGCTCTCCCACTGCGTTCCTCCCCAGGTCTGCCCTTGCTCAGGGGGTGTCAGTGGTGTGAAGACCCCTGGCAGGGGCTGTGGGCAGAGCGGGGCGCGCCGTCTCCCCGCTAGCGGGACGGGAGCAGCCGGCTGCCGGCGGGCATCCCGTGGGACAGGGCCCCTCTCAGAGCAGGGCCCGCACCCCTGCCCCGCTGCCCCTTCCCTGCAGACCCTGCAGGGCCCTGCCCCGCTGCCTGGAGCCCTTTGCAGGGTGAGCGAGGCTGGGCCCGTGTGCCTGGCAGCGGTGCTGGCACTGGGAGGAGCAGGGGGGCTGTGGTGGTGCCGCTGCCAGCTGGCACCGCTCAGGCAGCGCCGAGAGGGGACCGACCACGCTCCGGTGGAATGCCCCAGGCAAAGCCTTCCCACAGCCCCACTATTCCTTCGTGCTCTCCTGGCTTCATAAAGCACCTTGACTTCAAGGTATCTGCTCACCGCATGGATGAATTTGGCTTGAACATCTGGTAACTTTTGTTTGCAAGTTTTCATTTTGGCAGAGTTTGTGTGTGGGTTTCTTACAATTTTTTTTTTAATTCTCTGGCTAAGGGAAAGTTTGAGGCTTAAATTACACGGTCACATTAACAGCAGTCTGCACGTTAACTACAGCAGTTGGTGGGCTTTGAAAGGTTTGCTGTAGATCCCCTCAGCTCAGGGCATTCCCTTTCAGCTGTGGCTGCAGGACAGCCTGACACCCAGTGCCTGTGCCCTGTGGGGCTTGTCCCATTTTGGTTCAATCACAAATATCACATATTTTTTCTCCCTCTTCATCAAGGGCTTTTAATATGAGAGCTAAGACAGGCATTTGCAACTTTTTTTTTCCCAGGGTTGAACTCCTATGTTTCAACACGAAATTTTTAATCCAGCAGTAACGCCTGGGTGTTGCCTGGACCTCCAGGGACTTGTGGCACGTGTTTCTCCAAAACTGATGCGCCTGTTGCAAGCAATTTTTTCCAGTTTAAAAGCGTGCGCAACTCACCGGTGTAAATGAAGAACAAAACGGAGAAAAAGCCTGTGATGAAATATTTAAGTTCCTCGCATCTCGGCGTTTCCATCTCCGTCCCTCGGAGGGAAGCACGCTGTCAGGGGCTGGCTTTGTGGTGCAGGATGGCAGCAGCTCGGTGCCCGGGCTGGCAGCCCCTCCCCAGCCCCAGCGATGCGCTGCTGCCAGCTGGGGCCCGCGCGGCGGAGCCGGTGCCCGGCCGCGTCCCAGCGCTCCCAGCACCGCCACTCGTCACCAGAGCCCGAATTAATCAGCTCGGAACATTTACTGCATTAGTGAGGAATGGCAGTGACCCGGAGAATGAACTCTGGCACAGGGGTTGAAACAGAATTCGGGCTTCTGCTTGTCCCCAGGAGAGTTTTGAAGTGTTTTACTCAGGAAAAAGCCTGCAAGGAATGGCACCACAGAAATGTGGGGACTGCTTGGGGGCTATGAGTTGGTGAGTAGTAAGGCTGGGTTTCCAGAGACATCTGTTTATTCCATCCTTGGTCCCTCTGTAAAATTCAGTGGAGAGCATTCTTCTGGTCCAGCTTTTTCAGTAGGTGAAAGAGAGGGTAAACAGGCACACGTGCCTGTGGAAAGACAAGCTGTTAGGGGACTGCAATGGATGCAGAGGCCCCTGTGGCCTCAGCACCTGCTGCCCTCACCCTGCTCTTCAGCAGAGCTGCCCAAAGACTGCAGCAGCCAGGTTCAGTGAGCACACAGGGACACTCTCGGCACAGCAGTATGGCGAGGTGGGAGACAGGAAATTACACCTTCCAGACCCTCTCTCTGCAAAGCCACAGAGGCAATTCAGGATATGTCTGAACAGTCTGAACCCGAGCTTTTATTTCAGACGCCTAGGAGAGCTTTTCATTGACAAGGGTGTCTCATCTCTCCGTGTGTGCACGACTGCCAGCACCACAGGAAGGTTTTGCCTTCGGAGCCGGCAGAGACAGCATCCCACACAGCACAGACGAGATGCTCACACAATTCCCTGATGTGCTTACAAAGATTCACAGCAAAGAGCTTTCCCTCCCTGCCTTCTCCACGTCACGGCTGCAGCGCAGGCTGAGCCCACAGACCAAGGTTTGGACTGAGGAGTGCCCCTTCCAGCCCGCTGGGCACTGCCCATCCTGCAGCTGCTCCTCAGGCTGTCTCTCGTGTCCGGCCCGAGGGTGCCAGAACAGCTTCCAGGCATCTGCCAGACACAGAGATTTCTGCTCTTCGTCTGGAGAAATGGACTGCACAGCCTGAGAGGCAAAAATCCATTTGCTGGGATTCATGTAGTATCAAGAAACACGAGAATCTGAGAATTACAGACAGGAACAAAGAACAAAGACATTAAGTTCCCAGTCCTGGTCTTTTTCTGTGCTATTGCACCAGGAAAAAAACCCACTGTGACAAATGGACAGTTGAAATACGAAATGTCATTACACCAGGCTGCTCTATTACAAAAACATGTCTGGGCAGGTAAAACAAAGACATGTGGCTTCTTTATCTTTGGTGTAAAATAGTCCAACTTTCACCTCCAAGGTAAAGTACTTCCTGGCTTGTAATTTGTAGGGGGGTTTTGATTTCTCAAATCAGCTAGCTTTCTTCCTTCATTATAAACATGAATTTAAAAGCAGTGAGTAAAACCATCTAGGGCTAATTCATTCCCGGAGATTTTTTATCAGGAGCTGCAGTCTTCATTATCTGAATTTTCTATTAGTTGCTGGAAGGTGTGCATTTCTCATAGAAACTACCACATGAAAATGTGAATAACACATAATAGAAAACTGAGGAGGAAAAAAAGGCCTCTGACAGCCCCTTCAAATGGGGTTTCATGGCTGGAAAAAAGCAGTACCTGGTAGCAAGCTTCCCGTCTGCTCAGCCACTTCTGTAATATTGCCATTGATGTTGAGCTTGGTTTTTCCTTGTGCCCACGGTCACACCAGGGTGGATGAATGGCTCTTGGGGAAGGAGATAGGTGTGTGGTTATGTGAGTCCTGAGGGTTTGTAATTGCAAATATTATGGGTATTTTTATTGCATTAATATATGTATTAATATATCATTGATATATAACATATTAAGTAATTATATTAATATTGAGCTGGCAGGTGAGAGCTGGATGTAGAGATTAGTCCCTCCTCATCCTGCTATGTTATGCAAACCCATAGGAAAATTATTATCTCATTCACATAATAATATATTGAATAATATCTCATACTCTCAGCTAATTATACCTGGGTCAGGTGTGTATAAATTAGCTGCTGTCATACGTAGCAACCAGGCCTGAAGAGAAACAAATGTCTGATTTAAATCTGATTTAGTCCTGGCTCTGCCTCTGCAGGCTGGCACAGCTGCAGCCTGCAGCTTCACACTGCACCTGGAAGGGAGTGATGCTTCCTCCAGCCCCGTAAGGAGCTGTGGGATTTCACGGATGTTTATAAGGTATTTGGGAGCCACAGAGGCTGGGTACTGAAATGAGCACAGTGATCAATGCAAAGCTGATAGACAGTTCGAGAAAATGGAAGAAAAGGAATTGAAATCTCTGTGAGAAAACTCCAGCCTGACCCAGAAAGACAGTATCCTCCAGACTTCACATGCTCTCGGGCAGTTCCACTGAAAACATTGACTGCAAATGCCTCTGTGCTTTGTATTAATCCTCAAGGCAAAAGTAAGGTCACTGCTGCAGAAGAAGTGGTAGCATTTTCATTTTAAAACAAGCCTAGGGCTTATTGAATCTTGCTCTAATTAGGAGGTCTTTTTTTTTTGTCTCTGTTCTCCTCTCCGCTGCGTGCTGCAAGGCTGGCTTGTTTCCTTGGCCTTGAAGTGGGGGGAAAGCTTTTGAGGGAGACCTTTAAACTTCACAGATCTTTTGCTTCTGGCTTGCGTTTGATGGCTGCGCACAGTTCACAGGGAGCAGGCTGAGATGCTGCTGTGGGGTTTGGGAGCCCCTCAGAGGATGTGTCCTGCTTCCCTCTGTGCTCCGGGTTTGGGAGCCCCTCAGAGGATGTGTCCTGCTTCCCTCTGTGCTCCGGGTTTGGGAGCCCCTGAGAAGATGTGTCCTGCTTCCCTCTGTGCTCCGGGTTTGGGAGCCCCTCAGAGGATGTGTCCTGCTTCCCTTTGTGCTCCATGGGCCCCTCGTGCTGCTCGTGCCACCGAACACCAGCAGAGTGGGTGAGGAGGGTCCCTGGCTCCCTCTGGGAACACTCTGATGGTTCGAGGGCGGTCACTGAAGCTCTGTGATTCAGGACAGACTTTGGGTGAATTTTGGCTTTCAAGGCTTGGGATTTAAAAACAATGTGTTTGATCCCCGTTAAAAACAGGAATCAAAGGCCAAAGGAAAGCAACTTTACCAGTTCCTGCAGGCTGTGGGGTGATCAGCTGCCACAGGGCAAGCCCTCTTCTGCTGTGGTAAGAGAGTCATCGCTCTGGCTCGGGCACTGGTGGGTGTAAAGCTGAGCTTCACCGGTGTGTTGGGAGCTCAGTCACGAAGAATTGTGTTTTCACCACCCAGGTCTCAGGCTGGAGTGACCTGAGTGGTTCTGGGACACAGTGCTGTGTTCACGGGCATTTTGGGGCATTTCTTCTCAGGGCTGGAGCTGATGTGGGGGTGGCACAAGCAGGGCAGGAGCAGGGCTGGCTGCAGCTGGGCTGGAGGGCTCGTGGGTCACGAGTGCACCGTGACTGATACCTTTGTGAGTATTGCACCCAGCCAAGTGTGCACGGAGGGGCTCATTTCTGTCTGGGATACTCCTTCCTCAACCCAGAATGAACTTTACAGAGTAGGAAGAGGCTCCTTTTTGGCTATCACACTGTCATCATCTTCTCTGGGATTTTAATTTCCTCTACCCCTGTCCCATTAACACTAGATAAGTGTGCTAGGAAGATAAAAATCAGCTTACAACTTTATGGACAATTGATTGGAAGAAAAAAACCCAGAGTGCTGAGTATAGCTGGCTCAAGCCTGCACATAACCTCTTAAAAATTATTTACTAGACACTCGATAGAGTTTGCCAGAATAGCCTGTTAAAATTGCAGAGGCAAGAGCCCCGGGGGAGATTTCCCTGCTCCACTCCGTGCCAGCCCAGCTGGGGCTGTTGGTAGCATCAGGAGTAAACACAGCTCCAATCGACACACAGTTGCTTTCTGTTTGCAGCAAGTTTAAGGATGATATTTATAGGCATCTCTGATCTCTTTTGATCCATTCTATCCATTTGAAGAAGCTGTGCTTTGAAAAAAACCACCGCATCCCTCTCTTCAGTGGCAGAATTAGAGAAAAATGCCAAGACACCGACTTTCTAAATGCTTCTGATGCCTTTAATGTTTATTTTAGCGCCTAAAAAATATCCGAGGGCCTGATCCAGCAGCAGGCACGGGTGAGGAAAGCAGCAGCAGATCTGACTCCACACGAGTTGATGGCTAACGCGTGTCTGCAGTGCCAGGCTCGGAGGTTGTCACACACACTCCCACCCGGAGCGTGAAGTCCCTGCTGGAGCCCACCTGGTGCAAACACACTGGCACCGAGCACACTCACCCTGCCATGCCCAGCCCCCTGTGCCACGATGCTCTGTGCAGGGAGCACCCTGGTCAAACTGGCACCTGCCCTTCTCATCTGCCGTGTGTGCGGCACACAGCTATCACAGGAACCTGGGAGGCAAGTGCCTTCTTGGAGCTGAGCTGCTTCTGTCACGGCACAGCACGAGAGCAGAGCGGCACAAAGCCTCCTGTGGCTGGGTGGCACTGGGCACAGGATGAACAGGAGACAGAGGCAGCTCCCTGTCCCTGGAACTGCTGCTGGTGTCTGGAAGGGGAAGCTGTGCTGTGAGCAGGGGTGGCTGGTGCCTCTGCTTGGCGAGGTAGCACAGACAGTGAGGGGAAGGAGCACAGTACTGGGTGCAAGAGAGATGCTCAGAGGAGAAAATAGCGTGGTCCCCTCTGAAATACCTTGGCTATAGCCTGGGAGACCACAGGCTCTGAGTAAGGCTGAAACGGAGTGCTCATCATGCTCATCACATGGTGCTCATCATGGCAAGGCACACGGTAACCAAGGTTCTCCATCCCCATCCAAATGGTGCCTTCACACCTGTTCTGTGCAGCCACACCACGTGCAACTCCTTTGCCTTTTTTAGAAGAAAACATGGTCTCGAAGGCAAAGGTCCTCATAAAGGATTTGTGCTGAGAACGAACCAGGGCGTGCTCAGGGCATGCTCGGAGGCAGCCAGACCATTCAGCTGGTGCTGGGTGGTCAAAAACTTCTCAGCTCATGAACCTTTCCCATGCTGCACGTATTTACACACCCGGAGTGTCATTCTGTGCTCGGTACTGAGGCTGAACAAGGCATAGCTCGACTGGTGCTTTGTGCACACAGTAACCACCCACAGATGGTGGGGTGCTCATGTCCTTTCCTCTGTGTGGTTCCACAGTCCTGCCCAAGCAGTCGCTGATGAGCACCGCAACTGGCACAGAGCCTGAAGAGCCTGAAGAGCCCACACCATCCCTTCATGTTGATAGTGCAGCATGAAAAGCCTGGAGGAAATCGCTGTTGTGTTGATGCAATCAGACCGTGGCACGTCCTCACTGCCTGCAGGGCTCCAGCAGTTAGGAGCAATCAGTTAAGTGTTAATCTGGTGCACACGAGAGCACGCTTGTGCTCCCAGCTGAAGAGCAGGTGGTGATAGAAGCCACGCAAACAGCACCCATAGAGGCAGCAGTAATAACCTGGTGCAGCTTGTTCAAGATTGTGGTATCCTCTGTAGCCCAGCTTCTTCATCCAAATGAAATTCTACCACATGAAATCCGTTGGAAAGCTCATGTCAACCCTGAACTCACGTAATTGTTATGCCTCATTAATTTGGTGTGTTTATTTAAATTGGCTGGTGTGTTCCTAAGATACGTAATCTAGCATTTAAAAAAAAAAAATCTGATTGCTTCACGGGGCTTTGAATGGCTCTAAGTGAGAACTGCTCTGTTGCTCATTTGTCTTTCTCATTGGAATGCAATGGATACCTCACAAATGAACAGGACTGGAAAGGTGTTTAATTTATGAACCAAGATGTAGTTCTAAATAATGCCTAATTAAATTCATTCCTGGCCTGGCAAGTGATGCCTAGCTTAGCCTGGGCATTGCCAGCCATTAGTAAACACTTTAATTGTAATAATTGCCACTGGCAGTAATTATTTTCAGGAAGGCAGCTAATTTCAATCAGCAGAGGGAACCTGAAAGGTGAGGAGCACGCGTCCTGTCTTTTTGAAAGCAGCTGCACAGCAGTGTGACAAATAGTGGGCACTGCTTTGCAGGAGCGAGGGAGAGGCTTGGAGAAGCTGAGGAGACACTCCCGGGCCCTTGGAGCTGCCTCCTCCAGCTGCAGCCCCGCAGGCAGATGGAGAGGGAGCGATGGAAGGTGCTGCCAGCCCCGAGGCTGCGGGACAGGCTGCTTTGGGAGGTGTGTGGGGCACAGACAGGGGGATGCACACGCCATGTCCTCGCTGGTATCGCCCGGCTGAGGTGCGGTGGCTGCCTGGGCTGCCGGGTTCATTACCCGGGCCAGGAGCCAGCACCCTGCCACGCTGCCGAGGAGGCTCTGCCAAGCTCTGAGGGAGCTCTTCAGGCTGGCCTGAACCCCCTCCGTGTTTGATTTCTGGAAGATGGAAAAAACTGGACCCCTGTCCAAAAACTGAGAATTGAGCAGAGGATTGTTGTCAAATGCTGTAATGAGACACAGAGCTGTAGACAAGGAATAAAGTACACCATTATTTCTTTGTTAAATTAACTTTTCCACCAAAACCCTGTGATGCTCACTGGGAAGATGTCACTTGTAATTTTTTTCCCGTGCACTCAGCGTGGTTCCGTCTCACAGGCACTTTAGCACTGAATTAATTACTACATTAATGGATGTCTATAGTCCATTAGTAAATTAAGACCTGATGCTAATTCTCTTGGGGGAAAAGAGAGGGGTGTCTCTTTAGCACCAAATCATTCCGTTCGTTGCCAATGGACTCTAAATGTTCAAAGGCAGGAAGAGAAATACATCAAAGACACTTTAATTTGAGAAGCATAGGGGAAGCTCATCTCCGGGCCCGTCCGTGTTACAGACTGTACAGCAGCAGATAAACCAGCCTTGAATTTATAATCAACCACATCACCAGGGAGTGGGTAGGGCGAACCTCTACCGCCAGGCGTTTTCTTGAAATAGCACCTGACCGTGCAGGCTTTGGAAGGGTACAGGGAGCCTGAAATTTTGTGGAGATATCAATTTAAATGAGTGAGTTTGTTCCTGCCCGCTCTCCAAACCTGACAGACTTGATCAATCATCCTTGAACTCCAAAACAAATTTAGGAGAAGCCAGCGACACAAGGGCAAAGAAAACAAAGACAGGAGTAAACACAACATTGTTGTAATTGGCAGGAGTCTGCTTTGGACCCTGCCCAGAGGTCCCTGGATCCTGAGTTTGTCTGTACGTGTCGGGAGCGCTGCCCTTGTTCTGGGGGGGTTTGAGGTCACCCCACGGCAGGGGCTGCAGTGAACGTGCCCAGGTTTGTGTGGCCGTGCCCTGCTCCGTCCCCTCTCCCTGCCTTGGCAATGTGCAGCCCTACCCAAGGCTGCTCTGCTTCCTGCCCAGGAGATCCAAATGACATCTCCGTGCTCAAACCCACTCCTGCCAGAGCACCGCTGCCTGTTCTGCTCCAGGAATGCAAGCCACGCTCATGCCTTTTACCTTTAATAGTATACAAAAATGAAATTTGTTCCGTAAGGGAGGCAGTCACAGTCCAAAAACTGTTCATGTGGGTTTTTCCTCTCTGCCAGCAAAAATATAACAGTTAATTAGGCTGGAAAACCCAAAGGAAAGTGAATTCCGATGGCCAATCATGAAGTGGCATGGAAAATATCTCCATGACAACAGAAATTTATAGCACTTCAATTTCAATATATCAAAGGATAAGGGTAATTTCACAGGCACCGTGCAGAAGATATACCCCTTCCTCCTCCTCTTGACAGTCCCTGGATTAAATGGGAGCCGTGTCAGTGTGGTCCCAGATGTGACAGTGAAAACAACATTATGAAACCTGAAAGTTCTGAATGCAAACACACCACCAAGGTGAGAACTGACTCTGCTGTGCAGGACGAACATTTGGGCCTTTTTTGGTGAGACACTGCAGTGTATCACAGAGATTTCCTCACGTGTTTTAGTGCTGTGAACCTGTTCACCACCACAGGGCTCAGCTGGGTGCACATGGCACAGGGAGGTGCCAGTTCCCAGCCCAAGAGCACGGTCCACCTCTTGCAGAGGTTGTCAGCAATTGCCATCTTCTAATGTTTTATACCCCATAATGAATTCCAGGGTGAAAAAGAGAAAAGAAAGGAAAAGATGAGTTCAGAGATCATGGCTACATGTCCCAAAGTCTGACCTACAGACTCATGATGAGCAGGAGTGTTGTGCTTCCATCTTCAATACTGCATTCAGTGTATTTTGTAAATGCATCCGTGGGCATGAATGTCTCTTAGAGGAAATGTCTCGTAGTATTTAGTAGTGGGTGAACGATTTAGACATCCATGGATATTTCATTGGTGATTGCACTAAAATTAATCTGCTTGTATTTTAATCTAAGAATCAAACTGAAGTATGATAGTATTTGCTGTTGGGAATATTTACCTTTTTTCTTTTAAATCCTAGCAGGAAGTACATCACTTTTGATCAGATTTGGTAGGATGCTCCTGTCCACAAAAGAGCATCTCATGACTTCACCTACAAAGAGCTCATCTCTCATTTTCACACACTTGAGCATGTTTTGTGTGGCTCCTTCCAACCTGCCATGCCTTGGACTTGGCCTCTTGGGCAGAGCTGGCTGGGAGTGCTCAGGGAGAGAGATGTGTCTACAAACACATGGAGATGGCAGGGCGAGGCATCACAGCCTCCTGGTTTGTTTTCTGTAACACAATATGGAAAGCACTAACAGCATTAGCCTTTTGTGATGAGTGATAACAATGCATTAAAAACAAATGTTAACAGGCAGCATGAAATGGCTAACAAAGGAGAAAATTGCTAATGAAATCCAATGGACCTGATTCAAACTTTGGTACTGTACGTAGCCTTGAGAGCCCTTTTCCACAGAGCCAGCAGTGGGAGGGTGAAAGAAAAGGATTCTGAATTCCTACACTGCTTTTCCTGCTGCAAAGTGACCCTTGTCACACGGAAAGTGAAAATTGCCAGGCTTTCAAATAATCCAAGAGGGGCTGAGCATGGTCTGGATGTGTTACCTGTGGGGAAACCAACGTGAGCAAGTACCTGCCCAGCCCTCCCCGAGACACGGGGCTCTCTGGTGGAGCAGTGACAACAAGAATGGGTGGAAAACGTAGCTTTGGGGCACATCTTGTTCACTTCTGTGTATTGCTCTGGACAGCTCTAAAATTATCCAGGCTCCCAATGAATCTGCAGAGCTGGGAGGAGGAATCAGAAATGTGGGTGAGCTGGGGGTGAGGAGACTGGGGTCAGAGCAGGGTGGGAGCCAGGAGAGCAGACAGCTGATGCCCGCCCTGCAGCACCCTGGGTTCTCGCTCTGCAGGGCATCTGGGCTGCCTTTGTCCTCAGGCCATGGCATAACTGTTCCAATCTTCAGAAATAATTTGGAAATTCCATTACTAAAATAATAAATAGATTCAAAACAAGCGTGTGTGGGAAGGAAGCGAGAGCAAGGGCAGAAAGATGAGACAATGCATGGAGGGAAAATGGGTGAAAGCAGACAAAGGAATCTAAAATGCAGAACAAATAAATTAATTGGATAAATAGGACAAAAAAAAGGCAAACCAGAACAGAGACCCATGTCCTGTAATAACTCTTTCAGAACTACTCAGATTAAAGGAGAAAGTAGAGATCAAATGAGCTAATTTAAGCAGATGCCAGGCTCAAAGGATAATGTGAACCTTAATTACTTACTCTTACTCTTCCTTCTTTTCTTAACTAAGTGAATTTCCCAGACAGTATTTTTGAGTTTTGCCAGACAGGAACCCAACTGCACATTTCAACCAAGGGCTTTGGCGAGGTCCTCTTCCTCAGCACGTTCTTCTTTCCATTTTTCTTTAGACTTAATTGTTTTCCAGCCTGGCCTCCTACCTGCTCCCATACTGAAAATCACTTTAGAAGGTATTTATGAGTGGCCCAGGGAGGGGCTCAGATGCTGTAAGGCCCTGCTCCTCTGTCACTCGGGATGTCCTTTGCTGTTCCTCCGTGTTCCTCGGCCTCCTCTCATCCCCGTGGCTGCAGACAAAGGTCCTGCCATGGTTCTGCTGTACCCAATTTCTGTGAGCTTTCACGAGCCCTTAGCAACATTTCCCACCCATGTGTACTTCCTCAGTGTGGGATGCTCGTGACCTTTGGGGTCGTTTCAGAGGGGTTGGGGTCCCCTGGGACGCTCCTTCTCCTGCACGGGGAGTTCAATGTTTGCAGCTCTGGGGCCGCCCACCAAGGGCTGGGGGAGTTCAGTTCTGAGGAATGTCCATTGCCCACACCACACTCAGGACTGAGCTTATTTCTACTCTGTATGAATTTTCAAGATGTTAGAGAGTCCCTGCATCTCCACGGGAGTAAATGGGAAATGTATGTCAAGTGAGGTAGGACAGAAAATTACATTTTTTAATTGGTTTGCGTTCTAAATGAGTAATCAGTCCACTGATAAGATATAATGACTTGGGACCACAGAAAAGATTCAAGGAAAGGCAGCGCTTTCCTTTTGTCTCACAAGTGACTCTCAGCTGAGAGAAATAACACTCTTCTGGAGCAGCAGCTATAGCAACAGGAGGATTTGACTGGGTAGAGGTCAGAGAGTATAAGCTGTTTTTCACTGCTGATTTTAACATGCCATCCTCACAATTGGCTATTACTTGTGGTGTTGGGAGCCCTTTGTTGCGATTATATTTCATCCGGTGCTGCAGCCGCGCTGAATAATTAAAGCTGTCAGCACAAAAATGAAGTATCTATACACCTTTGAGAACAACTCCAAAATAATTTGATGTCCCAGTTATCACAAGAAAATTATTAACAAAAGAAGCTATCCACACAGCAGGAAAAAATATGCTTTGAGAGCATCTCTGTGTATTTCCCACATCTTATTGCCTAGAACTTTGTCACCAGTGGCAGTCACATGGAATTCCCTGGCAACTGCAGGTGTGTGATTTCTCTGAGTGTGTTGGGGGTAAAATTCATGCACCTCCCATCAGTAGAAGAGCACAAAGCAGGGGCTGGAAGGTGAGGCAGAGGAGTGTTCCTGTACCCAGCCACAGTGCTCATCACCACCCCATTGGTTTTTTGGAGGGAAAAGGCACATTTTCATCTCCATGTCCCGAGCCATGGCCTGACCTGCTGTGCTGCTTCGTGGGTGTTGCCAGAGCAATCAGTTCAGAGCCACCTGTGTCCCACCAGGACGCAGGCTGACAGAGGAGAGGCTGAACGCTGTCCCTCCCCTGCTCCTCCCCACTGAGCGCACCTGTGAGCACTCCAAGGCCCTTTCCTGCTGTGCTGTGAGTACAACCCTCGTGTTATTTTGGAGGGGTGGGACAGTGCTGGGGGTGCACAGCTTGCTTTGCAGCCACAGCAACAATTAGGGTTTACAGAACATGGGCACGGGCTTCTCCAGACAGGAAATTCAGCAGGGACGAAGCAAAAGCAGCAGCACTCTCCCTGGGGATGGGTGGTCTGTGGGGGTGTTCGTGCATCAGGGGCTGTGTCGGGCTGGGGTGTGAGTCAGAGGGATCCCGCTGCCATTCTCGGCTCTCTCCTGCAGGGAGGGACACGCACAGCTATCGAGGTCTCACTGTGACAGCATCGTGCCAGGAAAACACTCCTTCAGTGGAACTCCTGACTGACACTAACACAACTCAGCTATTCCAAGCACTCAAAATCTCAGTGCACAGGTCACTACAACAGGCTCCAGTTGCTCACATTGTAGGACTTTGTGAGAATTGTGTGAAAAATGGGCAGCTAAATAGAGGGAAATACAGTGACAGTACTCTCTGCATGCCATTCTGGGGCTGGCAGGGTTTTCACAGGGCTGTAAGGCCTGGCTTAGCTTTGCCATAGCCTCCCACAGGAATGCTGAGCTGCTTCCCTTTCCCATTACACCTGTCTTTTCAGGTCCTCTGCAGCATAAAGGAAATGGGTGCCTTGTGTGGCTCTGCACAATTATATCCCTCTAGCTCATGCTGAAGTTAAAGATAAATCCTTATCTTCCCTGGGTTTCTTGCATGAAGCTCCACAAATCCTGAAGCCATTAAACACACGCAGACTCGGGTCTCGGTGGAGCTGCTCACATATTCAGTAACTCAGGTTTGTCCAGAGGCATTTAGCTGGTCAAAGGCACAGAAACCCGGGCAATTCGTGCTTGCAATTACGGGTACTAATTGGGCACAGGGCTCAGCAGGAGAGCTGCCATTTGCATCCACCAGCGCCCCGTGGATGTCACTCACCTGGGCGTGTGCCATGGATTAGCTCCAGGGGCAACTCAGCCCCACAAGCCACTCACTCACTCACTCCTCACTCACTCCTCACTCACTCACTCACTCACTCTGCCCCAGTGGGATAGGGGGAGGATGGAAAGCCTTCCCTTGCCAGCTGCACCCTGCTAACAGCGGCCACTGTGGCTCCAGTGGGAGAAAAAACCCAAATCCCTCCACGTGCTTGAGCAACCTCTAATGGGTTATTCGATATTTGTGTGACAGGCTGCAGCCAGGAGAAGGAACGGGGCCGTTCCATGGCTCCCGGGAGATGAGGATGGATGGACTCCCCTGGCAGGGGGAGCTCAGCTCAGCCTCCCCAAGGAGGGCAGCGAGGGCACCCTGGGTGTGAACCTGCCGGGTCTTGGTAAAGCTCCTGCTGGGTCAGGGGAGGAATGAGGCTCAAAGGGCAGGAACAGGAGAAAGGATGGGACAAACCTGGAGAAACAGCATGGCCTGCACCCACACATCGTCTTTCGGCTTCTCCCAAGGAACATTAATTGCTGAGCACGTGGAATACACGAGGGAACTACCACACAGGCTTGCATTTGCAAAATGTTTCTAAACTGCCTGTTTGCCAGCAGATAAACGCAACACTGAAAATCATTAGGAGTCAAACAGCAGCAGGAAGCTGTGGACATGACCTACAGTTGGCCTGGGATGACAGAACCCTTCATCTCTATCCACTGATCTGTATCTCTGGTTGCATCTGTGTCACAGAGGTCTTCGAGGGTTTTCCTCATGTGACACAGGCATCACCCAAAGGGCTGCCATCGTTTCAGAGGCACCAGGGCCTTTTCCTTTCCATAGGTGTACATGTGTGTGTGTGTGTGAGTCCCCAGCACGCTCCAGCTCTGTCCCCACTGCAGGCAGGAAAGCCCTGAGGCAGCACACGGGGCACGTGCTAACATTTATCACCTTGCTGGTATTGATTAGTCCCTCAGGGACTTACAAATAATTCAGCCTGAATAACAGCATCCGGAGAGAGCAGCTGCAGCGACTGGTGATGCATCAGACCTGAGGGAGAAGAAAAGAGCCTTCCCTGGAAATTTTCATGCATGGACAGGTGCTCTGCTGTGTGGGTGGACATATTTCACCACCCTTGCCATGCAGTGATGGATGGGTGACAAAACACCTCCAAAAAGACCGAATAAGAAAGTTACAGCACAGAAGAGCTTTACATGAGATTTCCCTGAGTATGAAGCAAAATCCAGTGCAGGACGGGGTCACCACCCTGGGCTCTGGCTTTAGGAGCACGGCTTGGGGTCCCCAGCCAGCAAAGGCTTCTTTCCCTTCTGGCACATTCCGATGCTGCAGCTGATTTCCCAGTTAGGTTTGGAGATAACACTGCTGTCACTCAGCTGTGCCTTTTCACAGCAGTTTAAAAGCCAGATAGCAAGTACAATTCCCAAGCTCCTGGTGACACCTGTGCCAGGAGGGAGTTTTCTCACCCCAGTAATGACTGGTGTTCTGCTAAAAGGCATTTATTAAAACCCAGGTCCTCAGGTAACTCTAGCCCCAACTTCGCTGAAATCCAGAAGAAAAGAGGATTCCTTTCTGAATGTTACCGAATTATTCTGTGGAGTTCAGGTAAGTGAAAGGGTTTGTCCTAACGTGATCAGAAATGCTATAGAGAGAATTTTGTGCCATTCAAAGTCATTCAGCTTCACAGGACCTGCTCGAGGGGGGGGCTGAACCCTCATCCACCAAAAGCTGAGCCCATACACCCTGCATCACCTTTTCCCACTGAGCTTCCAGAGAAGAAATATTAAGAATTGGAGAAAACCAAACTAAACCAAAAATACCCCAGACTTACAGACCATGCTCTCCCTCTAGGAGGCACTTGAGGATTTTATTAACCTTTAAGGAACAGTGTCTCATATTTCCCCCATCCCTCCTTATTTTATAAATGCTCTAGAAGACCTTCAAGGGTTGCTCCAGAGCCCTTCATCAGCCCTGTGCAGGGACAGGAACTTTCACAGCGCTGTGGTCCTTCCAGCGTGTCAGAAAAAATTCCTTTAAACGTCCCCCAGTGTAACTCATCTGAATTAGTCCTGCTGCTGGTTGTGGGAGGAGAACCACTTGCAAAGCGGGGAATGAATCACTTGAAAGTGAATATTAAGCTTGTTTGGAAATGAAACCAAAAGAACTGAGTCAACACAGACTCTCCTCCCCGTGGGAGACAGAGCTGCTCTGGATCAGCGATCCCCTCATCGGGGCGTTGGGTGTGTGCAGCATCCTCACACGGCTCAGCTGAGTCAAAGTGCCCCAGGTCTCCCCCTCCTCTTCCCGGGGCTGTGCCCCCACCTCCCTCACAGGGGGAGGGAATCTTGCCCGTCTTTCCTCGGGCTGCTCCAGGTCTCTCGTTCGTCCCCATCCAGGCGCGGTGGGGCCAGGAGGGATCCCCCATGCTCCGGGGTGTGTGGGGTGGCTGTGCTGCTGTCACCCTGCCCGGCTTTCCCAGGGGGCTTTTGGCAAGAATTGGTGGTTTTCAATGGGAGCTACTAAATAATGCTTGGGTTTCTGTGGAGCCACACTACAGAACAGGGATGAACTTGTCGGAAGACTCAAACTATACTGCAGTGTAATATGGACATGGAAAGGGGCCAGACTCAGCTCTTATTTTCACAACTATCTGAGTTATTTCGATGTATTTTAAATAGTTAATACTTTTTGCTGCTGGTTCAGCTCAATCCGTCTAAAATAACAAAAGAATTAGAAGGAGAAAAGGAAGTTAAAGGTGGTCAGAAACCCAGCCAAAACATTAGGCAAATAAAGAAACCCAGCCTTCCTGTGTGTGAGCAGCGGTATTTGGGGTTAATGACACTTTTTGTCCAGACTGGAGCAGAGAAAAGGAAATTCTCAAGACTTAAAAATATTGCTGTAATGTGAACCGCAGTTCTCAGCCAGCTCTTGTTCTGAAGTTATTTATTGGCCATGACTAATTTGGAGTTTCCAATGCGGTCATCGCCTCACACGTGGCGGTGCCTGGGCTCTCTGGGCACTGGAGGCACTTGGAACCCAGCAAAGGAGCTCTGCCGGTTCCCATGGGCAGTGCCAGCCCTGCTCTGCAGCCTGAGACCAAAACCCATTAACGCCGAGTTTCTAAAATGCATTTCCCAGGCGTGCAGGGACGCTCACACACCAACACTGAAGTGTGGATGCAGACTCAGATCGCTGCCTCGCTATTTCTCATCTTGCCCTGTCTTTTTTTACCTTTTTTCAATTAATCAGCCCAGAGATGCAGAGAGGCCAAGTGTCTTGACAGCACAGAGGGGATTTGGGAAGGGCAGGTGGGCTGCAAAGCTCCCAGCAGCAGGACAAGCTCCTGGCTCAGCTCTGCTGTTGCACCTGGTTTAAGGGTAAATACGTGGTTAAGTTTGTTCAGCCAACCATCATTTCCCATTTTCCGTGCCCAGGGAGCAGGATGAGGCAGGCAGCACTTCAAACACAGGTGGTTTAAGGGTTCTCCCCACCCTAAATCTTCTCTGTGGAGTGAAGAGACTGTGTCCTGATGCCCCCTTGGGCAGTCTCTCCATCTGCCTTTGATAAGGATGGGAAAGGGTGGCATGGGGGGATTCCGGGTTCATTTATGGCAGTGCCACTTTCAAATTCCTTTAGTTCTGTGTGACGCACATTGGGCATGAGCTGAGATGCACCAGGCAGAGAGCTGGGCTAAAAATAAACCCGGAGTGTCGCTGCTGTGTTAGTCTCCTGTTGATATTTCTTGGTTTGTTTTAGGACGTCTTCCAGGCCAGTCAAGTGTGGGGAGAAAAAACAAAAAAGAGAGAATTTTGCCTTTTGGAGGCTGGATTAAGAGCGAGCTGGTACAAATCATGTCATTTCACTGAGTGGATACAGAGCATTCAGCCACTGTGGTGCTGGTTCACACTCGTGCTGATGCGTTCTAAACAAGAGCTGCACAGCTCGCGCTAATTCTTAATGCACTATGATATTGATACCAATTTAGCTGATGTTAATTAATTAAAGGAATGGACAAATTAAGTCAGCGCTTACCTATCCATGTGTCAGCGAGCAGCCGAGTGCTGGCACCCCAAAGAGAGACCTGGGGAACGTGAGGTGTTGATCCCGCAGACCTCGGGTTAGGGACTTGCTGGACCTGTGGAGAGAAGGACTAAATCCAACAAAAAAGCTTCTAAAGCGGGGATTCTGGGAAGAAATGGATGCTTTTAAATGCATTGGGACATTGCATCAAACACCAGGGGGTGTAAGGTATCTGCAGTGAGCAAGGCACAGCTGCATCCCTGCTCTGTGAGGGGCCACAGCGGTCCCTGCACTGTCCCTCCCCAGGGACACCGGCCTCTGCCCTGGCTTGCCTGGTCCCGCTGTGGTCGGGCTGCTGGGAAGTCGCTCACAGCACTTTTTCTTCTTTACTTGAGGCAAAAAGTAATTTCCTCCTCTGAAGGCCAGGGCTGGAGCCGTCCTCTGCTAATGAATGCAAACCATCAGTAAGCAGTAAGGGAAAATTGGGGATGACGTGGCAGGCAGTGGCTTGCTTTCAAGGCACCAAAAACGGCCTTTTAAATTTAAATTTAGCAAAGAATTTAAAGCACATATAGGCAGACTCTATTAGAAAGTGAAATATTTGATCTTGGCTATTAATCTGTTATAAGAATACTTTCATTTCCTTGCCATGTGTATCCAGTGATAGACTTTCATAAATGAGATCACATTAAAATGTACTTTATGTTTCTAGTCAAATCTCTTTTATTATTATGCAAGTCCTAGTTAGGAAAAAAACCCAAACAATTACAGAAGCAGACTAAGAAGAGCACATTATTTTAACTCATTTATGTAAGTGAAATGCTGCTCTCCTACTTGAAGGCTGTACATTGTGCACTACTAAATACCTCGGGAAGAGGCTGCTCCACTGCAGCCATGCTACCAGATTTGGGATAATTTACGGGCAGTGGAAATACAAATAGAGCCTAAACCAGCCCATGTGGTGTGGGGCACTGCTCTATGTGTACACACACAGACACACATAGGAATTTTTATATGGAGTATATTTACATCGAAGCGTTATATTCATATCGAAGGATTATGCTTGGTCTCCGTCTTACTGAAATCAAATATATTTATGGATGGTCCATAATTAATGTGAGCTGTCACTCCTGGCACTCTGCACTACGGGCAGACAAGTGTTTTAGGAGGTTTCCATGTGGCCAGGGAGGCTCTGCTGCCCTGCAGCTACCTGTGGACACGTGCAGGGGCTGTGCCAGCCCAGCTGAGGGGGCTGAGGGCTGTGCAGAGCTGCACTGCCCGCTCTGGTGGGGGCATTAATTCAGAGAACAGACCACTGGCAGCCTGCAGCTAGCACTGAGCATCATGAGGGATGTTTCAGGGCGAGAAGGAAGAAGTGCTTTACATCTTATAACTCACTTTGGCTGATTAGGCACAAATGTCTGTTTTAAACCTCCAAATCTCAGCACACAAACCATGTCATATCCCTGCCGCTTCTCAAACCTCTTTTCATTTCCATTCAAGCAGCCTGACAGAGACCCAGCAGGGGCCACAGCATCTGCTGTCACGCTGCTGGAGCAGAGAGCTTTGCTTCCAGATTCACCAATGCTGTGGATCCAAACGCTTCCCCGGGATGGGGCAGCCGTGGTGTGCAGTGAATGTGTGCACTGACATCATGCTTTAGGTGAAAACTCCAGTCTGGTCTCTTCCAGAAGAGGGTGCAGCTTGAGGCTTGAATCTGCAAAACGCAGGATACTTTCAGATCATGTTAATGCTATTAATAAATTAACCTGAAACTCCTTGCCCATGAATTTAGGATCCTGGAATGACTCTGTTTTGCTTGAGAGCTGGCCAGAACAAACTGGTCTTTGGCAATTTACTCCAGGACATGCAGTGCCTGAGCCTGGTCCCCACAGAGTCCCCCAGCTCCAGGCTCAGCCCTTCCCCATCCGGGCGGGATTCACAGCTGGAGCCTTGCCTGTGCCCCAGCTCAGAGTCCTGCAGTCAGGGCAGGGAGCAGCCCACGCCGAAGGGCTGATTTGGCACCAGAACAGCCAAGATCACCTTCTTAGAAGAATGAAAAATTGCCATCAGTGTCTGGTTTTGACTGTAGTACAGCCTCACGCATCTCCTGGTTTTTAATCATTCATAGACAGGGAAGATTTACAGCTGTTTGCACTTGTGAAGCCTCAGATTACTAACAGCTTCTGAAAACCTATTTTTTAGAAAATAGGTTACAGATTCTTTAGTATCAGAGGAAGAGATGCCAAATATCCAAATCCCCATTGTCAAGGCAGTTAAATACCTCCTTCCTGTTGCACTTGGTTTACTGTGCAGCTATTGGCAAACTGCTCTGCCCTGGGTCTTGTGTCATTGTGTGAATTAACCATGTTCTGGACTACAAATAATTACAGTGAAACACCTTAGGCATGGCAGATGCCCAGATGGGGTGATGGTGTTGCCAGCAGACAGAGAGGCACAGCCAGTGTGACACTGCCAGTGTGACACTGTCTCAGGCCACCCTCTCCATGGTGAACTGGGATTCCTGTTCTGCTGGAAGATTCTGCTTGCAGAGCAGATTCTTGCTGAAGTCTACAAAGCAAACAAAACACTTGAGCACCTGGTAGCCTGATTTTTTTCCCCCTTTTCTTTAAAGTAGTGGCCAATGACACATTTGGAGATAATTAAAACAAAGGTTGAGGGTTTTTTTAATATGCCATGACTATTAGCAGCTGGATTAAGACTAAGCCACCAAAAAGCAGCATATTTTCTTATACCAGCTATAAATAAAACCAGGCTTCAAATTTGAAAGCAGGATTCTTTTTTTCCTTTTTCCCCTCCACAGAAAACCTTTTCTTTGTGCCAAGACTAAAATATTAGCGCTGTGTTCCCTCCTCTGTTTAAACAGACCTCATTGCATCTAAGTGCCAAAAAAGTGGAATTCCTGAACAGCAGGTGAAAAGAAAACTCAAGATCAAACGCAGTTCCGGCTGCCAAGAGAACCTGCAGCACGGCTTGGGGGTGCATGAAAAGTCATGTAGCTCCTGGTGCTGTCAAAGACTTCTGGAAGGTCGTCAAGGAGTTTTTTTCAAGCATCCCACATCAAAAAGCTGCACAGAGAGACAAACCTGCAATACATCATGAGGATGCTGCTGAAGATACCAATCACTTCCAGGAGAATTCGACTTTTCCCCCACCACGTCTGTGGAAGCGGCTCTAAGAAATCCGTGCTCTGTGTGGTATGGAAATAAATGTGAGTGCTCACGCTGGGTGAACATTAGGCAATGGCTGGTCTGGGTCCATAACCCAGCGGGGAACTATGGAAGAAATGTGTCTTTCTGAGCTCATCCTTGCATCCAAGGCAAAGGACACGTACTTGGCTGCTCTTGGAAGCAGCCAGCCCTCGCATTAATTCGAATTTCTGCACCCAGCTGGACATCCCATAGCCCATGACAGAGTCCTTCCTCTTTGGCTGATGCACCCTTTGGGGACGCAGGGAAGAAACTGCTCCAGCACTTCCCATGGTTATTGGCCTTCAGAAAACAGACTTAAGTGGAGCTCCTCGTTAATCCCTTCTGACCCTCTGCCCACCATTCCTTGCCATCGCTGGAAAAGGCAGGGAGGCTCTGGCCCAAAAGCAGACACCTGGGTTTGGAAACGAGAATTTGGACATGGCCCTGGACTGTGCCAGCAGTGCTGGGAGCCCTGCAAAGTTCACCCACCTTGCACCCCTGCACGGGGGCAGCCCCCAGGTGAGGCTGCAGCACGGGCTGTGAGCGAGCTCTGACCAGTGACGCTGATTTCCACAAGGCACCCATGAATGCTTCCCCCACAAGTGCTGGGGCTGAGAAATCACTGACCAGGCAGCAGCACTGGGATCTCAGGTCAGAAGTGCTCAGGGCCATTTCTCCTCCTAAAAATCACCAAGTAGCCAAGTTCTTTCAAATAAGACACACATGGGTGGGGTTGAAAGTAATACGAGGTGCACATGCGCTCCTAAAGACAGCGTTTTTTTTAAATTTTATTTTAAAACTCTGCATCTGAAAACACCGTATGACAGAAAGCATTTATATACACTGCAGTGTTTTTGGTATGATACAGTATTTCATACATCCATTTCTTTTTCTGCAAAAAAATTTGCTTTGTCGGACAAACAACCAAACTCCCATTGACAAAGAATACAGCTAAGGCACATTGTTTCTGCTAAATGAAAGACAAAAGGGTGCAAAAACGGGTAGTGCAATAATTGCTGAAAATCACATTCTACTACAAGAAAAGCATTCTGACTTTGAACTTTGATTACCAGTCAATTTAAGACATTTCAATATCTCATAAAATACTCCTTTAAATAAATAGCAAAATATCTACATCTTTCAGTGTGTTCCATTTGAATTTCCAATTTTTTTTTTAAACTTTCCTGTATATACATGGTTTTCTTTTTTCTTATTCAATAGATTACAAAATATTTCTGTACAATTTTATGCATATTATGATCTATAACAAAATAGTTATTTCTTAAAACTATATTACCACCAGTCTTTGAAAATGACAGAATAGGAATAACTTATTATGGACTATGTTAGGCAATAGAAAAATCCAATCAAACCAAAACAGAACCAAAAGGACAAAGTCAGAAAAATAATTTCATTACATTGAATTAATTATTTCAGTTTCACAAATCTTGTTTTATATGTAAACCCTTTTCAGTTGCCTTTGGGTTGTATCCACATCTGAATACCAACACAGGACAGGATTTGGGGTTCCTAAAAGCCCTGCAGCCTGCCGGGAATATTGGTGCTGCTCACTGAAACACCACAGTTCTCATGGAGAAAAGGATTAAACCCAACGTGTGCAAGCCTCAGCAGAAGTCATTGGTTTCTGCTGACTTTGACAACCTTTGAATGAAGCTCCAAAAGCCAGATGTTCAGAAATGCATTTGTGACGTAGACAGAACAACCAGACTCCACTATGTTCTAAATGGACTGTTATATTCCCAACAACACCCAAAATCTGGCCCCATGTGGTGATGTTCTTCAGATTTTCAGACCATACCATTAAGAGGATATTTCTTCTCCCAGCTACCAGTACAAATCTGGGAGGAATGCTACTATGCCACGTTGAAATGAGTGAAATTACTCTACCATTTGTTTTGTGCATCTGAGAGCAGTCTGTCCTGTTGTAGTCTGAAGATAAATTAAAAGTTACTAAGTTTGTACTTTGTAATTAAACCAACCTTCCTTATCTACCGTGAGTTGCAAAGGACAGAGCTCATAATTTCCTAAGGTTTATATGAATGTCTGAGACTTCCTTTTGCCCGAAGGGAAGGTCATTTTCTTTCCTTTAAGACTGCATTTGTAAGCAATTTCTATTGTATTTGTGAGGTGTAAGCTGACAGCAACACAAGTGAGCTGTAATAGAAATCTCAAGGTGCCTTTTATTCATTTCACAACAGAGAAAGTGAGCAAGACACGGACAACACCAAAGTTCCTAACACAGTTTAAGGCCACATTTAGAAAGGATGGAAGTAAGGCTTTCTTTAAGGGGCAACACACTGGATGCCACAATGGGAACAGACACCGAGCGATCCAAAGCTGACAGGATTCACCCACAGAGAAGCTGAAACAACACCCTCGTTTTGGCCAGCAGGTCTGTGCCTTTTTTTTGGATCTAAGCAGGAAAATTAAATGAAATGCCATAGACATCCTCCTCTGGAATATTCCCAGCAAACTGAAGGCGCTCCCCCCCCTAGCAGGAGTGCTATTGTCTCAGTCAAGGGTGTTAACTACAACAGAACCAAAGACAAGCCGAGTCATTACAATATACAAATGCAGCGCCATGAACCGCGCCTAGAATTGTCACTCTGGTATCAGAGGCACCTGTACAGTACCTTGCTGTTTATTTGGCAAGGTTACAAGTAATACTTCTAGGTTTTAACAAAGTAGAAAGAGAATTTGCATAGATTGTACATTCAGTTCGAGGAGATTTCTGGTACCTTTTTTTGTTGTTCTCAGGTAAACGTGTTTGCAGACACAGTGAGGTAGCAGCTGTGGTAGCACCCATGAGCAAAAGAAGGTAACCAAGGCAGAAGCAAAGAGCAGAGTGATCAACACACTACTGTTAGTAAGAGGGAACGGAATCAACGCGGTACCTGCAGTGTCACATCGTGAGGGGTGACTGCTCCCAACGCCACACGTAACCGAGACACCCTAATGCTGCCGTGCTCCTGGGTAACAAGGGCTGTAAGCTCTTGTAGCCTCATTTTTAAATGCTCTCAGCCTGATTATTCTTTCCCTTACTGGGATGATGGTGGTGAAGGTTTTGAAGGTCAATCTCTTCTACAACACACCTTCGAAGGGAATTACAAATCGGTGTTTGCTTGCTTTTGAAGATTCTGCAGGAAAACGTGCTGTCCTACAAATTCTTCCTTGCTGCCCTTAACCCTAATTCACATTCCTTTGGCTCCTCTGTGCCTGGCTGCAGCAGCAGCTGCCCTGAGGGCTCTGCAGCAGGTATTCCTGCTCTCAGGAACTCCTCCTGGGCCCCTGGAAGGGCAGTGCTCTGTCCTCTCTAACGCTGCGCCGCTCCCTACCCTCTCTGTGGGCATCGCCCCTGGAGCTGCCTCGGCAGAAGCCCGAGGGTTCGGTCTGGAAAGGCTTTTTTATGTGATGTTTTCACCTGTCATTTATTATGGGCTTAAGGTCATGTCCTGCTAATACTTAAGACTATACTGGAGGTTTGGATGGTAGAAATAAAGACACGTATGGATCATTATCTTTTCACAACCAAACTGAAGCAAAGGCCAGTGGAAACGGTCCCCAACCACTTCCTACCAGGTCTGTCTTAACTCTGTTGCTGAAATACCAAAAAACCGAGTCTCCTCTTACATATATATCAGATTCCCATGCCTGAAAATCAGGGCAAGGTAACTGCTGGCTTTCACCAACTCCCTCCTGTGTGCAAGCACTGAACTGACTGAAGGCTGCTCTGAAAAGCAAACTTTGCTCATCTGCAGCTGGGTTTCTGAAGAAGCCTAGGGGATTTGGCTCACTCAAGTACAAAACTTCCTGCTCTACAGAAAGTGCTGGAGTTGGCCAAGGTTTCCTGTGGCCAGCTCCTGAAGCTTTGGGAGCTGGGAAGACGACGAGGAGGGCGTGCTAGCCAGCGGCAAACTGGCAATTCTCTGACGGCTGTGATGAAAGAGAGCTAGAGAAATCAACAGAAAGCTGGTCCTCATTGCTGGGCCACAGGAAACATCTGGATCTTCTTTACCTGGGAAGTCAAAACTGAGATCTCAGGGCATCAATGGTTCTCAGCCTTGCTGTGCAGAAGGAGCCCAGTCTGTTCAAAGGTTTGTTGCAACACTGCTGTGTCAAACTTCTGCAAAGTTTCATCATCTCCTTTACCCTTTGTCTCTCCCTTTGGTCAGGTTTACACTATCCCCGTTCTGATGCACTGACTTCACTACTGTGCTCACTATAATTGTGGCTAAGAGTGATGGAGGCTTCATTAGGGTGGCAATTAGTGCTGCAGGAGATGGAGGCAAAGTGAATGCACATTAGTTGGTACTTTTGAAGGTGCTGCAGGATCACCGTTAATACACCATTAAACAACTGTACAACAGGCATTGTGCACTGAAGCCAATACCCAGGAAAGTCAATTTGTAACACACGAATGCACATTCCTGTATCTCTAGGCTTAGCAATAATGAAGGCTTAACAACAGAGATACAGAGGGACTTTCTTGTATAACACTTGCTATCATGAAGGAATTGTTAAAATTCTCTGCTTGCCGAGAGCACAAAAAATGAAGACATAATTTCAATTCTAAAAAAAACCCCCTCGAATATCAGAAAATGAAAATGCAAATATTACTACTCAATGTCCAAATGTCATCAAAGAAAGAATTGGACAAATCTGAAAATAAACTGTCATTTGAGCTATTCCGTTTAGCCTTGGGGTTTAACATTACCATATAAACAGGTTTGCATAATGCTAAGACTGATTTTGGACATAATTCATTAAGTCACATATGTAGATGTTCTCGTTTTGCCACATTCCCTCTCTGTGTAATGCGGGTTGATCACGGGAGTGTTACATGGATGTCGTGCAGAATGCGCAGGGAATCTAAACAAGCAAAGCATTACACACAGAGGACAAACGTGTGCATATGGAAATAGAAACCCCTCCCACTGAGAGGAACTTTGACCGAAGCGGGCTTTCAGCTGGGATCCTGTTCAGCAAGGACTGGCCAGTGTGACTGGAAGAGAACACCTGCGCATTCGGATGAAGATGCGTAACTCCCTTGTTCTGTACCAGCTGTGGCTCCCTGCTCTGAATTCTCTCCTTTTCACCAAATGTAACATCTGTGAAGTTACTCTCTCCTGACCATGGACAGTGTTCACCACAGGCTCCCAGTGCTGCCATTTCAAACCAGAGAAGCCGCTAAGCAGGACTAAGTTGGAGCCAGCTCTGATCCCTGATGCAGAGTCTGGCTTTACATGGTTTTTATTCACAGCTACTGGACTTTGTAACTCGAGACACAGAATCTCATCTATATCTTTTGGATCCACGTCTGCATGATAGCAGCTATAGCAGAGGTGGCTGTTTGGGTCCAAAACTTGACATTGCCCCCAGAAGATATTCCAAACATGGCAGCTTCTCCTTTGATGACTTCGAACAGACAGCATTTACCCCCAGCACACTGTCACACCTTTTATTTATGCTGGACTTGACTCTGAAGTCCTCGTTTAGCACTAGCACTCTGTGGAAGTTTTTCCTAAGAAAGGACTGCAGGATCAACCCCTTCAGCTCTGCATCCTCTATTTTAACAGCAGCACTGGGATTGCCAGCTTGCTACAAAACTTCACTGTTTAAATGCTTCTTGCCTTTCAGAAAATAAACTCACATAAATTTTCTTTGAGATATTTTAAACCTAGCATATAATGCAAATGGATATATCAGCAACCATCTGTTTTCTTTCCCTTTTTTGTACTAAAACAAAATAATTTGCACCTTATATTTTAAATGATAAAAGTGGCAGCTTTTTTTCCTAACTGCAGAAGATGTGATTATTGTCACCTTCTGCTTGGTCTAGTTAATGAAAACTTACCAAAAAAGCACTTAAAAACATTCCTGCTTAAGAATAAAAAACAAGTATCAAATTTAAAAACTAAGTTATCTGCATGCGTGTGCGTGGGTGCACCCCTACACATGTGCTTATGTGCAAGACAGACCGAAGGTTTTGTGGCTACCCCAGGAGTCTTACCGAGAACAAGCACTGCCTGGGCTTGGTAATGAATTTTACTGTGTGCCCTAAATACGACGTTCTTCATTTAATCTGCAGGGCTTGCACCGTGCAGCCGCCACTGCATCAGTGAGACCAAAGCCCTGGACTTCACAGTGAGGATTGGAGGTCCCCAGAAAACACGAACTTCACAAAGGAATGTTTTATTGAAAACAAGCACTGTTAAAAACCCCTACTGAATAAGTAATAACACTGTGACTCTATTACACAAACCTGTTGGCAACCCTGGTTTCACACATGCTTGCCTCTAGAGCTGGTTGAAAAGCTGGAACATTACCTTGATCGGAACATTCCAATCAGCTCTCCTTGCTACAAACTTCCCTAAAGCTACCGCTCGTGACTGACAAAATCAAGACAAAAAAAGAAAGGGAGGTGTGAGGGGAGGAAGGCCTTTCCTTAATAAAGGCAGCTTCGGTTAGTAAAATAACATAATCTTCAAGCTGCAAAAGCAGCACCTACTAATTAGTCATTGACTAAAACATAAATAATAAATACCTAAATTGTTCCTTCCTTGCATCCATTTTTGTGCCAGATAAACATTTCCATGCTCTGCCTCAATGCCAGCACAGCTGACACCACAGTTTCGAGTCCAAAGCAAACTGAAGTAGCTTTAAACCAATACGACAGAGATACTGCAAGCCACGGGGATCTGTGTGTTACAGTCCTCCTGCAAGTGTTGTTTAAAAGGGAATTCAACCTTCCTGTGAGACATGGTTATGGAATGATCCAAGGGTCTGCTTCCCTCCTGATGTGGACACTTAACTCTCAGCAGAAAGTCATCCATGCACACAGAAGGGTGAACAGATCCCTTCCTTCATTACAGCAACAGGACTTCTTTCCTAATTAACCCAACAGCTTTTAATGGTCTTTTTTGGTTCTGTTGCTAACTAGAGATTAACACAGCAACAAAAACAAAGTGCATGTTTTTGCTAATGTCAAATGCATTAGTTGGAGATGAATTTGCATATAAAACCTGTATTTTTAACAGTTCTTGGAATGATTAAATTAATTTTTCCCTACTGTAGAAAATGCAGGTTGAAATGATGCAAAACATGCCTGTTAACACAGGATGCAGCCTGCCAGGAATTCTGAAGGCAGGCAAGGATAGACTGTTGACAGAATAAAGTAAAAGCACAGAGAAACATGGCATTGTTCTCCTTCCTTTGGGCAGAGCCCCACATCCTGCACGGCCTTCCAGATGCCCTGGCAAAGCCTGGAAGGATCCAGCTTTAGGAAGAGATGGAGATCTGAGACCAAGGGAGGGAATTAGTGTTAACACTTACTAGCCACTACTCGAATTAGGGAAGAAACCTGTTGTTGCAGATTTAGGTCCCAGTTTTACTGTTTTACTGGTTTACAACTCCACTGCCTGAGAAAAAACTCAGCTCAGCTCGTGAGCAAAATCAGCAGAGGGTGAGAGCAGACACATCACAACCCACCCCAGACTACACATACACACCTGCTCTGCCGGCAGTCTGTGAAAATACTCAGGTACCGCTGGCTTCCAAAAATACCTGCACATTTCAAAGGGCTGAAATTCAAAATACTTCTTTGTTCTTTAATAAATACTCTTAGAACACTGACCCTGACCCCGACTGCATGAGACATAACAGACTACTATAGCAAAACACTGGTTTCATTTAGAGTTTATCATGAAATTAGCCTGAAAAAACCTCTGAAAGTAATCTGGAAGTTTCTGCTGTTGCTCGTTTTCTCTAACTAGGATAACAGACATCAGCTGTGTCCAGGATTACTTTGCGTTACTGAAAACCCGAGTGAGGCTGTACCACAATTACTCCGCATTCTCTGAGGCCATGTGGCCATACAGGCTCCAGCCTGCAGGAACCAACCTCCCCAGGCAGCGTAAGTGGAAGGGAATTTCGCTGTGATTTACTCATGATAGCAAAATAACGAAAGCCTATGAAACAGCAGAGGTACAGACAAAATTATTTAAAAAAACCCCCTCTAGCAGCTGCTCCTTCACTGCCCTCTCCATGGCTTGGTGCTACCGTTTCCAACCCACACGATGGTGGGTGCAGGGGCACCTGGAACGGCCGGGTCCCCAGCACAGGCTGCGGGGTGAAGCAAGCTGCTGATGGAGAGGGCGGTGCCAAAGGCCTTGTCAGAACTTCTGAACTTTTTTTTTCTGTTTTGTTTTTGTTTTTTTTAAATGAACTCTATTGCAGTAAGTAACAAAAAAAATGTAACTTTCCCTTAGGTTTCTGAAACCTGGTGCGAGATTCACAGAGAAGCAAGGTTCAATTCCCTTTTAAAAACCTGTGCCGGGGCAGAGCGTACCGGATGCTACCTCAGGCGGCCGTCGGGTTTGACGGGGCCCAGCTCGGACTTGGGGTCGGGGCTCAGGGAGCTCCAGGCTGTCTGGGCACAGCCCTGCAGGACGGGGCAGGCCGTGGGACCCACGCTGCAGATGTCCACGGCTGACCAGACGCTGCTGACCAGAGAGTCCACCCAGGCCTCCAGGCGGGCGCCCACGAGCCCCGCGTTGCGCTTGGCCTGGTCGACGCGCGCGGCGCTGACGGGGATGTTCAGCACGGGGTTCAGGCCCTGGAAGCTCTGCTCCATGTACGCGTTCTTTGGAGGACCGCCGTGAAGCTTGATGGCTTCCTCTGGAAAGGCAGAAGCAAACCCCAAAGTCAGTGCATTAAAATAGCCACCGCGAAGGATCTAAAGGTGCAGTAAACAGAAGGACCAAGGATTAGGGGTGAGCCGTAGCCCGTTTCCCACACGCCGCGTCCCAGGGGCTGTGCTCAGCTTTGGCACTCCTCGTGCTCAGCACTACAGGTTCTGCTCACCGGGATTCTCCTCCTGCAAGCGCTGCCTTAGGAGGCAAAGCTCTGACCCTGAAAACAGAGTCACCCTTGTTATCGACACATACCACTGGCACCCCCAGAGCTGCAGCACATCCAGGACTGGCTGCACCTCGAAATGAGGAAAACAGTTCAAGGACACCTGGTGAGAGAAGTCTGCCAACCCCTGTCAGATATCCAAATGCTATCACTGATTTGTCTAGGAGAAAGAGCCAAGATCTCAGCCTGTTTTGTTGTGGGGTTTTTTTTCCCTAAACAGATGAACCTTGCTCTGCTGTGGAAAAGCCACAACATTTGTTAGCTCTATCATCTGCCTACAAAACCCAGGTGGTGCCATTTGTGGCACTAAAAGGACAACACCGTGGCCTTGGACAGACCAGACCCACAATCAAACAGGTGTAGTAGCCCCAACATGATTCTTGGAAGTGCTCCAGTCTCACTGGGAAAGTATTCTCTCATGACAGTTACATTTCAAGCTCCTGTGCTGAACAGTAGATCAACACTGTTCCCTAATGATAATTTGCATTGTCGTTGCTTTCCATACAGTAACCCTTCTTTCTCAGCAAAATATGGTACAATACCCCAAATTTGCAATATTGCAGTAAAAATCAGTATCAGGCTGTGACAATGCTTTCAGAGACCACAACGGGACCCTGTGGGTCAGGCCACCCCTGCCACAGATTGGCTGACTCTGAGAGTCTGAGTGCACCAAGCTGCTGCTTATAAAATCCCGATGGGACCCTCCAAAAACGTTCACCGAGTGCCTGCTGGGAGCAAACTTCCAACCATTTCTTTCCGCTCCCAGCTGCCTTCCCCAGCATCCTCGCTCTGGCAGCACAGAGGATACGTTCAGCCCTGCCAACAGACACACTGTCTAGAACAGAAAATGGGCCCATTCAGGGCGCTGCAGGCGAGGGAAGGCGCCGCGCCCCGCGAGCGTCACAGGCCGGGAATTACACATTCACGGCCACAATTCCTTCCACATGTCCTCGCTGCTCGCGCTGCAGCCCGACACTGAGTCCTTTCTTCCACGCAGAGGACAGTGTCTCAGGTGCTGGAAATAAATCCCTGTATTTATTTAGAGGGAAAAGGGGACGTTTAATTGGAGCTTTGCTGCTACGTTTGCAGTCTTTAATGTCAAATACTGTGCAAGTCTCTTACTTCGAATCCCCAATTAAAGTGGTTCAGCACATGCCCATCACCATTATACATCATTTCACCGTTCCTGCATTTATCTAAACCCCTCTTTTTATGTTAAATGGTAGATATCCACAATAACCTGTAGTCAAAATGAGTTCAATCTGTGCACATGTGTCAGGAGTGTGCTCTGCCAGAGCACTGCAGTTTAAGAAACAGAACAAGTACACATGATTAAATTTCCTCCTTTGGAAGCAATTAAATATGGAAGACTGTTTGTCAACATATTAATTAAATAGGAACATTCTGAGTAAAAATCCCCAAATAAATAAGAGTTGGCATTACTAGCAGGATCATCTGATTGAAACAGGCAATTCAGCGAGCTTGTTCAATCAAAGCCTGCCGCGCATGTGCTCAGTGCACGGAACAAGAGGGATCTTTATTCAGACAAGAAACGGGATGAAACGGAACTTGCCGTTCTCCCTGGCTCAGCCTCGCGCTTGTCCCAGGCCTCAGGACTTGGATTATCAGCACTGGAAAGAATGAAACCTGCAGAAAGTGCAGGACTCGGCGCTTGGCAAAGCAGCAGAGATTGTGTCAAGGGCTACGGCTGCCCACAGTGAAAGGAGCTGCTGCAGGCAGGACACACGGAGATCCCTGCCCTGGCACTGAGGGGACTGTCTGGCCCCACAGCAGAGCAGCCCCCAAGCCAGGTGTCAGCACGTCCCAGAAAGGAAAAGCTGGGGAACAGCCACCTGAGCGCAGTCACACGCACTCATCCACGGGAAATGCTGGGGACTGGACCCAGAGCCCTCTCCTGGAGCCTCCCAGTCTTTGTTAGAGGGTTCCTAGGAGAAAGCAGGGAGGATGCTGCTCTGAGCAATGGCAGATGGGCCGTTCCTCTTTGCATTAAAGGAAAAATGACAGAGAATCATGACTCCATAATGTACTGAGCTGGGACAGAAGAGAGACTGAGGCTCCCAAGCCCTGAAATGCTGTGAATTAGGAGGCTGGAGCTACTGGGTGTACTCTCAAAGCACTGACACCTCAGTCAAGTGTCACGAGGAAGAGCTCATGAAAAAACAATGAACAAGGTAAGGCTTGCCTCTAAATGTTCAGACATTTAAATCTGCAGGGTTAGAGCAAACAATTCAAAATTAGCTGAATTGCAGACATTAAGCCAGACTTTTTTTGCCAGCCCTTTGACTTCAGGAGGACGTGTACCAATGCAAAATATATTCCACTGACTCGAAAATATAACTTTAAAAAACTTGGTTATTTTTGACCCCTGTTTTTATTTGCTCTCCACTCACATTTCATTTGCTCTTCACTCGCATGCGAGGACGCATTCCTCAATTGACTCTTCTTGGTCTAACTTCTTTGGATTAAACACACAGCCTATAGCCAGCCACACAGGCTGGGATTGCAGCATTTTTGTGTGGGTTTGTTCATCATTTTGCAGAAAAAGCAAATTAGTTTAGACAGAGAGTGGGCTAAGGAATGAAAAATGTGGTTACCTTGGTACACATTAAGGCGCTAGACCTGTGGGTTTTTTAAAGCAACACAGAACGTACAGCTTTATTTCTTTACTTGAATTGTGTTGAAACCCTCTGGCAAAGAGGTAATTTTTTATTGACATTTTGTTTGTTTTCTCTTGCAGCAAACAAGACAGTGCTGCATTTGCTCATTGTGGAGCTAATCGACTCCTTGTCAGCTGGATCTGAACTAAATTTCAAAGCAAATCCCTGTCTTCAGGGTTTTTCTCGGAATGATGATTCCAGGGCATGTCTGCTCTTCTGCAGTCATGCGCCTGCCTGCTGCTATTACTGCGTTTATCAAGAACATGTCATGTTACCTCTGGTTAATTTAAAGAAATCACAGCAGTTCTGACACAAGTTGCCACCCACTTTATAATCCGTATAGATGCAATTAGAATTGATCGAGCCACTGCAAACAACCAAGGGCAAAACAAAGGTTTCCCAGTATCTGCTAATTGAGATGATCTATAAATATGGATTAGGTTAAAAGGCTGTTGAGGTGCCTGAGTGCATCGCCCACGCCTGCTAATGCTGTCAGCCCTTGAAAGGGGTGGCTGCAGTTTGGGGGCACAGGGACCAGGCACTGGCATTTCAGGCTCCACGGGAGCAGCAAAGATCAGCAGCCCCACGTCCAGGACATGCCATCAAGCTGGGAAGAGAGTGGGAAAGGTCTCTCTTAAAGCAAAAAAGGAGGTTGCTCTTTTTCACTGCTCTCCTTGCTTGAAGGAAGAAGGGCTTTTTATGTATTCATTTATTTACAATCCAGGGTTTACTATCATCTCGAGGTTTTGGGGCTTTTTCTGCCCCAGAAGCGAACCTGCTACTGGCTCACAATAACCTATTTGGCTTTAATGGAACAGGTACTATCCATTAAACGGATGACAACTCATTATCGACACTCCAGCTGGGAGAGCGCTGGGGAAACTTTGCTGTGAATATAAACTCAAATTTAAAAATGAAATTGCTTTGGCTTTTTCTCTTCCCCTCACCGTGACCCTGGGAGTCGACCACACTTGGCCTTTAAAGAGCAGGGAAGGGGGGAAAGTGGGATGATGGGGATGCAGAGACAACATCCACTGAATTTGCTGTTTTCTTAGGACTTGAAGTCTGCTGGTAGCTTGGATTAGAGTCTGTGAGCTGCTGGCTAAGTGCTCTGAGTGGTACCTGTTGTTTGGTTCTGCTTCTGCAGTCCCTGCACAGGGGAGCTGGACATCTGGCCTCGAGTGTCCAAGTACTCAAATTCCTAAAGCTGCCAGCGAGAGACCCCCGCTCCTGCGCGCCCCCACTGCCAGCGATCTTACACGGATCTGCTCCCTGTTTTGTCTTCTCCACATCCCATTCCCTCTTTGTCTTGGCACAATCATTCCTGGAGCATCCTGCTGGTCCCTGGCAGCCTTCCTGTGTCCTTACAAGCATGGAGTACTTGGCTTTGACACACTCGACCATATGGTGAGAACCTCAAAATTGTTGTTTAGAAGAATAAACAGGAATCTGTCTGTGCAGGACACAGAGGGAAGGAGACTCTGCTGGAGAGAGAGAACCTGATTTCTCCAAATGATTTATCTCACAAATTCACCTCATTTCCTCTTATTTTCTTTTTCACTTTCTCCAACCAGGCAAATACTTGGAGGCACTCCTGAGCCAGAGTATCTGCTGAAGGCAGGGCTGATCAGTGACACAACTCAAAAGTAGGGAAAATAGACACAGCTTTGGATGACAGGAGGGGGAAAAGGAGCAGGAAGGAATAAGTAACATTAGATTACAGACTCTCCACTGAAACAGCTTAGGGAGCCATATTTACAGAGGAAATAGCCCAAACAGTACACTCAGTAATTCCATGTAAGATCTGATCTGTTACAGATTCAGGTTTTGAAAAGGTCAATGGATCCGTGTTCTTAAAACAATTTACATTCTATCAGTTACTCACATCTGGACACGGCATCAAAGAAAACATGCACTCTTGATTTCCCTTCATGGTTTTACTTCCATGCACAGAATTTAGGCCAAAATTAATAAATAAATGGAAATAGAAAAATGAATAAACTAGTGGCATATGCTGTTTTTATAAACTGCTAAACAGAACATCTTTGCTGGCAGCTGTCCCATGATTATTTTTTTATTTTGAATGCAATTATGAATTCTGAGAGTCATGATACAGGAATGAACATGTTTTACTTTGATTATTCAAAAGAAGAGCCGGTGGCTCCCTTCATGATGCTGGGAAACCAAAACAACCTCTCCTTGTTGTGCTCTGGGCTGAAACGATGTGTAGATAAGCAGTGATTTAGGAAATACAGGACTGTTGTCATGTCCACGTTCTCAGGATACGAGATGTTAGTGGCTGCTGCCAGTTTTGTGCAAACAGAACAGCAGAAGCAAATTGCACACAAGATCATGGGAGATTTTTATGCCTGAAACTTTGTGGACTCCACTTTCTACATCTGGAGTGGATGAGACAGAGGGGGCCGAATCATTACTGAGGCAATGACATGCAAAGGGCTATGAAATGTATCAGTCCAGGGCAATCTTTCTGACAAGAGTTGTTTTTTCATCAGGCCAGGGGAGGACAGGGTGGGGCTTGGTGGTGGTGGTGAGGGAGGATGGTTGGAAAAAGGAAAATTTTAAAGAAATCCCTAATAAAACATATTCCCCTCTTCTACTGACAACTCCTGGCTAAGCCTGATGGATGTTTTATTTTCAATGTTAAGACAAGAAAATAATACTATTCCTTCGTTTTGGAAGATTTTTGGCAGTTTTTGCATTGTTTACAGTAACAGAAATCGTTCTTTCAGAAGTTCTAATTCTTCTGTCATACTCTCAAAGTGCCTTTATTTGGCAGAGAAAAATGTATTTAAAGAATAAAGTGGTGACAAACTGACAAAAGCTGGAAATCAAAGCTAAATGATGATTGCCTGCACAGAGCACAATAGTGTCACTGAGACAGAAAGCCTTACAAAAACAAACAACAGGAATTTGCATTGTAAATACAATTCTAACTACAGTGGAGTGTCACTACCTGCCCCTGTAATTAACTTTCTTCTCTACCTCCATGCCTCAGCCATCTAGAGATTACACATCACATCAGCAGCAGCAAATCACTCCTGAGACTTTTTTCCTAGACAATATTGTTCCCAAGCTTTGGATTTCATTCCTGTAGTAGACTCTAGTTACCATGTGAATGAAATGGCTTTTTAGCAAAAAATGTCAGCCCAGCGTAAATGGGCATCACAGGGTAACTACACAATTCCAGTGGAATTATTCCAGATTCAGAGTTTGGACCAAAGGGAGTTTTGCCTTTACACCATGAAGTGTGGGCTTATTTCTGAAGTCTGAGACATGTGTACCTGTCCACGGGGCTCTCACATCGCAGGGAAAAGCAGCAAGGTTCCTGGCTACACGCCAGGGTTTTTGTGCAATTTATGCCTTTAAATGTTAAATTACCAAAGAACATGGAATTCATTGATTTCCAGCAGATGACTTGGTAGCAGCTGCATTCAGAAGCAGGCTGCCTCAAACTTTGAAAATGTATTCCTTCTACACATGGTGTCTGTTCACAATTTATCACTGCCTATTAGCTAATAACAGCAGTGGGTTGGAGGAGATTTAGTTTCTGCTTAAGAAATGATGCCACCAAACGTTAGCAGCAGAAATCAGTAAGTTCACTCTTCTGCTGGAAATGTGGGAATCAAGCTCCTGTTGAGCGAGATAAGGGCTGCATTAGCTCTCAGCAGTTGTCTGCTGGTGTTTGCATTACAGAAGCAGCACGTTATGCTGGAAGGTAAATGCCTGACTCAGTTTATTTGCTGCCTTGTCAGGAAGAAGAACTTCTGAAAACTTAATAGGATCGTTTGTGTATCTAGCAAATTTAAAATGTCTAAAGTTATGAATATTAATACTGGGCAGATGGAAGCACTTGAGCACTTTAAGAAGAATGGTGAAGATACTCAGAGCAACAAGCTTGTTTTGATCTTACTGAATAAAAACCCAGGTGTGGCTGTAAAATGTTCCCTTTTCTCCCAGCACAGCGTCCTGGGCACCGTCTGCAGACCCAGGCATTGGGAGGAGGCCTGTGCCATGCAAACACGGGAGCCTGTGGAGCCTGGCAGCCCCAGAATGGCCTCTGTGCCTGGATGGCTCAGGGCAAGGAAGAAAACGGTTTCTTTCTGAAAACCATCAGCGTGGGTCTGGTCCCAGGCTGCATTTGTAGATATTTCTGTAACACAGCTGCTTGGCAAGTACCGAGCAGGTTTGGCAGGTATCAGGCAGGAGTGAATGCCTGGACCTGACAATATGTCAGGTGAGCTCTGGCCTAGGGTAATTTCGTCTAATCCAGCATTTTGTATATTAATGCTTTTACTGTTAAACACACAGGCTTTGTCAAGAAAAGAGTTTAAACACATGTAAGTCTCTAAGAGAAAACATGAATGAAAAGCAGCACAGAAAGGTCAATTTTTCTCTCCATTTCTAAATGATGACTTTTATGATAGCTGTTAGATTACTGAGAGTCTGAAGTTCTCTGGATTCTGAACTGTGCATAATTTAAAGACACAAATAGGCTTTTGTTTGAAGTGGCTGTGTTTTACAGACTGGATGCAGACACTTCCACTTGTCTCAGTGCAAAAGTTTCTTCTGACTTAGTATCTATAAAATCCCTTTCTTTAATCCTTTTCCAATGCAGTGCTACTTCATTTTTATCAGCAGCATTTGCAGTGAATACAGACACAATAACTATATCATTCCTGCAGCAAATAATAGAACTTACCTTGTTTGATGGGCTGCTGATTTGAGAAGGTGAGAGGAGTAACAAGGAATTTGGTTTCAGCTACCTGTACCCAGTGGTGCAGAATTTTTATTGTCCAGACACCAGGTCGCAGGGGCAGATTCAGAGGTGGTTTGTAGTGAGTAAACTCGGCACTGGATTCAATAAGAATGTCGTACGTTGCTGCAATTACATTAATGGGATCCACCCAGATGACAGTCACGGTGACATTGGGGCCTTTCCCCCATTTCTGCATCCCAACTGGCTCATCTGTTGGCCCAAGGAGTCCTCCGAAATTCCGGAAAAGCCTTTCCTTGGCGTCCCACTCGGTGCCGATCTGAAATGAAAGAGCACGGTGCTGGTAGCATCATCTCTGTAGGCATCTGAGACCCTCACAGCAAACAAGGGCCCTCAAGAGACTCCCATCATATTTCTCTAATCACATGAATTATACATCCATATAAAAGCTGGCAGCAACACAACCTAAGATCATAATGTGCACACAAACTGGGAGGCAACCTAGAATGCAAGGCTTGCTTTTTTGGGCCACTTCTGATTGATAAAAAGGTATTCTTTATCTTAAGAGTGACACAACAGGCTAGAGCAGCTCTCTCTTCCCTCCACAGGAGCAGTCAACAAGGGACCAAGCCTAGTGGCTGGACACAGCCTATTCACAGAAAAAAAACGTGACCCATCATCTCCTGGGTCATGAAAATGTGAGCACAGGACTGAGGGCTGCACTTCTGCTTTTGGAGGCAGTTCTGGTATGAAACCCCTCAAAGTCCTTCTGGTCTTCTCTTGCCCTCATCTTCAAACACTACAGATGACCAAGGAGTTGATTTGTTCCCCGTACAGGAAGCCTCTGTGGGTGACCTCTGGAGACCCATGCACACACAGGCAGGATCCCCACCTTTAAAGTTATGTGCCTATTGCAGCTTTCCCCCACACAGAGCTGTCCTTGTCCCTAAGCTTCACCTCACAAGGGCATGGTCAGAACCTGCTTTCCTGAAAGCCTAAGAAATAATTGTAGCTCGTTTGCTTCGGCGATTTTTCTTCTAGATTTCGTTTCACTTCATGAGAGTAAGTGATTCCAATATCATGCCTAAATCCCTCCAAATCCCCAAAACATAATGATTACCTGACGCCTATTACCTGTACTGGAAACTGTCCAGTCTCCAGTCCCTTCTAAATAAATCCCTGTGGTTGGCAGACAAATTACAGGAGGACTGCAAGCAAAAAGCTACAAGGTCAGTAAAATAAAACCCTACCATCCTAAATCCATCTGTCATCACACGAATTCCTCCTACCAGACTATGACACTGCAGAATATGAGACAAAATGAGCCTTCCACTACTCTGCAATCAACACAACATTTCTGGTATTTCAGAGGTATTTCACCCAGCACACCAGCTAATCAAACCAGACAGCATAGCCCAGATATCAGACCCAAGCATCGACTGCCTCGAGGAGCTGTCAGTGCGTGCTCTCCTGACAAGACTGACTGAATATGTATGGAAATAAGCCGAGAAAGAAAATTTCCTGACCAGACCTTATTATCTACTCTGCCAACCTTCACTGAGGTGCGGCCATATCACACCTACCGGTGCTCAAGGGACCTGGAAATAATAAAGTCACAACACGTGAAACAAATCCACACCCTCCTGGGCAAAGAAAAGTCTGTAAGGAAGCTCCTTCCACCACATTCAATATTTCTTACTGAAGAACTCCTTGCAGAAAACTTACTTCCTCCTCAGAAATTAAACATTCACTCCTGACATCCAACTATTTCCCCTCTCTTTAGCCTCTCATCCCTGAGAAAAGAAACCAGAAAGTTACAGTCCCCTTGCTCCCACCTCCAGGTGACACTGCTCCACACCAGGCTGCACGGAGGATGTTGAGACGTGTTCACACGCATTTATCAGACTGCCCTGCAGAAGAGCTGAGGCTGCTTTGGGGGAAAAATTGCAACACGATTGTTGTCTGGTTGATAGGCTTTGTGCAGGCGTGGCACTGGGTTCCCCAGAGCAAACCAACAGTTACAGCCAAAGGGCTCTGTCCATGGGATCTGCCCTTTATGGGATCTGCCCTTTGTGTCTGCTTTCCAGCTGGGGATGTACTTTCCCCTGCTGCACAGCTTGCAGTACCAGCTGCTTTTAGCAGCACAGTATTTTATACGGAATTTTACTTAAAGCACTGGTTAGAGCTTTACAACCCTTGAACTTTCCACAGCTGAGTTCCCAGTGCTGAGATGTCCGATTTTACAGGGCGAGAGACACTACAGCCCTATAATAATTTTCACAGCTCTTTAAAACACTGTGAGTAGGCTTTTGCTTTCAAATAGAATACATCAAGTATGGGATGGAATCAAGCAGTAATGAATATCTGATAAATTATGAAGGGATGTGGCACAGAAACTGACATTTTCCACATCATTATTTTAATCACCTTTATTTTGGGCTTCAAGAGCAAGCACTGTGCCTGGGGTACGTTTGGAAAGCTGGAAATCTCTCATTGGCTCAAAACTTCTGTTTCTATCTCTGTTGGAACCCAAGATAAAATTTTCCCAAGATAAATTATACCCTGATTATGGGTTCGTGTCTCATTGCTCACCACAAACAGGACCATTAGGTTCACACAATGCACACTAATTGCCTGCCACCTAGTTTATTTTATTCTCTGTGATGAATCACAAGTCTTAACAAGACCAGAAATGAACTTAGCGTTCCACTGACAGACGGCGAGCGGAGACTTTTAGTTCTGTGCAGCAAATCAATCCCCTGCCCTCCACGGAGAAGCTGCCTGAACCCAGGCTGGCAGGACACACAGTGTGTGCACTGTGCACGAGCCAGTTTCAGGAGGTGTGGGAGTTCCATGCTTGGGAATCGTCTCTCCTGGATTTCCTGTGAGTTTATTTTATTTGACTCGGCCTGCAGGAGCCGTGTGCCATCGAAATGCTGCCATTGAGTGCCCCGAGCTGCGGGGCAGCCCAGCTGGGTGACGGCTCCCCACTCGTCCTTGCGGGGTGTGGGGTGAAATCCACCCCTCGGGAAGTGAAGTCTGAGAGGAGCAGAGGGCAGGAGGCAGGGCTGGGGAGATCCCACCATCTCTGCTGCGATCTCACTTGTGCAGCAGGGTCACAAATGCCCTCGGGAGCACATTCAGTGCAGCATATCTGTGCTCTTCCTGCTGGCCCCAGTGGTGTGAGCTGGGAGAGAGGAGAAAGTTCCCAGCTAAAATGGCCCCAATTCAGTTTTACATTCCTGCCAGATCATGGGGTGAAAGCCGTTGAAGAACGAGCAATTCCATGTCCCAAGAAGCACAAATCTTAATTTTCTTTTCTGTGAACACTGATGCTTCCATCTTAGCTAAACTGCTAAGTTTGTTTTCCACTTGCTGGACCTTGACAAAGCAGTGGCATTTTGATATGCAGCAGCAGATCAGAGCTTTCCAGCCACACTGAAGCTGAAGAAGTCAATGCTGGATTTATAGCAGGGTAACTGAGAATTATTTGGCTCAGAGGCAGAGAGCCCTGCAGGCCAAGGGAAGGCAGAAAGTAAAATAAACAATTAAAAAAAGATTAAATTATTTACTTTGTACCTCTCAGTCTTTTAAAATAGGAATCATTATGAAAGGAGAGAACAATTAAAGAGGTTAGGTGAGAAAATATAATGAAAACAAGTAAGCAGCCACCAAAACTCTTTTTGTTGAGTTTCAAATAGAAGAAAATGTTTCCTTATGCTCAAAAAAGCTCACCAGTGACTAAATTCTTAAAAGTACTAAATAAACAGCAGAAATAGTCCTACAAATCACAAGAACTGGAGCTTGTATGGACATTTATCACTGCATGAAATGGCAGGACTACCACCTGACACAGTGATAAATGAAACACGCTTTCCATCCATCTCTTTAATGGCACATTAGTGTCATGGATTTGCCATGCACACCAAAACACTGAATCCCACCTAGGCATTTCTTAATTGCCCAAAAAGATGGTAATTTATGGACTTAGCCATAATGACTGGAACACATTTGTTCAATCAATTTTATACCTTAATTGAAATTTGCAGCTTAACAAGAAAAATCATGAAATTAACTGCTCAGACAGTTGTATCTTTAAAACAGAACACAGATGTCAGGTCCTATTAGTGGTCAACTTTCCTGATATATTTTAGGGTAGATTTTTTATACTCTATGACAGACACTGGGACAAATTTCCAGAAAAATAGCAGGATTTGTGGGAAATCTCAGCCACTGCTGTGGTAATTTTCTCTTTTGTGTTACAACATCAATATTCTGCTCACATGTGGTATCAGTACCTGGCTACCACTAATTTTACGAACTTTTTTTCAGCGTACTCTTGAGAGAAACATTTAAACCCATCACCATTTACATCTGGAATTGCAGAAAAAAGGCATTTTCCCCAGGAGCCTTTCACAGCACTCACAACAATCACAGTCACAAAACTTTTAGGTTGCTTTTAAATTACTGAGCCCCTTTGACAACAACAAACGCCTTCCATTTGTTTTTAAAACAGAACAATGTAAGAAATGAGGGTTGACCACAGATCTGAACTGGCAACGGTATCTCCTTCCATGATGAGGATGAGCACTATGCTAGAAGGCCACTCTCACCTCAGATTTACATGGAAATACGGTTTCCAAAGGGTGCTGATTCAGTGCTCACCCTCGTGATGCCAGAGGCTCGTGACACTGTGCACGGGTGGCTACGAACACTCACCTCTGAGAACTGCAACCTCCCAAAATCGCTCGGGGGACTCGCGATCTTGAAGACTTTCTTGGGCATCACCCACGTTTCCAAAGTTTCCAGTTTACTGACAGCCAGATTGGTTGCGTGGTGCCTGACCAGGAAGCCCTGGAAACGGTCAGCAAGGAAGTAAAGGTGGATGGAAACTGGATGGCCCATGGGGTAGTATCTGTAAAACAGCACACGCTCATCAGTTACGCAAGAGAGACATGAAATCTCCATTTACTGGGAGCTAATGGCTTAAGAAGCATTCATTCCAACTAGAAAATCCACCACTGCACGTTAAGAGATTTCAAATGTGTTCATGACTCATTATCAAATATTCTTAGGCAGTTCCGATTACCCCGAAACGTAAAAATACGTTCCTAAGAATAGAGGCTCCTTAATTCCATGTGCACAGCTCTAAGCTCTTTAGGAGGTCCCTCTGGGTGCCAGAGAGCTCCTCTCCCTCACCACCTCTCCTGGTAGAAAGCGGCACCCAGACACAGAGATCAGGCTGCAGCAGTGTTTGCCCGGATAAACTGCGGGATAAAGGCTGCCCCAGGACTGTGCCCGTGCTCCAGAGCTGCCAGGGTCCGTGCCTGCCTGCACAGGACAGCAGGGAATGCTGTGTGTGACCAGGCACTGACCCCTGGGCCCCCTCCATTCCCAAACCCCTTCCCCGTGGGCAGGGCCCTGCAGGGTGGCACTGCAGCAAAGGACACCGGGATCCCGTCCCCATCTTAGGTCTCCTTATTTTAGGAAGGAAACTTCACATTCTTTAAAGACTTGAGAATGCTTTTGCTGTGATTTTTTTTTACTCATAATTAAAACAAAAAAACACCTTGAAAAAAGGTCAAACGACTGGGCAAAATCAGTCATTGGGAGATCCGGAAGCGCTCAGTTGCAGCTCAGATTTAAAGACATTGCAGTCACAGCTTCCAATAATTAAAATGTATGGTTGATTGTCTGCTATAGTCTCAGAAACATCTGTAACGATGTTTGGGTACATATGGATGCATAAATAATTAAAAACATGTTATTCATAGCTCAGAAATCAGATATTTTGCTACTTTACAGCACTGACATTAACTGCAAAACAAGTCAAACCAACGAGCATCACACCTCCCCAGTAAGTCAGCTACGTCCGACTCCTCGGGCTCGTTACCACAATTAACGGGTGAGCGCTAAGAGGAGCTGACCGAGGAGGACTTTCCATTGCACGAGGTCAGCAGCACCCAGAAGGAAGTCTCTAGAGCTGGAGAAAGCAGCATAAGAAGACAGGGTACCAACAGGGCCAGCACTGATGGACCGAGCACAAACACTGCAAAGCCACGCAGCCAATGCCAGCAACAATCTGACTTCTGTTCCGAGCGCTAAGACCTCCTGTTTTATACGTGTGCAGCAGCAAATATTTACAATATCCTCGAAATAGCCTGAGTAAATTGCCTCTTGGCAGCAGAGAGTAAAAATGCCTGGAGATGGAAGAAATGAATTAAATCTCGATCACACATTAGCGCCGCTCCCACGGAAGATGCTGACTCTCAATCTCCTCTGGTACCCGAGCAGTCTGTGGGGGGCACGGCTTCCTGAGGCTGTGAGCTGGCCCTGGTTAGCACAGTGTGCCAGGTGCTCTCACAAACATCCCCCGGGCCGCTGCAGGTGGCAGCAGGGGACTGACTCCGAGGGGGACCCGAGGCGGGAGCGGCTCTCCTCGCAGCGGGAGTGGGGTGGTGACAGCAGGACCAGCCAGCTTGGTGCTGCTCTCAGCCCCACAGCAAAGGGAGCACTGTGAGCTGCTCAGCCCAAATCCATCCTTCCGTTACTGCATCAGAGACGTGCAAAACCACGAGGGGGAAAGAGGAAAGGTACAGATGCAAACGCCCAGAAGGACGGCGCGGTATCAAGAGAGAAGAGGCGTGAATCGTAAACCTGAGGGTTATCTATCTTTCTCTGATCTGAACTGGATGCTGACTCACGGTGTCTTGAGGGGACTCAGGCAGGTATGAAAACGAAGCCTCCACTCCCTATCACTGTTTGCAACTCCTCCCTGCACTGTTTCATGAGGCTCCAGCCTGCTGTAAAGGAGCTGTGCTTTATTCTGGAGACAGCTGCAGTCACGGTGTCCCTATCTATAATCTGAGCAAGCTTGAAAAGCACCTTGAGTTCCTGTGCAATGGAAAGTTCCTCAGAAATGAAAGTGATAATTGATATAAATCAGCATCAGAACCCTGGCAAAAGGAGTGAGAACAAAAGTCATTGTCAGATTATTTCAGTACTGGTTATACACAGTCCCCATCCTCTTTGCTGGCTTCACTCTGAAGGACAAATGACCCAGGACTTCCTTAGGTCTGCCTTTATTTCATATAAGGAAGGCACTAGTGATTATTTCTATCTAATTGTTATTGATCCTTTATTGCTTTGCTCCGGTAACCTTCACTGACAAAACTCTAATAGGAATCTGGAGCACTTATTGCCACATCTCTCTAAATGGGACATTGCTCAGCACTTCCATGACTAATTTAGGAAGGTCAAGGCACATTTGGTTCCCTCTCGAGAACACGAGAGGGGCAACGTCCATCCATCAGAGCACATGGAGCATCTTCAGTGTTTGCTGACTTAGGCTCTACGTGTTTTCTATTAGGATAAAAAAAGGCAGGCTCCAGAAATGCATTCTGAGGAAGGAATTAAGAGATGGTAGAGTAAGACTTTAAAAGATGAATCCTCTCTGCTTTGAATCTAAACAGCTTCAGATGTGTTTGCAGGCAGCAAACAGCGACCATGAAGAGAGCCTTTTCTGTGCAAGTCTAACTTCAGGAATTCTTCCTTCCAATCCCTCTCAGACTGAATTCTTCCTAGCCAGGCTTATAGGTGAAAAAAGAATCTGGAATATAGGGGGAATTTCCTTTTAAAGAATAAGGACCTTTATTTGAGATTTGTTTATATATCTCTCTCTATATAAAGATATATAAACACCTACATATATTTTATGTATTTGATGCTAATGGATCTTACCAGTTGCAGCACTTTTGGCACAGAGAGCTGCACCAAGCAGGCAAACTGAGCCAAGCAAGCTCTCTGTACTCCACGTGTGCTCCCAGGGGAACAAACAAGCAAGGACCATTAACCTGCCTGTGTTCAGATTTTTTCTGAAACCCTGTCCTCTGCTTTTGGTAAGCATAATAGAGGTGAACACGACCTCTGCTGCAATCACACGGAGGGTCTAGGAGCTGAGGCTATAATACACTTGCTGAAATTAATCAAGGGAAACGCAGCAGTGGGGGTAGCACTGCCCAACTGGATCCTGTCAGTCTTCATCAGGCTGGAGAGGAGCTCCTTAAAAGTGCAGCAAACAGGTCACGTAATGTCAACCCGGAGTAACCAGCGCTTTATTAGGGACATAAATACCCCTGGAAATGAGCGCTGTGCACTCGCAGCTGCCTGGCCCCGCTCGTGGCCGTAGGCCCCGGCCAGCACGGCCAAGCTGAAGGAGCCTCCCCAGAGCTCGGCGTGGCCCCGAACGCCCAGGAGGGACAGGACTGGCCGAGGAGGGACAGGACTGACCGAGGAGGGGCAGGACTGACCGAGGAGGGGCAGGACTGACCGGCAGCTGCCCTGACCGCCCAGGAGGGACAGGACTGACCGAGGAGGGGCAGGACTGACCGGCAGCTGCCCTGACCGCCCAGGAGGGGCAGGACTGACCAGCAGCTGCCCTGACCACCGAGGAGGGACAGGACTGACCGGCAGCTGCCCTGACCACCGAGGAGGGGCAGGACTGACCGAGGAGGGACAGGACTGACCGAGGAGGGACAGGACTGACCGAGGAGGGGCAGGACTGACCGAGGAGGGGCAGGACTGACCGGCAGCTGCCCTGACCACCGAGGAGGGGCAGGACTGACCGAGGAGGGGCAGGACTGACCGAGGAGGGGCAGGACTGGCCGAGGAGGGGCAGGACTGACCGAGGAGGGGCAGGACTGACCGGCAGCTGCCCTGACCGCCCAGGAGGGGCAGGACTGACCAGCAGCTGCCCTGACCACCGAGGAGGGGCAGGACTGACGGAGGAGGGACAGGACTGACCGGCAGCTGCTGTCCCCGGCGGCGTGGAACGAGGTCTCGGCGCGGCGCAGGCCCAGGCGGGAGAAGGAGTGGAACATGGTGAGGGCCACGTCGCTGAGGGCGCCGACGCCGTCGGGCTCCTCGTAGACGTTCTCCCAGTAGGAGCGCAGCCCCGGCGTGCCCGACGGGTAATTCCCGTACAGGTAATAGTCCAGCTGGCCAATGATCTCCTGATTCACCACGGCTTCAAACTTGCGGGCGAAGAAGGTTGGCCTGGCAGTCTGCTGTTGGGATAGGACAGGAAGAGACAATGAGTTCCCATTTTCAGACGTGACACTCTGTCTTAAGCAATGGGTTGGAGCTGAGGACATGAACTGTTTCTCTCCATGGGCAAAGATGACTGAAAAGGTCACCTTGGGGACCACCCATCGTTAGAAGTGATGCTGAGATTCAGCTGAAAACTACATTATTACTCAGTGAAAATGTAGCCATGTCAATCCCTTCAGACCAACAGCCACCCCCCTGTGCCTTGCTCAGGAAGGCTCTCTGAGTGCAGGAGGGGTGGGAATGCTCTCCAGACCCCCACATCAGCCCGGAGACAGTGCAGCACTGGCACGTGTTAGGCAGGGAGCCAAGCGTGCTGTGGCACAGGGGCTCAGAAGAGGCACAGCAGCACTTTCTGGGTATGGATTTGCTGCTAGGAGGTGATGAGAGGTCTCTGGGAGAGGTGCCATTTGCGGCTGAGGTTTCTCCACACTTCTGAGTGGTCCTGCCCGGATTTGTTCTCTGCGCTTGACACAATCTCGGGCATATTACTGCTTTATATGCTACTCAACTACCATTAACTTTCAAAAAGTCTTTGTTTTGCCTTGTTCATATCTGAGCATGGGTTCTGAGGTGCCAAGGAGTTCCAGAGTGCCCCAGATGGTTGAAAAATTCTTTTGAGGATGCTCAGTTTTGCTCTGAGACAGCGCATGCTGTGGGCTTTGTGATCTCAGCTCGCTTTGTGCTCCGTGGGAACAGCGAGCCCCAGCCTTCTGTGTGCTCCTGTCAGGGGCTCTCTCACCAGAACGTGCCAGAAGCTGCCTTTACATCTATTCTAATTCTGAACTTTCCTTTCCAGCTCAGTTTACCTGATTGTTTTCTGAAATATCGTTGTGGGGTCACAGCCTGGAGCAGGTCAGGCTCTGCAGTCTGGCAGGAGATTTTTAAGACTTGCCATTTATTCTGCACTGGAGACTTCCCTGGGATTGGTGTTTGGGGCAGCAGAGCCTCTCTCAGCTAACGTCTCATTTGCTCTTTTTGTGAGTGCCTGTGTCAGTGGCTCCAAGCGTGCCTGGTGGGCAGCACATTGCAGTAAAGAAAAGATCTCTGTTTCAGAGCAGTCATCATTTCTGTGCTGTAGGCTAGCACATTCCCCATCCCACACAAAGCCTGAACAAACATGCTTTATGCAGGGAACCCCGAGGAGCTGGAGGGATGGAATTGCAAATCTGGTGACCTTGAAACAAGCGGCTGTTCATTCTTAACAGAAGATCCCCGGGCCGGATACAGCCCCGAGACCCAGCGCGCCCTGGAGCACAGGACTCGCTCTCGTGTCTGCCTTGAGGAAACCATCACAAAGGAACTGATTAAACTTTTTAAGACAGTCCTGCCAAACCTGGGTGATCAAAACCTCATGACTAAGGCTCCCAAAACCACGAGATAAACTTTAATATGATCATGCTGATGAATATAATAACGAAAATGGATTTGCCTTGTGCTGTGTAAGTCTCTAGCAGGCATACCAGTCAACTTCTAGGCTCTTTTTAAAGATGATAAACATTGCTTAACACTGAAAGCCAGGAGCTCCGTGAAATGATGAAAGCACCTGAGCTGGAACATTGGGAGAAAACCCCTTTGCAATAAACTCACGAGAGTTACCAAGTAATAGTGGTGCAGTCAGAGATGTGTCAAGCTTCCCTCCTTTCTGGCACAGCAGATTACCAATGCCAAGGAGTCCAAAGAGTTGCCCTGTGACCTTACCATGCAGTGGCATGTCTCCAGGGCCAAAACACAGGAGAACTAATCCTTCATTCTCCTCAAATTAACATCAGAGCTTCCTCACATCTCTTTCTCCAGCTGCCTGATGGAGCCAAAGCTTGCCTTCCCTCTCCCTGCCTCAGCCCTGCATTCAGCCGGCTCTCCCCACCCAGCACAGCGGGAAGAGCCTCCCTGCAGGGGTGCTCAGGTACCTGGAACCGGTGGAAGTCTGCTGGTTTGAAGTCGTTGGGTGAGCAGCCACACCAGTCGACAATGTGCTTGTACTGACACTTGCAGCCGAGCTTGCGGTTCCAGTTGGTGATGCGCAGGTTGTTGTCCACCATGGAGTCACAGAACGGGCTGTTCTCCAGCACGGTGTGAAAGAAGGACTGCAACAAACACACACAATCACCCTGTTTAGCTCCTCAAACTCCCATTTTCTCCTTCACTTCCGCCCATGGGCCCAAACCTAATGCAGGTGACCTATTTCTGTTTGAAATGACAGAAATAACAAGCTCTATTGTTCTGCCACATATGAAACACGTTCTGTGTGCCTGTATTCCACAGAGCATGGAAAACCCACAACACTCTGCAGACCCACCCAAACTGTAAGAACACACAGCTGAGGTCCTGCTCCAATAACCGGGCACAGGATAATTGCACTTCTGCAGGGACCGGCTTTGGGTGCTGGGAGTCCAAAGGACTCCAGGAAAGGCACCAGTGCCAGCAGTCATTTTATTTTTATTTCAGCTGTATGAGCGATTCTAAGAAATTCCCATTATTTCCCTTCTGTAAATTACTCCCTGGTCTAACAGATTCAGGACTGTTTTTCTGAGCAATGTGCTAATGGCACATCTCAAGTTGTTTCTCAAAACAATTCTCAAAACTACACCGTCACCCTGGTTACTCTGATAAAAATACAGTCCCAGACAGCTCTTCTGTGGGTGTCTATCTCCAGCACTCTGAAATGCACTGCTAGTTGACTGGTTTTGTTCTGAAATACACGGCTCACCCTAGGCACCAAAAGGACATTCTGCCTCCTGCATTTACGTCTGAAATCATAAGTCTTTATCTGCTGACTCACGGCAGCATGGAATTCCTATTGGGCAGCCCTAATTATATCATCATAATATCAGCTGTTACATAAACCACGCGTAATGGGGACTGATACAGCAGGTTAACAGGTCAGTGAAGGCAAGGCCATTTTACAAAGCCAGCTATGCATCCTGCAAAGAAAACCTTGCAGAAAAAAGCTATGGAATATCATCAGATTTAGCCCTGCAAGAGAGCAGTGACTTCTCTTTAAAATCAGCAATAGTAAGATCTATAAATAACCAGCATAACATTAGCATGGCTGGCCCCCAAATAATCCCCCTACCCTTTTTAATGTTAAATGACAGCCCAGTGAATATGGATTTTATGCTTGAACTGTTTGGTTAAACCCATAAAGGCATCCATTCTCATTCAAGCGAGAGGGGAAAAAAAAAACCCTACCCAATTACCCATTGCCCTGTGTCCTTTTATAGCAATACAGGAATTTCTCTAGATAATGGATGAAAAGGTTATCAGAGTAGAGAGAAAAGGTGATTTTTAACAGAAATGGGATTAAAAGAAGATTATGCGACAGTGTGTGGAATAATAAACCCCTATCAAAAGATAACAATTGCTGTGCTCCACCACGAGCTAACGAGCCCAGATTTGCAAGATCGGTGTCATCCATCCCTCAAAATGCTCGGGAGCCAAGGCAGTTATTGGTTTAAAGGCACTCAACGGGTCTTCCTTGGACGGGCTGGCTGCTGCAGCCTGTGGGGCAGAGCCTGGCAGGCCAGGGGAGCAGCAGGGTACCCCGGGGGCAGGTGTAGCACAGGCTGCCAACCTGGGCTGCCCCGGCTCTGTGCCCTCCCTGCAGACAGCACGCACTCCTGATGCCCCGCTGCACGCCAGGCAAAACCCCGCGCTGGTGTGCACTCCCCTTCTGCATCACTTGTGGCCAGAGCCACTCCTGAGTGATCTAAATGATTTGTGACTGTGCCTTCTAGCTGAGTTTTGAACAGAACAATAAACCTTTGTTTGCAGGGTTTATATTTTTAAAGGAAAGCGCTGGATAATAGCAAGGAAAGCTACTTATGAAGACAATTCGCCATCTCTAATATCCTTCAAAAGCTTTGTGCGGGAAAAATTTGCAAGCAAAGGGCAGCTGGATTTTTGGTTGTTCAGTAGCAGATTAATAGGCTTAGAAGTATAAAACAAAGCCACTCTTTGCAAAAAAGTCCCACAGACAAACAAAGCAATAAACAACTGCAAAAAATGTTCTAACCCTAAAGGGCTTACTCATCACAGAAGTAAAATTTTCATTACCCGCTGTGGGATGCTCCAAAGCCCACTGGCATCAGGTGAGAGCCCCTCTGATTTGGGTCAGATCTTTGGGACGAGCACAAACACTGCAGGTTTGAACACCGAGGGGGATTCTTTGCATTCACATACCTCGGCAGGAAGCAGCGTGTAGGAGTAAAACCTCTTCATCTTGGTTACCAGATCGTCATTAGAAAAAGTGACATATTCCACAAACTTCCTGTTCAGGAGGAACCAGTCGGACCCTCCATCGACCGTGATTCCTTCCGGGATCTTGCGGTCCCCCAGGCGCCACATGTGCGTGTCACACTCCAGGAACAGCCGATCCAGGCCTTGCTTTCTGATGAATCTGAGGGAATACCAGAGGAGCCATTAAATGTTAATTTGTATTTTGTTATTATCGGGAGCTTTATAAATAAAAAGCTACTTTCTCAAACAAAAAAGGATCAAAAGGTCACTTGTTTATATTTCTGTTCTACTCATAAATAATGTAGAGAGGTTTAATAAATGATTAATCAGTTATATGTTCAGTTACAGAGGCAAAGATCAACGGATTGCTTTTAAACATCCTTTACACCTTCTGCTGTCCTAAGGTTGTGCAGGTGACAGAGCTGTAGGGCAGGAAAGTCCATAACGTTCATTAACTCTGAACAAACCACTGCAGAAGAACTGCAACGTGAACAGGCACTAAACACAACCTGTGTGAGAGGCTTCTCTCTCTAAATAAATCCAGTTTTTCAAAATCAGGAAAATGCACATAAAGGTAAAATGACCAATTTTCTCCTATGCTATTACTTCATTAATTTTTCTACAGGGATGCAGCCAATTAGGAAGAAATACCATTATATTGGTCTTTGCTGTAGAATGAGCAAGTTTGCTTCATTTTCAAGTCTCTGGGGAACAACGTTTTGTTATTGCTGAGCCATGAATAAGAGGAGCAACTGCAGGACTGCAAAGTTATGGAAACAAATTATTTGAGACCAACACAAGAGAAGAAAAGCTGGGAAATCAATCTGTGTTTGAAAGCACTCTGGACTGGATGCCCACTCATGTTTTGAGACTGTCGGACCCAGGTTTCTGTTTGGGAATGGTTTCCCTGAAGGAGAGGCAGGGCAGCCGTGAATTAGCACCGACGGGGCTGAGCGCCGTCCACCCCGGCTGGATGTGAGCACTGGACACAGCCCACCCATTCTGACCAGTAACACGTGCTCACTGACCACCACTACAGCAACCCACAGCCACAGCCCCTAGAACCCACGGCCACAGCCCCCCAGACCCCACGGCCACAGCCCCCAGACCCCACAGCCACAGCCCCCAGACCCCACGGCCACAGCCCCCAGACCCCACAGCCACAGCCCCCCAGACCCCATGGNCGTCCACCCCGGCTGGATGTGAGCACTGGACACAGCCCACCCATTCTGACCAGTAACAAGTGCTTACTGACCACCACTACAGCAACCCACAGCCCCAGCCCCCAGACCCCACAGCCACAGCCCCAGCCCCCAGACCCCTGCAGGAGCAGGACCCACAGGAGAACAGCAGCGCCTACAGCGAGAGGGGCACCGCGCTCCCTTCCTGAAGCACACAGAGCTGTGCCAGGGGGTTTCAGGGTTAGCAAGCCAAGAGGACATTTCAGTGGTCCTCAAACACATGCTACTGAAGGAAAGGGAAAAGAAATAAAGAAATAAAAGTTGAGGAACAACACCAAAGCTTTCTGGAGTCCTGCATCTGGAAACATGAGCATTAACCCCGTAGGCCAAGTCCCTGGGTCAAGTTCTGTTCTGTACCAACCAAAGAACTGAGATGCAATTATGAAATGGTGCATATTAATTTTCAAAAGGACCATAAATGACTTCAGGGTCTATGTCCTACTGATAGCTATGTCTCTTTTCACAGTATGAGAAGAGCTCCTCTGCTAACACAACAGTGCAGAAAATGTGTAAATGAGAGCTGAGAAATTTTTCTTTCCATGAACAAGTTTCTAATTTCATGTTCCATTATGAAGGATAATAGAAAAGTCTTGCAATTTTAATGCAGTGCTCTGGAATGTAATCTTCAAATTCAATATTTATGCAGTTATCTCCAAATCAAATATTAATGTGCCTGAAAGTTTGGTCATTTATTTATTTCTCTCAAAACTAAATGCTCATTACAGTTAATTATTTTAAGAAAAAACCAGAACTTTATCGACTAGATTTAAATAGGAACATAAAGTTCTTTTCCATGAAGTAATTTCTTTCAACTGCCATCTCTACCAATTTATCACCCTTTACTCTCATTTTGAAATAGAATGTTCTTTGACTGCAATAGAAGCCTTCAAACAAAAACCCACCTGGCTATTTCAAAAACTGCTCTGCATAGAAACTCCCTCAGCCTGCATCACACGGCGCAGCTCACGGCTCCCTGGCACTGCGACAGCTTCAGCCTCATTGTCTGAGCTTGGCAGCAGAACAGCGTGACCACACTCGAGATGAGAGGGTCCCAGCAAACCCTGACTCACAGCTCCGTGTTTTCCAAAACAGTTGACAGGCTCCTTTTTTTCTCTACGTGCACAGTTCTGTGGTTTTTTTGGAGCTAATGGCTTGGAAAAGCAAATCTCAGGATATGGAGTGAAATAAGCCAGTTCCTGGGAGTACAACTGTTTTCACAACAAGCCTCAGCCCCCAAATCTTACACAACTGGGTTATCAGAAGAAAGTGAATGTACATTCCAATCCCTCACCCTCCAGCAAGGCAGCACAGCCCAAATGAAGAGCTGCAATGCCTTTGGGGATCTCCAAAGAAATGACCCTTTTGCTTGTGCTTCTTGAAACATTCCTAAAACATCACACCAGGTTTCAGACACACAACTGAACAGTGAGCAGGTGTTTCTCAGAAGGATCACCCTCACTGGGCCTCTTCACACACAGTCACTACACCTAAGTGGAACAAGGCATTAGCAAAGCAAATCATTTCTGTGACCTGCAGAGCGATGATTTATCTGAGAGGCTGTGAGGACACAGCTCTCCACTGCTCGTTTATGTTCCTTGGGAGCCAAGGGGACCGAGTGTATTTCAGATCTGCTGGAAGCTAAACAGAAGGGGCTGCTGGCACAGAGAGCTGAACTGCAACCAAAGTGGGAAAGGTGGATGAGGCTCCCTTTTTTCCCTCCGGGCTCTCTTCTACGCTGACTGATGCTCCCAGCTACTCCAGCAATAGCGATTCTGGCACTCAGGCACGCCAGAACTTACTCCAAGCGTACTGAATACTGCCTGAGGGAAAGGGAAAGGGGTATTTGTATGTCACAGAGGCCTTTTCAAGAAATGAAAATCTCTCAAACACTACAAACAGTTCATAAAGATTCTTGACTAGCCATCCAAGAATGCTTGCAGCCACCTGAAAAAAAAGATAGGAAGATGGAGGGCAAAAGCACGACCCTACTGATTTATTTCCAGTCTCATGCTGTATTTCATTAGTTTCTGGTTATGCTCAAGGGAATGCCAAAATAGTACATTTTATACAGCCAGACCAAGCTTCAGAAAGAGCAATGAAATGCAAAAAAAGGGTGTTTTTTCCTCTTGGGTCTCACAGAACAGCTTGCAGGTAAGTCCCAAATTAAAAGTAGAAAAATAAAAAAGGTTTAGGAATAACATTTCCTTAATCTTAGTCAATGTGGAAAAATCCAGGTGCTTCCTGTCACCCTGAACATCGGGTAAGACTGGCACACCTGTGCCAGCTGCAATTGCACTGGCCAGGGCAGTGACATCCAGCTGATAAGGTATGGCTGGCCAAATACAACAGAGATTATCATCAGCTGAAGACAACTGACCTTTCTCCTAATCTAAAACAAACAGGAGGAAAATAACGATGAAAAGAGTCATCCAGGAGAAAACAGAATTAAAACAGGACTAGGGTTAAGAAAAGCCTGTCATTTTGCCTTATTTCACAGAACACTCCATCTAAGACATCTTATGCTGCCCCTTATCACTTTTAATTCTCCCTAAAGAGCCTCCAGTTTTGAGGGCCTGGCATTACACTCAGAAGTAAGCAGGGAACACAGGTTATTATGAAGGAGTGCTGGCACCTGAGCTCAGCAATCAGACACTGACACGGGTGGAAGGTGCCACCGTGCCCTGACTCTGTGTGGCTGCAGCCTCGGGGTTTACACGGCTCCAGAGAGTTATTTTTATACTTTGCTAAAAAACCCCTCCTGCCTGCAGCACGTGGTCTGTCACTGAGTACAGATGTCAGTCCAGGCAGCTCATGATTGCAATCCAGCTCAGGGAACTCCTCTTACTTTGTAGTTTATTTAAATATTTATAAATGCATTTCAGACAAGATTCTAGGACTGTATAACACATAAAGCATTTGTAACTTGTGTAGCATGAACTCACCACAGACAGACTCAATGGTATGAAACCTGACATTTTGCCATCTGTTTGTCTCCAATAAATGTCTTCTCTAGAAGGTTTCTTGTCTCCTCACCTCCTTCCTAGTGACTGAGGGCAAGTGTGAGTCCCTCCTATAAAGGTTTTCAAGCTACCACACCAGGCCACTGACCTGTGGCTACACCAGGGCCAACGAAATCCGTGCAGCTTAAAATGATGTTCCCTGGCATAACCATTTCATAAAATGCCTCAGGACCTCAGATGACAGGGCACAAAAGTTGCTGTTTACATGGCTGCAAATGAAGTGAGCAGCTCAGTGTTCTCAGACAGCAGCAAGATTCCTGATTATTTTACCAGTATCTCAATTTTTACCTCCTTCCTAACTTGTCCTTGCCCCATGAAGCATGGCTACTTCAAACCTTCTCACTTAAAGCACCTTCCTGAACCCGTGGATGATCTTGCTCGTACACTCTAAGAACAAAGAACATCCTGCTTAGTCCCACGTCAAGACACATGGCTGGTTTTGTTTCTCCTTGCATTGACAGCTCAGAGCACTGTTTTCTAAAACCGAGCACAAATAAAAGCCCTACAAGGAGGCGAATTGTCAAGCTGAAGCAGTAAAGGCTTTATGGCTCCCCTAATGCTTAGCATAAAGCACTGAGAACATTTGAAAGTTAGCTGTAATGTCTAAATTTTTAAAGTGCAGTCTCTTTGCAGAGAAGATGCATGTTGCTATTTCAGTCATACACTTCTCATGCAACTGTTGGGCTGAACTACTTCCAAGCAAAAAATAGATCTTAGTCCATGTGCTCCAGAATACTCAAGTGTTCTAAAAATTTTAGCAGAAAAAGTATGAGGCTGAGGGTAATGTGTGCCAAAGGAACCACCAGATATGTTCCATGAGCAGCAGTGTAAGGGCTGCTGGGATATGTGGTTAAACTATTCCAACACCAGCGATAATTAATCCATGTTTTCCCCTGGTGTTTGGGTGCTTACTGGGCAATTCTTCAGTGCAACACACAACAGCATTTGCTGTGTGATCCATTTTCCTAACTGACCCCCAAACCCCCATCGACCCCGTGCACAGCACACCAACAAACTGTGTGTGCCACCGAGGAAAAGAGGCCTGTCTGAAATGGGGGTGGGTGAAACAGATGTGAGCCAGCAGCGGAGATTTTGGGAACGTGCTCCAGACCCTTGGAACTAAGGTTTCTCCAGCTTCTGAGAACTGGAATGGGATTGTGATGCTCCTTGGTACAGTTCACCAACACCTCTAAAATCATCAGGCACCCAGGAGCCAGAAAGGGGACAAGACAACTGCAAAGAACAGCATTAATGAGGAGAAAAAATCAGCAGAAGGAAAGAATAGGGACACATACCAAACTTTTAAGGGCCTTTTCTTTAGCTGCTTGTATTTTGCCTATGAGCTCAAGATTCCTCTAAGATCTAACAGCATCCAGCCCTCACAGCATGTTTACACTGCTCCCAAATGACTACTGTGGAAAGGTTTCTATGCAAACTCCCCCTTTTCCTGCCTGTCATTGAAGATGTCATATTTGACTGTCTTTATATTTTATGATACATCAGCCAGGTGCTGCTCCTGCCAAGAAAGAAAAAATCTGCGTATTCCAAATTGCAACAGCTTACACAACTACCAGGTTATTCACTTGCTTTTAATAGTCTAAGACACTGAAAAGAGGAGGAAATGTGTTGCTCACTAAGCACTCTGCAACAACTCCAGCCACCGTGTGCAGTTTCATTTCATACATCCACCTCTGTCAGGAAATAATGCTTCTCCAGCTGAGTGAAGGAGCCATTTTCACGTCCATCCTCTTTGCTGAAGCCACTAGAGGAAAATCAGAGCGATGCACTTTTCCATGACTTTGGCATAACTAAAAGAAACCTTAACTCTATAAAAGGAAGCCTGGTTTCTCTCCTTATTTGGCAGTGAAACATGCACTGATTGGGAACATGGCTTGAATACCAAGTACAGTGTAATTGAGCTGCACAAGCATTTCAGCTTTAAGATGGCACTTCTAATCTCTCTCTGTTGTGTGATTCAAAGACTATGATGACTTAAAAGTAAGAGTTTTCAGTTGTTTACAAGGCAGACTTAGACAGTTGAAAAGCTTATTGATTAGGAACCATTATTCATCCATAAATTAAAATGGGAAGTATTAGCAAGGGTAATGCATTGCTTTCAATGAGGTTTAGATGCTGTGCTCCTGCATTATTAGTTCACATGTTTTGAGAAAAACACCTTGGACCAGCTAAATCATTGCTGTACACGGGGCAGCAGCCAGTATAGTCCAGTGTCCTCTCCCTTATCATGGCTTCAATTAGTTGTTTTAAACAAAAAATTCTGTTCCAGTGTGTTTTGAGATAGGATATCCTAAGGGAGTTTTCTTCTGTTGCCCAATAACGTGGACACTGGCCTGTGTTCCAAAAGCTGTCCTTTTTTTTCTTAACTTTTTGCTGCCAATCCTCAAGGCTGTTGCTTTTTTCCCAGACCTTACTAAGCTCTTGGCCATACCATTCTCTTCATGGGGTATTTCTTTTCCCCTGGGCTGTGACGGGACAAAGCAAAGAGCAAAATTTAAAAACTGGAAAAATTAATAGAAAAAAAAAAATCATCCCTTACTCTTAAAATGAGCAAGTCACTGAGCTGAGCTGTGGAAATTCCCCAGGCAAAGGTCACAGGAGGTTGGGAGAATATTGTAAAGCAGCACCACATCCTCCTGCTCCCTGGGGACACCGGCTGTGGGACACGGACACCGGGGACAGCCTAGGTGGGCCTTTGCTCTTGTCTCACCTGCCTGGGCCTGCAGAAGGTATTTCAGCCCAGAGGACTTCACCACTCCGAGCACAGGGATAAACCTCACAGGTGTGAGCACAGCTCACACAGCCGGGCACACAGTGAGCCGGGTGGGAACTGTGTCGGATGGGGAGAGCACAGGGTACACTGACCAGTTCAGACAAGACTGTCACTCAAACACTAAAAATGAAATATCAGGCTAGAAATCTTCACTTTAGAGACTTCTCTCGCAACAGGTGGATGTAGAGCTGGAAATTCGCCCACAATACAAACAGGAGATAACTGCTTTTTGATCAGCTTTTGGAAACAATGGGGTGGATTTTTACCAAACACCGGCATTACTCAGAGGCATTTGCAGCTGCTGGCTCGAGTGTGCCTACAGCTGCCTGGGCTGGGCAGGAGCAGGGAAGTCACTCTATCTCCCTGACAGAAAAATTGGGGATGTGCCAAGGGGTAATGTGAAAGGATCCATTCATCCAGTGGTCAGCAGTGGGAGCACTTATGGGACTCGGGGATTGGGCAACCACGGCACACAGGGATGGCAAATCCGCACTCGTGTCCCAAAGCGTGTTCCCTGATGCACAGGGGACTTGTGGTAGAAATACAGGGAAAAAATAAAACATGGTGACATGTTGCAATAAGCTAAAAGGCATTTAGTTGTTCATACAAAGAGAACCATTGAGCTACTAAATGAGTTTGTTATTCCTGTGACGGAATAACACATTTGCTCATTTCATTATTAACTTAATATCAGCTTAGTGCGTTTCATTGATCTGAACTGTTCTGATCCAGCTGAACTTGGCATATTTGATGTTGGTGTGTCATAATTCATTAGTTATTTTCCTTAGCCAGCTCAGGGAATTTGAGAAGGCTCAGGTGCACCAGAGGAGCAAGGAGGCATCAGAGACCGACTGCTTCTGCTTGGCCCTGTCTCTCCTCTCTCCGACACTGACTCTGCTGTCGATCACTATTGCCAGCTAGAGCTGAGTCTGCCAATCACTCTGACACTCTGCATTTCCCCAACCAGGGACTCTCCTGTGAAAACTGTTGACTTGGCTTTAAATATTACTCCTCACAGGATTATTTTTTACCACCTGCTGTAGAATTTCTGCATGCACAAGATGAATGCTCGTGAGGACTTAATTTAAACAGGAACATGACAGAATTGATAAATCTAGTGACAAGAGTAAGAATGGCCAAGAAGAGAGAGCCCTGTGAGTTATTCTGCCCTCCCGCTGTGCTGAACACGTGACTCAGCGTGTCACATTCTCTGGGCACACTTGACATTTTACAGAATAAAGGGAAGACCTGGTGACCCAAGCGGAATAAAACAATATTTTTAGATGCAAAGCCACTGGGACTCAGCATATGGAGTTGCTGGAAGTGCAGCAGGACTGCTGCTATGGTTCAAAACTAGCCAAAAAGAGGAACAGCAAAACTATGAATAAATAGGAAAACAGGACCACTGCAGTCAGATGGAAAAGCTCCTTCATCTGCAGAGGTTGCTGAAGTCTTTGGAAGATGGTGTTTGGTCACTGCTGCTCCCTCAAACCACAGTGGCAAGTTTAAGCATTGCTGATGACTGGTGGGAAACACAGCACACTCTCTTCTCCCTGAGACCCGTGCAGGGTGGATGAAGGAGGATTTGACTCAAGGACCTCCAGACTTTAGCAGGCTGTGATAAGCTCCAGCCACCATCCTCACCTTACTGGCACTGCAGGCTGCTCCAGGCTCCCACAGCCAGGGCTCTGCCCACGCCAGGCTTTGCTGCACACCTCAGCTAGCACAGGTCTCGCTCCCCAGCGTGCCTGGGGCCAGCTGGGCAGTGCTGGTGTGTGGGGCACTTGCCACGTGCTCACAAACATCCATCCATCCATGCCAAGTCCCCGGGAGGAAGCAGCATCAGTCTGCTTAGTGCCTCTCTCCCCACAAAAACATCTTTGACTCTGGGAAGGAGTCACTCTGCACCAAGAAACAACCATCCTCAGGAAAGGGTTTCCTCCTCCTTCACTCCTCTTCCATGGACTAGGGATCTCTTCAATCAGGTCATGCTGGAGAACCATTGCCACACAATAATTCTCAGTGCTTTGGTTAAAATCAGGTGAGGAAAGGGCCACTCACCTCGCATTGTCCCTCCCATGTGATTTCAGGAAGTTCATATCACGGTATCTGGACAGGAATGCCACGAGCTGATCGTTGGTCCTGCAAGAGAAAGAACAAAAGGTGCACAAATTACACTGTGAAAACCACTGTGTCTGGAGCAATTTCCATATTTATTGTTCTCGTTTGGGGACCATTCTCAGATTCTGAAGGAGGTGGTTCCAAAAAAAGCTTCCATCCTGCTGCTAAACTTCAATGACTCCCTCTGCTCAGGGAAGCACACTTGGAAGGCAGCACAGCTTTTTTTTTAACACACCTTAACAAATTTCTTATCAACCCTTGGCAGGTACTTTAAGCACTGTAACAGAGTATGTATGAAGTAATACTGCTCAACACTTTTTAAGTATGAAAACCCAGCTGCAAGATGACTGCATTGATAGTCCCATTTTACATGCTCTGCCAGATACTTCCTAGGGAATTTGGTTCAGTATCTATTGGCATTTCATTTGTTTTCATTGTGCAACAGAGAAGAGGCCAAGGTTGGAATGCATAAAGCAAGAGAATTTTGATGTCAAAAAGGCAATATAATTAATAGGAACAAAGGAATTTAGAAGGTTAATTCCAATTAGTATTGCAGGCAATCTGACACCAGCTTTTTCAAAATTTCAGCTGACATGTCCAAGAATGTATTTACACTTGACAGCTTTTGTGGTCTGTCATTTCTTTAACAATGGAGCAAAAATGTTCTCTATTTATCCAGGTCAGCATATTTTGGAAAACTGAATAAATCACATTAAAAAGATCTTAATCTCCTGAACAGCATTCAAACCCACAACCTTATGGATACAACACCGTTTAAGCAATGGTCTGTAATGAAGTTGATGGCAGAAAAACTCAGGATAAAAGAGCTGTCAATAGTACTGTATTTTGAAAACATTTCATTACTATAAGCCACAGAAAACCAAGTTAAACCTGAATGTGTTTAACTGTACAAAATGTGTTTCACTTCTGGGGTCAGGCTGCAACAACCTGGAAATGTTCTCAGCCAAGTAAACTATTTTCATAATCCCATTGATTTTATCTAGACCAAATGAATTACCTGTCAATCAACCATCCTGACAGACCAGGCCCTGAGACCCTCCTCCTCCACTCCCTCGTGAGAGCTGCAACACCTCCCAGGGTCAGACTCTGCATCTCAATTTGGCAAACTCAGAAACTGCTTTCTGTATAGTAAGCTGTGCAGATTTTCACATTTGCTGCTCCAGTGACTCTCCATCTTACTGGGATGAATAGGCATTTAGTGAATTTACTTAGCAATGCTTCCACATGAAATGGTTTCAATGGCTGACATCTTCGGGTGAGTTTCTAGGCAAAAGCTGGCATGCAAAGATGATCTTTAGAAATATAATCAAGTTTGGAAGTGCTTGAGCTTTAATTTCCTTACAGGATAAAAATCAAATCAACCAAAGTAACAACCCACACCACTCAATAAAACATCATCATTTCTAGCTTGCTCACCAACCTGTATTTTGCTATTCAGCAGGACTCTACAAGTGTATTGGGTCTCAGGGCTGCCATGCAAACTCCTCATTGCTTCTCAGTTTTCAGATAATTCTTATAAATGTCCAAATGATGCTCAGCTCTCAAAGTAATCAATAATTGACATTCTCCCTCTTCTGGAAAACATTGGTGTTCTCTTGGTCCTACTCTGAATATTTTTAGTTTTTTGTTTTAAAGAACTCATACAGAGTTTTACTCTTTGTCAATTAATATGCTTCTTTTCATGTGTTGACAACATGGAACGAAACCATCATAGTTCCATTTGGTAAAACTCTCTAGTTAATTGACATTTAGATTTATGCAGTCAACCAATTCTATGCTCAGCATGGCAGCACACTTTCAAATCAGGTTTAAGGGAGGAACAAGGTAATGGAAGAAAACTATTGCCTCAGCAGCTCGGCTGGCTGGAGTGCTTGGGAGATGAGAGTGGTGCTCCAGCCCCAGCGCTGCCATCTGGGCTGGGAACCCACACCTGAGTGTTTCACAGTGCCAGCCTCCTGCATTTGGGGCTGGGAACCCACACCTGAGTGTTTCACAGTGCCAGCCTCCTGCATTTGGGGCTGGGAACCCACACCTGAGTGTTTCACAGTGCCAGCCTCCTGCATTTGGGGCTGCAGGCCCTGCTCAGGCAGCACAAGGGATGCAGCTGCTCTCGGTGCAGCTCTGCCACTGCCGTGGGATGCTGCAGACATTCTGGGAGCAGCACAGTCACCTGAGCTGTACTTCCAGTTACTGCTTCCCATTCAACCACTGCCTGTTTCCTATGGAAAAGAAAGAACTAGCATAGCCAAAAGAGAGTGGAAGTCTTTTTTAGATGCCACACCGCTGAATAAACCCCTTCCCAGTGAGAGTACACAAATGCCTGGGCACAAAGGAGATCTACTGAGAGAAAATAGAATATGCTCCATCGTCTCCTTCCTGAGCCACTCCACAACCTATTTTCTATAAATTCGAGGCTTCAGATGGCATTTATAAAATAAATAAATAAGCCCACTGCTGAGAAGCAGCAGCACACGCTTAAATGAAAATCCTAAAGAGACCTTATAAGAGAATTCCACCAAGGATTAATGAACAAATGTGATTAAAACTATCTACAGCTCTGGACTGCTGCCAAAACGCTGCCAGCACTATTTGATATGTAAATGCTTAAAACATTTGCTGTGTGTTCTGCCATTGATGCAAAGTCTCTATAGAGAGTTTCTCCATCTAATTACAGATATTGGTTTAGCAAACTTTGGAGTCTATAAAAACCCTCAACGTCTCATTATTCTTTTAAAATAGAATATTCATTTGTTTGGAATGTTTTCCAGCTATATCCCATGAAACCCTGAAAGGCTCTTGGCTAATGACAAACTCCAGCCCTATATCAGCTAATAAACCCCACAGCTTTTATGATAATAAAATTCTCACCCCATGCACTCATTAAAACTTTGTAACTTGTTGCTTTTGACTGTCTTTAAATATTCACTGGGAAAAAAAGTAAATTACTCAATTTCCAATTATTTTACAGCACAATTTCAAAATAAGCATTTAAAATCTCCAGGACCTTATCAAACACACCTCACGATGGTGCAAGCACAGTGTCTCTGACCTGGTGAAGCACCGAGCAGCACGTGCTGAACTGTGGCACACTCGGAGCTCACCCAAAAGGACGCAACTTTCACACTGTAGTGCCATAAATTACTTTATGGGTAAGGGCCCACAGGTCCACGTGCTCAGAAGGAGAATGTGCAACCATTACACACGAGGCCAAGAGCTGAGAGCTGTCCTTTAACTCCTCTTCCACCTCCTGGGTGCACAGGTACACTCACTATCCAGTTATAACTCAGACTGTCCATCTCTACCACAGATATGCCACCAACTCACCAATGTTTTCAGATTTAACTCACTGGTGTTTACGAAACGTCTTTAAAAAATCCCCTCAGTCCCAGGAGCACCTTCCAACTGATCCTGGGAATTAACTTGTCTGTGACAGGGACATTTTCTCAGCATCCCTGCTGCCGCAGTAAAAATGAAATAAGAAAAACACCACCCTGTAATACCATGTCACATGCAGCTCTTTTTCCCTGATTTTAAAGCCAGTATAATTTGCAAGTTACTGTATTTTAGAGTAAAACTGTGAAATACATTAAGGTGGTTTTCCTTTCATAAATTTAATTGTATGCAATTGCTAAGTCGAGATTATTTGTATGCTTAACAACAACAAATACTGAAAAATACTTGAATAACAAAAGCTGCTGAAGCACCTTCCAAATGTGCAACTGCACAAGACCTGGTACGCATGAAAATAATTAGCTACGTGCAGGATGACTTATTCCCTAAATAACCTGGTATTGATGCATGCAGCTCAGAGGTATTTTGCTAGAAAGGAAGGAAATGTTTCACCCTGATTCGTTAAACAATTTTCTATTTATTTTTCTATTTAAGTTTATGATTCATCAGCACATCACCACCATTATTTATTTTTTTTTCATCTTGCTAGGCCAGAACTTGAGTGCCTGACAGATAGCCTTTGCTAGAAAGGCCTAAAAATGCCTATTTCAAATAAATATTTTTAAGTAAAGGCAGAAACGTGTGTCTAACTTAGATAAGGGCTAGAAAACTTGTTAAAGGTATATACTGCAGTCAAGCAAAATTCCTCTGCCACCACGTTCACAAGAGATGTCAGTTTAGTTGAACTGCATGTATGAAAAAAATACTCATTTTTATCAGTGCTGGCCAAAACTGTTTATCAAGCCTTGCTGGCATTCCCATTATTCATATTTGGAAATTAAAATAATGCAGATTAGTGCAGAAAAAACACGGCAACGTGGGGTTTAGACTCTTCAGCTTACACTCTGATCTAAAACATCAGCATTTTTTGATAAGTAACCCAGGGAGTCACAGAACCACACGATTACTCACCCTCATGTCAGCTCCAAACACGGAATCATAGAAATGCTTCCTTTGAAAAAGACCTTTGAGATCACCGTGCCCAGCACTGCCCAGCCCATCGCTGAGCCAGGCCCCCAGTGCCACTGCCCCAAACCAAGCCTCGAGAGAGCAGATTTCCCTTTGGCACTCGTGCACAAGCAGAAGTTTCTGTGCAGGGGCTCTGTGTAAGAGACAGAACTGCCACACCTGCCTGCTCCCCCTCAGCGTGTGTGCCTGGAGCTCAGGCACTCTGTGCAGCCACAGCCTGCTTCTCTCTGCCACACTCACAGTTCCTTTCCAGACTTTTTTGGGCTTTTGATCCCAACACAAATCTACTAATTGAAAAAAAAAAATAGCCTAACGTACAATCTTTAATTGTTTTAATTGCTGTTCTCTGGTAGGATCAATGGTTAAATATTCTCAGCCCCGCTGGGTTGACAGGCATGTAAAGGATGAGCCAGGGGTGTGTTTGGGGTCTCTTTTGCAACATCCCCCAGCATCAGAGTGGAAGGTGTCTCACTCTGGTCCGTGGAGGGTCCGTGGAGGGGCACAGGTGCTGCTCTGGAGCCACGCCAGGATCCCTGGCAGCAACAGCTCAGCCCTGCTCTCCCTGAGCAGCACCACCAGTGCTTGTCCCTGGCTGTATTTACTCTCTGTGCACGGTGGCAGGCTGTCAGGAGACAAGCCAACAACAGCCACCGCTCTGGTTCAAGCTGAATTCTTCCCAGATTAATGACACAGAGGAGGAGAAGCAGCAGCACAGGCAGGGGCAGGTGAGCCCACACTGCCCACACTGGGAAGAACTGGGAAACTCGTCACACGCAGGCAGGGTTCACACAAAGCACAGTGAGGCCAATGTTCCTCTTGGTCACTTCAGCTGACCTTCCACTAAAAGCTGCCATTAACACTTCAGTCATCAACTTCCCAAGGTAGCTGTGCTTAGGATAAATGGAAAGAATAGTGATTTTCATGGTAAAAATGCACCAGTTAGGTGGATGACATCAACAAGTCCACATGTGAGTGTTTTTAACCATTTTCTGTTAAGAGTGTAAGGACTGAGTGAGCGCAGAGTGTGGAGCTAATGAACACAGGCTATCTGCTGGCAGTCTGGCACAGAAGGGCTGTTTCCATATCACACTGGCAAAGGTCTCTCACATTCTTCATTTCCATCAATGAGGAAGAGGATTGTTGATGTAAAAGATTGTTTTGATGGGCGGTGAGCAGGAAGCAGCACCTGAAGAGGTTACCTACACAGCCTCAAGCCACACTGCTATTTACATTGGGACACGTCTAAAGAGGATTCATGCCCAGAATGTCTAAATTTAATGAGGTCATTTACTCAGTTTTAATCCTGTAAGGAAAAAAAACAATCTCTCTTTTCAGCATATTTCTATTTAAAAACTTTTATGACAATAAGGGCTTTCTCTCACTAGGAGTGACAGAAACATTGGTAAATGCACTTTCTGCCCAAAGTGCATCTTTGAAGAATGCAGTACACAAATTTACCACATTTTGTTCCTTAAAATATTTTTAGTACCTTCAATAGTGAGTCAAGCTCCCTCTTGCAAGTCCTTTAATCAATGAAAAAGATACTCTTTTCTATCCTCTTTCCCACTGATAAAGCACTATGCAAAGGACTTTACTCTGTTTTCATATCTGTAATGCTCCAAAATCAGTGCAGTGCACTCAGTTTATGCTTGTGTAAGCCAGAGCATGAACCCAGCTCTGTGCTCCTGGAATAGGCTGTGGGAAATCATAACAAAGGTTTTGTGGTGTTTCCCAGTTTAGAGCCTGTGAAAATGTGTGACAGCACGTTAATAGATGGAAATCAGCACTGTCTTCCTCTCGGTCTGAGAGCTGCTCTGTCTCCCCTTGCCTTGTCTCAGGGTGGGTAATTCTCCACAGGAAAAGTTCCTGAGCCACCATTTCTCTCCTTAAAGCCCATCCCTTGTGTGAGAGTGGCAGCAAATGTAATTGCTGCCAATTACTGCATGACTTCTAAAGCTGGTGAAAAGTATTTGCCAGGATAATTTCCTTTTCACCAAGTTGCCTTTCCCTGTTATTACAGTAACAAACCATTCCATTGCTAATCAGTGCCTCAGTGCAGGGACCAGCATGGAAAACTCCCACGTTTAACTACCACCAACTCCTGATGGGCCCTGCTCCTGGGGATGCCACAATGTCACTTGTAAGGATGCAGCACTACAAAGAGTTAAGACTGACAGGATTATCCCATCTCACAAAAACATCTGAGTCCACTTAATATCTGCTGAAAAGTATCTGAAAAAAGAGTACTGAAATACTTGACTAACCAGCTGCTAATACCCAAGGATATTTAATTATTAAAACTAAACATGATATAATTTTAGCTTTATAAAAGCACTGGGATTTTATTTAGCACAGAATGATGCTCACTGCTTTGTGTTTTTCCAGTGTTTGTCTGCTGCTGCATATTCATGTAGAACCTCATCTGCCTACATGATACATCCCATTTTGATGAAAACAATAATCACTGATTAAATAAGCAAGTGGAGTGAGCTGCAGAAATGATCAAGTTCATTACTCAAATTAGTGAGACTTTGTATAAAAAGAAAAAAAATCTAGATATTGGGCTGAATAGGATCTCTTTGTTTGTTTATACCGTGTATATTTTACATGGCTTAGTTTATGTTCAGCAGTTTTTTTCACCATCTCTAAAATTAAATTATCAAGAGTTTTGTGCAAAAAGAGAAGAAATTAAAATCAAATATGAGCACAGATTTAAAGCAACCATTCACACTTCATCCAATTCATACATTCCCACATGCATCTGAAATTTATTTGTACAAGTCAATAGGAAAAATGATTTGCTAATTGTTGAAAAATGATTTGATAGTTGTTGAGCAATTATAATCAAAAATGCTCACTTTCTTCCAAGAAAGTGGAAAGAAAGAAACCTCCTTCCCCCTGCTCACCATGGCAGAGCTCTGCCTGCTGCAGTCTGTCAGTCTGGGGGTGCAGTCTGTCAGTCTGGGGGTGCAGTCTGTCAGTCTGGGGGTGCAGTCTGTCAGTCTGGGGGTGCAGTCCCGCTGTCCTGTCACAGCAGAGACCCTCCAGTGTCCTCGGGGGTCAGCCTGGCCCCGGCCCCGTGCCAGGGATGGATCCACCCAGCAGATCCACCTCGGATTTACAGCCCATCACTGTGAGCTGGGTGTTCCTCAGTCAGCTGCAACAGCCCTGCAGCTCAAGGCTCATGAGAAATCTTTGCTTTTCTGGATGCAGTTGTTGAGGTGCCACTTTTGCAGCTCTAATGCCAAATTTCGGTAATTTCTCAGTTTGAAAGATAACTTGCTCCCTCTGAGTGTGCTCAGGGTGAGTCACCCCGACACCCCACCCTCAGCCACCTGCCCCACCAGGAAGCCAGAGCCACTCCGTCCCCCCCTGCCCAGGATGCGCTCCGAGCCGGCGGGTGCCCGACGCACACCACGGACGGGTCACGCCGGGCTCTGGGAGCGCCCTCCCCGCACCCTCCCTGCTGCAGCCCCTCTGCCACGGCCCCTCTGCCACGGCCCCTCTGCCACGGCCCCTCTGTGCAGGGGGAGGCACGGCAGCCACGCTCCCTAATGGCCCAGGCCAGCATCCTCTCCAAGGCTCACCATCACTCCCTGCTGCCACAGCGGCCGCCCCATGTTCCACGGCAAGAATGGAGCAGAAAGTGCTCACGCTGAGCTGAGGAGCGTCAGGGAGCTGGGACCACCCTCCTCTCGCTGGGAAAGGGAGCAGGGAAGCCCCTTCTGAAAGGGCACAAGGTATAAAACTCAGTCAGCACTTCTGCCATCTCCCTGTTTAATGGGCAGTGTGATCCTGGACACAAACTGGCCAGCTTGGTCTGACGTGGCCCTGAGAGCAGAGGGTTCTTCTGATGCAGTGGGAAAGATGCACCGGGGTAAAGAAACTGTTTTCCCCCATTTCACACTTTCTCAGGAAGAGGCCAGAGGGAATATACACTCATCCAAAGAGCAGCTTTGGTCTCCTACTGGAGTTATCCCAAGGGAAGAGCGGTGGGACTCCACTAGCACAAGGTCCCTGTGGTGCTCCCTGTGCCAGGAATGCAGCCCAGGGCTCTGCATCCACCCGGTGAGACCCCGCTGCCCAGGCACTCTCACAAACTCCATTAAAAGTAAAGTGAATTATTATAAACCAGGCCCTTCCTGAAGCTCCTCCTGGGCCTGCCACTCCCTTTGATCCCTGAGCTGCTGAATCAACCTGTCGGAGTGCATCAATTCAAAGGACCAGAAGGCAAAACAGGGAAAACGGGGTCAGGCTAATGGGATTTAACATTAATTCTGCACCAAGCCTGAAAAGATGGAAGAACAGGGCCTGGGGGGTGAAAGGGATAATGAACTGAGAGTTGATGGAAGGAAACTTAATTGGTTTTAACAACAGAAGGTCACATTTTGTTACCTTTATTGAGGTTGAGCAATGATCTTATTTTGACAATTTGTGCCAGCTGATGACTTGCCCTACTCTTGGTTGGGACTGTTTTGGAGCAAGACAGTGAAGAATGCAGAGCTGGGATATGAGGCACAAACGTGGCAGAGAGCATGTCTGCAACGGGAATGTACAGATCCACTAACTGGTGTAACTGGGGCTGCTGGGGAAACAGCTGGGAGGGAGGGAGGCTGATGTCCCTGCTGTGCTCCACAGAGCTGCAACCAACACAGTCTTGTTCCATCAGAAGAGAACCGGTGGTTCATTCAAGAAAATTCAACTATTTGTTTATTCTTCAACTGAAGAAAAGAATCTAGAAAAGGCATGTGAGCTTAGGCAGTCTGTCACCAGTGATCTCCTGGCACTGCCAGGTGCACAGGCTGTGACCTGGAGCCCTGTCCTGGCTGCCTCTCCCCTCCTGGGCTGCAGTGGTTCACAAATGACTCTCCAGGCACTGTGTGATGATACCCAGCACTGGAATCTCTTGACACACCACACGTACCAGTCTCCCACAGAGAAGAAAGATCAGGGTGTTTTAGCCTTCAGCCATAGTCCTGCAGCTGCCACCTGCAACACGACTCGAGCCCCACGGGAACAGCTCAGTGCCTACACAACAGCAGCTGCACAGAGCTTTGGCGATGACACTGACCCTCACAGAGCCACGGCCCCTGCAAGCCCTTGCCATGGAAATCATCTGGCAGCTGCCCTGCACCTGACTGGCACAGCTCATCCCATCATCAGAACACAATGATCCGAGCTGCTGCTAAAACATCCGAGGCTGCCCCAGTTAAAGCCACGAGGTGACACAAATAACCAATGTGGATTTACAGGCCTTTCAGCCCTCAGCTGCCCCAGGAATGCATTGTTGCATTCACTGCTAGAAGTGACTTTGGGGCAGCAAACTTTTAAACCAAGATCGACTCCGCATTTGGAAAAGACTTGGCCCCAAACCAGTTCCTAATGTGGCAAAGAGTGCAATTATCCTGATGAAAGCTTAGGGATGCTTGTGCCTACAGCTGGTTCATCAAGTAATGCTGAATGATGGATATAATTAAACTGTGCAGCAGAGTGGAATGTGCTACAATGAACCATTTAGGGCCTCATCCCCTCCCATCAGCCTGGAGCTACAGATGGGCCGGCACAAACACGGCCAGTGGCATCCAGCACTGCTGTTTACAGAGAGGTTCAGAGGCATCACACGAGTGCACTGCTGGGGCTGTGCAGGACGAGTAGAACACAAGGGTTCAGCTCTAAAAAGGTGCAACTGGAAAAGCCAACTGGTCCCTAATTCTACCTGGGACTGCACAGCAAAATGCAGGTCTGGAATTCCTGCACTGCCAGGTCAAAGCTTCCCCAGCATCTCAAGGTACAAAGTTTTGACCACTTGGCACTAGTCAGGACTACAAAGAAAAATAAAAAGAAGCTTTAGAAAAAGAGACGCATTCTGCAGCCCATCCCTGAAGATGGAGAACACCACACACAGAGGTGCCCTGCTCCCCTGTGAACCACCCAAGCTCTGCAGCCCTGGACGTGCTCACAGATCTGAACTTGGTTTACAGAGCTCTGAGAGGTGAAAAATCTTCAGCATCAAATACCATTCAACTCTTATGCTTTTAGCCCTATTTATCTCTTCATCTCTCTCTCTCCTTCCTATTTCAATATCACCACTAAAGGACTGAATCAGAACAACATTTTGGCTCACCCTTTAATGGCCTTTTGGTTCTCAGCTATTTAAGAGTGACTTGGGAAAGGTGTAATAGCACATGTTGTGTTATCTTCACTTTGAACTGCCACCAGATATTATTTTGCAGCTGTTTTATTGTAAGTGGCATCCTGAAATCTAAACCTAAGAGTGTCTTAATGACAATTTCAGCAGGTTTTTAATTTCCTGAGAGAATTCAGCGAGACCACGAAGGGAGAGCAGGTTTAAAATGCAGTGCCATAATAGGAACGTTTCCCTCTTTGAAGCACTTTTAGCTTTTGGAATTGATAATGATTTCACTGAACTTTATGAAAAAAACTGACAAAACACAACTGAGTTGAAGAGACATTAAAGTTTCTGCTCACAAACCCCAGGTAAACATCACAAGGACCAGTTTCTCTGCAGCTTCCGTTGCCCACCTCACACTTCATCCAAAGTAAAAGTCTCTTGGAGCAAAGCTGTGGGAGAGCCCACGAGAGAAAAGGTTATTTGAGGGATTAAAGAAAGAAACAAATCCGAAATTCTCAGAGAATGCAGATTCAAGAAAAACACTGATAAAGTTCCTTTTGGACAGGAAAAAAGATTCCCTGTGAAGCATTAAGAGTGGACTGACATCTGGCTTGCCAGATAAAGATATTCTGAGCAAACAAAACCACATACAATGCCAGCGACAATCCTGAGATAAAAACATCAGGCGCTGGCATCTGAACAGATGCTGTAGTGCAGAAGCGACCTGTGCTGCACTCCCATCTCCAGGCAGGGAGAGGACTGAGCAGTGCTTCAGCCCAGGATGACATTCCAGAGGGCACTTTAAGGAGCTCTGCACCGTTTGCCTCCTGCCTGGTGCATTGTTCTCCTGGCAAGGCCTGCACTTCAGCCCAGCACTGCAGCTCTTCACATGGGGTGCGAGGTCAAATTCAGCCCTGGACAGTCACTATCCTCCACCAGGCTTTCATGTCCAGCACCAATTTAGGCAGTGCCAGGAAGGGGATATCTGCAGAGGACAGCTCTGAAGTCTGAAGCTCAGTGAGACACAGAACTGTTAAATTAAGCCGAGACAAATGGATGAGAAGTGAGAGAGAGAAAGTGGAACTGCCTTTTGAGCCAGGGGCTTTGCCTTATTTGCCATGACACAGCTCTCATCAGCCCTGCTGGCTTTGGGATTTCTAAGATCACAGCCATCAAGAGGGCACCAGCCGAGTCTCAGACATTTCTCACAAAGCTCGAGTGCTGTCTGGGAAAGCCAAGTGCTTTGTTTCAGTTCTAAGAGGAGATTTTCCTGTATTTCCAATATTGCACTTCAAGCCTGCACGTTGCAAAAGCTGAGATGTTTTGCAAGAGCAGCTGGATAGCTCCAGACTGGGGTACCCACTCCATGCAAACTGAATTCTCTCACTTTTATCTCACAGTCACCTGCTCCAAAGGTTGTGTCATTTGGTCACAGGTGAAACCGGGGCAGGCCATGGCAAACCTGACAGAACAGAAATCATCCCTGATGCAGTTTCTATAGAGTTGCAGTCACCCATGCTTTGCAGGGGATGAAACTGAGCCAGTGGCAGAAACAAGGAAATGATCTCCCAGGTAGTTCTGGCACCTGAAAAATAACTTGACAAAGTGCTGAAGCATTTTTCCCAAAGGTTGAACTTCTTTCTAAAATCTGTTGGCTGTAATTATTTTCACCTACCACAAGAATGAAAACCCGAAGACCTCTTCCCTGCACTCCCACCTTTTCACTCTTGGCAAATATTCTCTGGCCCAGGGAGCTCATTTAGAAGCCATCACTTTGGTTTTGTATCAGCCAATGTTACCTTGACCAACAGAGGGCAACACAAGGAAGCAAGTGCAGGTCAGTCACCGGTGATTTGCTAGCTCAGGTTTCCTAATTTGTGAGTGCTATTCTGACTGGCAAAGATAATCTCCATACTGGCACCTGTTTAAAGGACCAGGCCCAGCCAGAGCATCCCATTTCCTCTCTGGAGAGTGAAGTACCTCAGGTACTTCACTGGGTTTCTTTTAGGTTCCTTTGTTGTACCTGATTGTCCCTAATTGAAAATGTAGTTGTATCTGCATTCCTGGCTCCATCAAGAAGACACTTTATTTTCTTACTGTTCTGAAGCACTCCCCAAGCTTCTGCTAATAATTTTGCTTGACCTTTATTAAAGACCAAGCATTAGCTGGCAATTAGATTTGGCGATCCCTTTGGTGATTGAGGCTCAGTGATTTACTGTAAATTATAAATAGTTCAAATGTTTCATTATGTTTATTCTTTATACAAGCTCTGTGGCCAGGTAAGCACTGACATGACATTCACTGTTAAACGATCTCATTAAACTTCTTAATTTAAGTGGTGCAACACTTCACCTGCCACATTATCCAAGGACTCCTGCAATGCACATTAAACATTCAGCATGAATAGATGCTCTACCATAGTTCACCTTGTTGGGAGTGAAATTTCAATCCCTGAACATAAGGTTGACTACTTTATGCTGTTTGTCAGAGACAATAAATAATGCAAATAGATACCCATGTGAAGTAAGAGGTTGAAGACATCAATTGCTTTCCCACATGGTTTTGAAAGAGGCTCTCAAAAGACAAGACTTTAAATTATGAAAAAATACCACTAAAATTTAAAAAGTTAAGGAAAAGGAAGGAAGGTGCTGTTTCCTTTCATTTCTTTATGAATGCAGTGACTGTGAGATGATTTCCTGAGAAGTCTGTAGGCACGTGCTCCTTTTTTATTCACGAGCCCAAGCAAAAGGAGGGGCAGTCCCACAACCTCCCACCTCTGAGCTGCCTGTGGAGGTTTGTCTTCAGCCCTTCCACGCCTCCCTTTCCTGCTGGGAATGTTTAAGAGAGCTGAATGAAGCCAAGGCTGGATAATGCCCCACATCATTCCACCCAGGCCAATACACAGCACGTTGCCTCCTGATTCAAGGGAGGCACAGCACTTTTGCTGGAGGCACCTTCATGTCCAGACTGTTTGCCGGTGGTTTGCACTGCAGTAACAAGGAGAAGCACATGGATTAGCACCTCCTCCGTGCTAGGGCTGGACCTACAGACTCCACCAACAAAACATTCAGGCATGAGGAAGGATAATAAGGGTGTCTGGATTCTCCTGGCTTGCATATGTTTTATTTTACACGTTTTTAATTGTTTCCCTCACAAAATGAATAGTTCTAATATTTTTCCCCCATGCCTTTATATTGTATGATGCTTAACATCTGCTTCTGGACGTCTCTTCTGAGGGATGAAAGGCTCCTGGCACTTCTACTGCTGTCTGTGAACGTACCAGACTACTCCCTGGACAGATTTAGGCTTCATCATATTGTATTAACCCCACATATTGAATATGTTTTTTGACTTAGAAGGCTGGATTAGCTTTTATTATCAGAAGAGAAGCAGTAAAGGTTTCAGTATTACAGATGGAATGGCAGATGGGAAGCGAAAGCTTAATGTGAAGCAGCTCTGGATAAAAACTATTAATCTACAAAATTCATATGTTCTTATGCAGGGAAACCTAGCAAAACCCACTGCAATGTGAGTAACCAGAGAGAAGTGTAAAGTGCCCCTCGCCCATTATCTGACAAATCACGGCATGGGGGCTGAAAGCAAAAAAGAATCCCTCAAACACTCTATTGACTATTTCCTGGAAAAACAATCGGCTCTCTCTGGGGTAGGCAGGGAGGTAATGCCTTCCTAAAGATTATAAATAATAACAATTTATAGCACCTCCATCATGAAAATGAAATGGACTCATAAATGCATTTGATAAGATTTTCCAGTGTTTATAGCTGTAATATTCCATACAAAAAAAATACTTAACACTGCTTTTAAGTCACTGTCATTGAAGTTGCGGCACTGAAAAAGTTTTCTGAATTTCTGCTGAAGTGCAGCATGGTGTGAAGAGGAAGCACATTCCCTTCAGTTCTGCCAGCAGAGTGCTTTGGCAGAAAGGGAAGGGAGCCCCTCAGACCCTGCCCGGGTGCCGAGAGCCACCGGGAGCCCAGCACGGAGCTCTGAGCGCGGCTGCAAGGGGGAAGCACAACCTCCAGGAACTCCCCCTCCGGAGAAACGAGCGCCTGGAGTTTGAGTACTCACTGTACCTGATCGGATAGTCGGCAGCGCTGAGGTTGATGAAGAAATCCCAGGGCCAGTCACTCATCTCCATTAAGTCCTTCATGGTCTGCAGGTAGGTGGTCAGAAGACTTGCTCCTCCCCAGATAGTGGCCATTCTCCACGAGGTGACTCTCACGTTCGGGTACTGGCTGGCAAACTGGAGCACTTGCCGGTGCAAGTAATTGGATCGCTTCACAGGAGAGAAGAGCAACACATTCACGTTATTCTGTCCAAAGTTAACTCTCCCTGTATTCACCAAAGGCCAACCCTACTTCTTCACTCACTGAGTGCTGCCACTGCTTTGCCCTCACTTACTGTGGTCTACAACCTCCTTTTCCTAAATGCACCGAGAACCCTGTTTAATACTTTTTATTACAACTACAGTAATCACTAATCAGTGTGATTAGCTTCATTCACCATTGGTCATCGTCGATCCCAAAGGGCTTTTGTAAAGAGGTGACTGCTACCACGTCCCTTTTACAGCGTGTCACTTGCCCAAGGCACCTCAGGCCAGCTCTCCATCAGGCGGGCCACCGCCTCAGTCTGCATCAGCTTATCAGCTACTGCTGGCTAGGTGTTCAACACACAGACAAGGAGAGACACTCATTGACATCGAGGGAGAAATGAAAGCTGTTACATAAAGAAGATAACAAGAAAGAAAACTTAAGGAAAAAAAAGAGGCTCCAAACATGGAACAGATGGAGAGACGGAAAGTGACGTGCACTTTGTGCAGCAGAGGTAAAAGGAAGATGAAGAAGATGACAAAGATGGGTAGACTGACAGATGGTGAGACAGGCAATTTATAACCAGTGATATATTACCTTGTCAACATGAATGTAATAAAAATGGTCTTTATGGTAAATAGCCTTAAACATGCGCTGCAGCTGCCGAGAAGCTCTGCCATGAACAACCAAGACAAATGCGATCCTGACTGGGTTGGCTGGCATGTATTCTACGGAGTCCTCATCCCACTGTACATTGTTGTTGGCTTTTCCTGTTCAAAAACAAAACACAGGACATCTCTGAGTGTATCCACAGGGCAGGGGTGCAGAGAGCAGTACACATTCCACCCGGGCTCTTTCTTCAAAGCCCTTCGTAAGGCAGGGTGAGAACTCGTGAGGGACCAAGCTCCACCTGAGTACAGACACTTGAACCTTCAAAGGAATCACCTCCAAGTTTGTAAGCAGTGCCCAAAGTGTTCAAACAATGACAAGGCCGACATTGCCCCAGAAGGAAACCCCGTGTTTAGCCAAAGCTCCCATGGTCAGCACAGCTCTGCTGAGAAGCTGGTGGAACTCTGCTTCTGAACAGCTGCTGGGGATTATTGACTGATAACATTTATTTGGAACAGCAGATGTGCCCTGGAACATTTAAATGCAACCTGCATATCTTCACTTCTTCATGGAGGAGTGGGGCTCTTCCAATACTGTTTAAAACTCCTGTTCATTTTTATTTTAACAGAGGGCTAAAAGTGAAAGCTGCCCTTTTGCTTCCTGCTCAAAGCCTGACATCAATGTGTTAGCAGGAAAACCTGTACCTGTTCTTGAAGATAACAGGAGAATCTCAGCTCTACTGCAATTTTAACTTGTACTTTCTATGCCAAGAGAAATCAATACTCATAATTAAGAGTTTAATCTTCAACTGCTGCAGTATTACTAAATGCCAGAATAATGAAGATAGTGCAATCATTTTCACATTTGTTGTGATGCCACATTATGTTCAATCATCCCCCAATAGAACTCAGAGCCAGCCTGCCGATCTCTTACCTCTCCTGTTAATTGATGGGATCAGACTTCCCCAGCAGCACAAAGCAATCTTTCAACCTATTTTGTGAGCCATCTTATGTTTTGTACATCAATCCATCACCTTCTGTTCTCAGTTTGGTATTGTCCTGGCTGTCCAACAGATTTCCTCTGCACAGAGATACCTGGATGCTGCTGACTTCATCTGAGCACAGCTGTGTGTGTACACTGTGCCTCCATCCACGAACCAGTGGACAGAGGACATGAGCAGAGTTATTGCTGTGTGGTTCAGCACACTATTTGCTGCTATTACATCCACAAATGCAATCAGAAGCCCTGTCATTATAGCAGGAGTATGAGCCATAATCACTCCAAAGAGGCAGAGCTGTGTAGTCCCTACTTAAACTCCCAGGAGCAGCCCCGTTCCCTTCAGCGGGACCATTTCTGCAACAGCCAGCTGAGCGTAGCTGCTGAACTCACATTCCCACTCTAAACTCCTTTTCAATTGCTCACAACTCAGCGACACAGCAGGTTGAAAATTTCCGGGCTCGGCTTTCATCTGAAAATGTTTTCCATTTCGATTACAGCAGAAACAGGTTTGCCTTGTTCAAATGGTGGCAAGACCAAAAATAAATAAATAAATACAACGCTTTCATTTAGGACACAAAAATTTTGTATCAGACCTAGTAATAGAAGTAGTTGGAGTTATATAAAAACAACAAAAAGTGCCACTGAGCAATTTACCAGAGAGCCATCGGGACCTGATGAGAAGCCTTTATCTGAGGGTTTGATAGCAGCAACGTTCCCCTGGCCTGAGCCAGAGCTCTTGCTGGAGCTCAGCCCCAGTGGTCCCTCACAGCAAGTGCATCGCTCGCCACCAGGCTCCAGAGCTGCTACCTGTACTTTTTATCTCTGAGTTAGCATTGAGCACTTTGGAAAAAAATTCAGAAATCACGCTGCTACTGAAGAGTGGGTATTCAATTTTTTGGCAGCAATGTTTTATCTCAACAACCCTGTTCTACTACTTTTCAGTCTCAGACTCTATCAAGAATTACAGGAGCAATTTATGATCCTGTGTAACTTCATATGATCAAGTAACCCATAAGCAAAAAATCAATGCAAGGTAGGAGGGAAGCAGTGAGATATAATTTAGAAGCACTCAGTGGCTACTGCATTTAACATTAAAGAGACAGATTTCAGTAATGTTCTTTCCATGCTGAGAAGAAGCCCTGGCTTGGAACAAAGGAGCTGCTGATGTGGGTATTTTGAGTCTTCTTTAATCATTTCAGAGGGTGACAGCATCAACTTAGGGCAGTCAGAGGAGAAGAGTCGCTGCCTTACAGATGGAAATTCCCTTCATGAGATCACTGGAAGTTTCTCTACAGTGAGTTTGCGAGCTGATAAGCAGCTCTGCATCCCTGCAGAATTTATATAAAAAGGGAAACTCACTGTAATTACAGATGAAGTTCAGTTCTGCTGTTCATGAACAGAAGAATAAAGGGCGTGGAAGAAGAAAGGTACGAAGGTAGAGGACACAGGTAGAACTGTTTCATACTCACAGCTGGATCATAAGAAGATGATTTTTTTCTATTTTATCCCAAGGGAAAAGAACCTAAAAGCTATTTCTCTGTTTTGGAATTCAAAAGAAAACGCTCCCATGGCAGCTTTGTCATCCCCCTGCTGCGGCCGCGCAACGTTCGCGCTGCACGCGCCGCTCCCAAGGCTCGCTCCAGAACCGTGGGGGCAGACATCATCCCATAGCAAACCCAGAAAGTCACCCTGCACCAGAAAATGTGGTGAATATGGCTTTTTTCGCATGATTTGCAGAATTCATTTTAAGTGAAAAAAATATAAAAACCTTGAGAACAAGGACAGAAATTTTTTGTATCACAAAACCTGCAAAAGCAGCTGGGATGGCACAGAACTGTTCAAAATCAACCTTCAGGGTCCGTGTAGCAGCACACCCATAGTCACTAAACTTCTGGCAAAAGCAGGCAGCATTTGGTTTGAAGCAGCCTACCATATTTCAAACAAAAAATTTGCTCTGTCTTGCAGTCAGCATTGAGTCATTACTGAAACCATTTTTATGATTTGCAAATGACCGACTAATTATCAGATTCCACGATACTGCACTTGCAACACACACTAAACTTAATTTACTACAATACTTATCTAGGCAGGCCAATCATCTCTCTAACAAGCTTGCTTTTCTGACTATTCTAATTATGAAAATGGTAGCATTCCTGGGAGACAAATCTCAATTATTTGTAGTTTTGCTGGAGTGTGTTAGTCAAGCATTTTCTCCCTGCTCCTACCAACTGCCATGAATAAATAACACTCAAAAGCAACAGTAAATTAATTAATGTTGAATTAGAATGAATCTCGTAATAATAGTATTTATCATATCAATTAACAGCCAATTAGCACATCATGATCAGTGTTATTAGGGTGAATACAAAATGCTTTTTAAATGAGCATCAGGCTATTTTTACTATATCCAGTGACATTATTGGACTTCAGAGATGTAACATAAAGCAAGTCCAAGAACAGACACAAATTTTCCTTGAAGAGACCATTCATTCCTCTTGCACCTCACACCTTAGGTCTGACTTCACAGTCCAAAACCCAACCAAATCCTGAGCTGCATCCAAAGCAGCGTGGCCAGCAGCTCGAGGGAGGGGATTCTGCCCCCCTACTCTACTCTTGTGACACCCCACCAGAAGTGCTGCCTGCCCCCAACATCAGAAGGACATGGAGCTGCTGGAGCAAGTCCAGGGGGCCATGAAGTTGGTAAGAGGACTGGAACACCTTCCCTGACCAGACAGGCGGGGAGAGCTGGGGCTGTTCAGCCCGGAGAAGAGAAGGTTCTGTGGAGACCTCATAGGAACCTTCCAGTATCTGAAGGGGGCCCGCAAGGAGAGGGACCCTTTGTCAGGAACTGCAGTGACAGGACAAGGGGTAACAGGGGTCCAAAGTGAAGGAAGGGAAATTTGGGTTAGATATCAGGAGGAAATTCTTTACTGGGAGGGTGGTGAGATGCTGGAACAAGTTTGCCCAGGGAGGCTGTGGATGCCCCAGCCCTGGAAGTGTTCAAGGCCAGGCTGGAGAAGGCCTTGGGCAACCCAGTCTAGGAGAAGGCATGCCTGCCTATGGCAGGGGGGTGGGACTGGATGATCTTAAAGGTCCCTTCCAACCCGAACCATTCTTGGATTCTATGCCTTAACATCTGAGAGGTAACACTCCTGGAAACCACAAAAAAAGAGGAAGACCACTATATACAGGTGCTTGTGTCACACAGCCCTAAGAAGACGTTCAAATAAAAGAGATTTTCCAGCCTGGCTCTTGGGACCCACCCACAGCCCATTCCCAGCTCAGAGTCAAAACTTGTGGAGCCCAACCAGCTCGTCACTGCAACCAGGAGCAACCCCTAAACGCACCAGGGCCATGGCAATACACCCAAGAGAAAAGGAAAAACAGCAGTCCTGTCTTTTATGGCTGACACATAAGGTGTGAGAGTTTTCTTACAGGGTGGAGCCACCCTCCTCTCACAGCGAGCTCCTCGCAGGAGGAGACTCTTCATGCAGCTCTTGTGCTCCAGGAGCTGACTTGTGCTCGTCGGGGGGGAGAGGTTACAGAAGGCAAGAAGGGAAAGGACTGAAATGAAGCATGTGTTTAGTTATCCACCGCTGGCTGTTGCTAAGGATGCTCCTCTCAACAGCCCCAAACTGCTGAGAACAGGAATTTGTCATACAAGATAAGTCATCCCACCACTCCCAAGAAAACTGATGACACAAACCCAGACTGCAGCATTTGTAAAACCTCATTCACAATTTGCATTTTCTGGACAATCAACTACTGATTTAGGTGGCCCGAGCTACACTCCAGAGGCTGCCAGCCCTCGGGCTGTGGACGGATTACATCCCAACCGGGACACCAGGGACAGGCTCACCACCGCTCACGCCAAAACCAACACTGGGCTTTGCAGCCAGCTCTTCTCTGAGGAACCTCACTCCCTTCCCTCCTGAAAGGCCTTCAGATTTCTTGTCCAGGACAAGAAGAAAATGTAGAAAATGTCCTTATTTCAGCTCAGACTTTCTCTTCTGCCTCAAATCATCGGGAAGTTTAAGCCTTGAAGGAACAGAATCTTGAAAGCCAATCAGTTACTACAGAGCAACCAAGGCAGACATCAAACAAGAGAGGAACAATATCAACATAACAAACCCTAAGCAAAATAGCAACAGAAGTATATCAAGGCTTATACTTCAAATTAGCATTTGAAACAGCCTTTGCTGATTGGAGTGTCTGTTGCAGTGTGTTTGGAGACTGGCACGCCGTAACCTTTACACCATCTCTTCCTCTCATGCTCACAGCAAGAATAATCAATAGGGAGTGAAAACACAAGCAATTACACACGTCTCTACTTCACACACCTCCCGGGGGACATTACGTACTGCTGAGACTACCAAGGAATGAATAGGTAGATAAAAGCATGTTTGTTACCTGCCTGATCAATGTCTTCCCTTTCTGTTTAACTGTGCTGACATCTTTCAAGCCCTATGTAAAGAATCTCTCCCCCCAAATAATCTTAAGGAATTAACAGTTAATCATTACAATCAGCTGGTGTAAGGCCAGAACCAAGTTAATTTACACCATATGAGTATCTGGTCTGTTAACTCGAAGTTAATCCTCCCTCTGAGATTCCATTACATCTGTCTCCTATTTCTTGAATGTACAATTGGAAGGACAGAGTCTGCCTTTATTCTCGGCTCAAGATAATTATGAACATAATGTTGGAAACAGACCAAAAAAGTAAAGACTTTCGCATGTATTTCACACAGCTAGTTTGAAAAGGTCAGGTTAGGTACTGAGAGTAAAAGGTGCACTAGCAAAAGCAAAATTCAACCCTCGTACCTGCTCCCTGTGCCAGCCTGCTGCAAAACGGGAAAGTTTAGCCTCACGTTTTAGCTGGCACCTGCAGCGCGAGTGAAACTATCAGGAATTTCACAAAACAGTCAAAAGGGAGAGAGAAGATAAATAGCACAGGTCTGTGCAGATTCACTCCAAAGCTGCCAGGATCTGCTTCCTCTGCATCCCTCAGTTAAACTTTACGGATTTCAAAGGCGGCAGGGCTGGCACTAAGCGCTGCTAAGGGTCTCACACCGTGGCAACAGGAGATGTGTGAGACACCAGATTCACCTCTGTGCAAGTACCACAAACACAGACATGCCTTGAGTTTGTACACACGGGTAGATTAGCTGGGAAACAGTGGGAATCGAAACATTTAAAGTGAAATAGCACACCTAAAAAACAAGCTTCCCCCAGAAACAAATGCAGTTTCTGCTCTCAGTATACATTTTTCAGCATAACTAATTTTTTGACACATAACTGTTGTCAAATATCCTTCATGTCAAAGGACACTGGTAAGCAATGGTTTTGTCAGATGGCCCAAAGGACTTCTCATCTGCCCGTGTGAACAGTAACACATGAATTATTTTATCATTGATCAGCTTATGTGCTTCCAGAAAGCACCTGTGTGCTACTTAAAGCATGAATGTGGAATACGAATCATTTCGCTCGACAGAGAAGGAAAAAAGGACCAATCTTCTCTGAGCATATTGCTTGTCAGACAGAGGAACACAACGTAATTATATTGTGACATTTCCACCAGCAAATAGATTCCACAGTAAGCAATTAACACTGGCTCCTTCAGCAGACTTCAGAAATGTAATTGTACGGTGTGCTCCTTACAATAACATCTGAACAATAAATGGCACTGCACTGCTGGAGCTGGATGTTAGCACATACAGACAGGTTAAAACACAGGAGAAACAGATGGATGTTAACTCTCACACAGGCCATCCTTACACCCCAAAATTGTCCATTAACATGGAAAATGTTAAGGGCATAAAGAGTCACATTTTTAGAAAAAACAAGCACCAGTGACAGTGAGTACTCTGGATCTAACTAAAACGGAGAATTTTGGTCTGTGCAGTGCATGTAACAACCTAAGTCTCTCCTCCTAGAGATGGGAAAGGTGGGGCTGGGCTCTCCTTCCTGGCTAGAATGCTTTCCAGAAGCTGCTTCTGATCAAGAGGGATTAGTAAAGATGGTTTAAGAAGGAAAAAAAAAAAAATCATCGGGCATTAATCCTCTAAACATTTCCTAGCCAACATATCTTTAATACAATCCCTCTAATCCAATTAGGGTGCCTTGAAAATCATATCTTGAATTCCATGCTTCATTGTGACGGGCTCTGTGCGAGTGAAACATCCACTTAGCAAAGAGCTGCTGAACACCTGCTCTGCTGCTCAGCCCCCTCCCCACCCTCCGGGCCAAACCCAGCCTGCAGCAGCCCAGCTCCAGCTGCACCAGCACCAAACCCCGACACATCTGGCAGGGTCAGCGCTTCCAGCATCCACCCCTTTGAAACAACAGGGAAAACAACTCCTCATGCAAAGCTTTGGCCAGCAAGGAACAAATTACTACGAATTAACTGAGCCTGATTTTTGAAATGTTCTCATGAAAATTAATTGCACTGGTATTCACGAGGATGTACACTCACACTTGAAGTGATGGGAAAAGGACAGGAAAAACCAGCATAGTCTTGTTGCTAAAATAAAGGACTTCCACTCCAAAATAAAAGGATGCCATTAACACACCACTAAAGGAAAACACAGGAAAAATCAAATTGCTGGCATCAGAAAATGTGCAACAAAAGCAACATAAAGTGATTCTTCTGTATTTCAGTAGACATTACAGTTGTGTTACAAAAATCCAATATTCAGAAAACATCACTTTATTGATTAAATGTGTTACTGGCTGCTGTTAAAAGCATCTGTGGGGAATTTGCATGCGAAATACATTCTTGCAATAATACCGTAATTTATAAATGAGTTATAAATTTCTCTCAGATTTTAACAAGTTTGTGAGCCCTTGGATGTCAAGGAGCTGTTAAACAGTGACTTGTGGAAGGGTCTGCTCTGTACTGCACAAGAAGAGTACCCGTGCAATGTCTGAAACAAAACAGTTAATGCTGACTTTTTACAGACAAAAATAACTCTGGATATTATTTCTAAAGTTATCTTAACTCCGCCCCTCAGAGCCTCTCTTCCCATTCTGCAACTCTCCACTTCACGTCAGCAGTCAGAGGAACTAAATTTGGCCCCAGGCACTTCCCATTTCCTGCAGCTGGGACTGATCCTGCCTTGCTGCCTCTGTGCTGGCAAGCTCTGAGCAGGACCTTGGCACAGGGGGGCTCTGCTTGTGCACAGCCTATCCCACCCCACTGGATTTGGGGAGCCTGGCAGAAGCGAGCTGTGCATTAGTGTGGATCTCCAGGAATAACCTCATGGTGTGGCACACTGAGACAGGGCACACATCCAGGGTGTTATGCATTTTAATTAGCTAAAGCGAGTGCTAAAAACTGCTTTGAAGGTCCAGATGTAACCCAGTAGCATTGGTTTCCAACACCTGGGTTTTTCCTCCTGCCACCTCTCATTCGTACACAAGCCATTTGATCATCCCTCTCACAAGGGGAGGCTTAAAAGAGAAAAATAAAAATAAAAAAAAAAAAAACAAAACACAAACAACTTGTTTTGAGATGTAATTCAGTTCCTCCTCCTCTAAAAAGACAGAGCCCCAAACAAATTCATTCACAACTTGGCTTTTATGGTACAGCAGGGCATGAAAATCATCAACTGGCTGCAAAACTGCTAAGTAAACCTAATTTAGAAGATGAAAATGTGTGAAACGCAAGAAACATCTCACAGACTGTAAAATGACATGTTTATTTAAAAAAAGAGACCAGGAGAAATAAGAAACGTTGGCAGAGGATCGCAGTGGCAGCCCAAAGGCTCCCTGGCTGCCAGAGCTGCCCGTGACCTGCACAGTCCCAGGCCAGGGGCAGGGGCTGCACAGCCCCCGGGCACTGAGCACCTCAGGGGAGGGGACAGGAGAAAACCCCAGCGGGTTTGTTGCAGAAACAGTTCTGTCCTTCAGTGTCCAGAGGGGCAGGGCCAGCGAGGAGCCCCCTGGCAGCACCTCAGTACGGAGAGGCACAAACCCACAGCACCCAGCCAGGAAACACAGACATCTCCAGCAAGGTCTCCTCTCCCCCAGCAGCTGCTCTGCAAACACTCCCGGGAGGCTCTGCCTGTCAGGAACTCAACCTCCTCACAGCTTCAAAGCCAAAACCCCCCCAAAGATTATTTGTAATTGAGCCAAGAAGAAATATCGCTTGTTAAGGCAGGGAGTAGTAGCAGCGTAACTTTATTCTGTTCGTCTGCTGAATTCATTTCAGTCCATCTCCTACTCTGCAGCCCCTCTGAAATCGGCGGAGAATGGACAGTGTAAAATCAGTTTCAAAAGAGAATTAGCACGTCTGAACCAAATTCATGCTCCGGTTCTGAACAATTCCTGATCTATATAAATGCAGATTAACTTCGAGCCTCCTTAACAATCCCCCATTCCAGGTAAAAGAATCGAAAACATCTCAACTGCAATTTCTTTCAAATATAATTTAATTTCCCCTACCTTTATTTTGACATTAAAAGAATGATGAAAAATCTCTTCATGTAATTTCTCAAGACACTGATGCTGGAAGGTGAGCTGCTTATCCACACACTCACCATTCACTCTCGCCCTTTCTTCGTGAGACTGGACCCCCCTGACCTTGCTGTCACAGCAGGTACCATCTTTTCCCTAATAAAAGAACACTTAATTTCTGGAATGACTTTTTATGTAAACTCATCCAAAGCTTGCTGTTCAACAGGACAACTTTCTTAGAGCTGAAGGAAGAGCATCTGAAATAGAATGCCTGTGCTGGCAACCTTTTTATTAGAACAAAATCAATTTATAAATCCAAAAGTGAACTAGTATGGAAAAGTTTAATATTATTGTAAATGAAGAAGTATTTAAAAGTAAAAATTACACTTGACACTGTAATTACATTGCCCTAGAGTATAATCCCAAAAGAACATAGAAACCTTTTGCCAAAGGTGATTTGAGTGTTAATATGAAACTCAACATGGGCTCGTTTTAATTACATATGTGCCTGCTGAGAACATATGATAGAGTCCAAAAAGCTAATTCATTGTCAGCATGACAGCAGGACCTAATATTAAATCTTGCACACCAGGTAAATTTTCCAGATTACCAATTACCACACAAAAACAGGACACATTGCAAATGTGGTAACGAGCATGAAAGCAAAAATACAAATCAAATATTGCCAAACAGAGCTCAGCTCTGGGCCAGAAGTGGGTACAGGACATCTCCCAACAGTTCATCCCTTTTTTCTTCAAAAGCAGCAACATTCAGTTGGTCCATCTCTAGCCCCACTGACACCAGGCTTGCACTGACCTTCACAGCACAGATCCTCACTGGCACTGCAAGAAAGTGGCACAGAGTCTATAAAACTCTTTAGCAATATATAACAGCAGCTCAGAGTAGATTTTAGTGTGCTTTTTTTTTTTTCCCCTTCTTATACTTAGCCTTAAATTTTCTTCATTTAAAAGAAATTACTGAGGGGGTTTGTGTTCTCTTCTCACGAGTCCCTGACAGGTTTCTGGCACTGAAAAAAATGTTAGGAGTCAGTTTATACCTCTCAATGCTAACAGGCATTTTGGTTTGCTTTTAATGGTGGGCAAATTCATGCATCAGGCAGTATTTTCTACAGACAGTGCCTGGAGTATGAAGAGGAGAACCCAGAGGCACGAGGACGAGCTAACCCTGGGGAAACGAGACATAACCACAATTCTGAAGGCAGCAGAGACCCAGCCAATAATTCTAACTGCATCTTTACCTGCCTTTCTGTTGCTTTACTGATGCATTATTAATTAACAACTACTGAGCGTTCCCAACAGAGCATTTTAAATAACAGCTGAATTTCTTTATGGATGATTATGAATCATGCAAGTATGTCTGAATGTTCAAAGCAATAAACAAGCCCAGGTAGGGAGCCTGAACTGCTACAAAAGCTGCCCTTTGAAGCTTGAGGTTATAGAGATGCTCAGTGTCTCCTGTGCGGTGTTACACGATTTCCAGTCTGGCTTCATCCAATTGATCTGAAGAAATGTGGGATTTCTCCATTTTGCCTCAGCACTGGCAAATGCTGTTCGAGAGGGAGATGATGGCATTTTAGAAAAGCTGCAGGGTTGGTTTGGTTCATTGCTTTATCCAAACGAAGCTACGCCAATTTAGGCCAGCTAACAATTACAGTTCTCAGTGCTCAGCTCAGATAAGGATAGGAAAATTGTCAAATCACAATTATTTCTACTCAAGATTTATGTAAATGATGAAAAACCTTTCAGGAGCTCTGAAAGGTATTATTCAGGGATGATGCAAGGTTTTCACCTTCCACTTGAATTCTGGACAAACTTACAAAGAACTGAAGGTGTACTTAGGGCACCTCTGTGCTATTGCAGCTGGATCGTTTTAGGTATAGTTGAAATAAATTTGTAATGCTTTAAGATGAAAACTCATTTGGAGATTCTATTTATCCATAGGAGAGTTTTTTCTTATCTCCACCTCAAAAAAATGAAAAGCCTCCTACTAACTGAATAAAATTCCAGCATTAGTTTTCAACAATATTGCTGCCTTTAAGGCAGAAAGGAACTCACATTCCTATTCACTCCTCACTAGATTTAGTTACTATCTGAATAAGGACTTGATTTTTTTTTTGCCTACATGTTTACTATTTCTTTCTGGTGTTTAAACTGGTACATACACAGCAAGAAGGCAGCTTCGCTGTGTTTGCTGATCCCTTCATCTGCCTCCCGGACAAACAATCCAGGCCCTTGCCATAAAACACTTGGCAGATGGGGTAGAAAACAAGTTACCATTTTCTGCACGATGAAATACAACATTATTGATCTGCATTCGGACAGAAGAACACAAGTGCAAGGCCAGGCAGGGCAGGGCACGGGTGCAGCCAGGCTCCCCAGCACAGAGCCCAGCCCGCTTCATGGCCCTTACGGGGCTCAGCTCACACCGTCCCGCTCAGCCCTGGGCAGATCTCCACTCATCCTTCACAGCAGACAGAACTTGCTCTCAATTCCACGGACAAACTACTACCATGCTTTCTCTTTCTGGTATTTCTTTCTGTCTTCTAATCTTAATCCTTCCGGTTTATGGCTCAGTCCTTCTACGGGGATTCATAGAAAATAGAAAGAATAACACCTTTCTTACTTGGAGATATTAAGATGGATCATTATTCCTCCTGATGTGTTAGAAGATATTTATCAGTTTGAGTTATGAGGCCTTTCTGACTGTGAAGACTTAAACATCGATTTAATGCCAACTTAAAGACTCCTAAAAGTGTAGGAGATTGCATTAGATAAATAATTTAACAATAAAAGGTATATCAAGGCAGACATTATTGCAGCCTTCCACCAATCAATCACCATTTTCCATGTTTATCCAATTTTCATCTCAAGGCTCTGTATATCAAATTGCCCAGACATACACTACACAACTGAAATAACTTCATCATTGAATAAAATTGCACGGCCATTAAAATTCTCTAATATCAAGACAGCTGACATTATGTTAAATATTGGCTCCAGTTCCATAGGGTAATAAATTTTGACCTAAATCCAATCTTTCATGGATAGCTGATTCATAATGAAAAATTACTGGTTTGTCACTTTACCTTGGGAAATTTATTGTGGAAACTAATATAGCACCAGGCAGGCTTTGAAATATATGCTAAGTAAAACCACAGCTCCCTTCCTAAGCACCCTGAAACAAAGGGAACTGATTTGGTCTGGTACAAGAATATCAGACAGACTAATAGCTACCAGAAAAAGAGAGAAAGAGAGAAAAGAGACAATTTTTCCTCCTTGAAGATACTTCTGTTTGGCAAACTCCCTTAGGGAACTCAGAAAAAAATCCGTTATTTTGTAACAAAATTATTTCCAAGTCTCTTGATAAACAGGATTTAAAACCCACATAAATACCAAACTGGCAGGAACATCACCACCACCATTTCTCCTCTGCATAGATCTGCAGTGGAGCTAAACACCTGCTCTGCTCATGACAGGAGCTGCCTGGGGTGTCCCAACGAGCCTGACACTCAGCAAGGAATGAAACCCAAGTTTCCCCAATATTAGCCTAGGACTCTACTCACAGTAAATCTCGACCACACCTCTCCTTGTTTCTCTGGCAAGGTGACCAAATGAGCCAGGCTGGGTTCTCTGTCCAGCTTTCCCTGCTGTAAGGGGAAAATTCCTCACATGCTTTTGAACAAATGTCCAAGGGAAGTGACTCTCTCGGACAGAGAGAACGACTCGGGGGCAGATCCCCAAACCTGCTCAGAGTGTTCCAGTGAAATTCCTCCAGAGCACCTACACCTCAGTCCCATGCAAAAGAGAAAGTACAAATGGGCAAAACATACATTGCAGTAAATTTCTCTTCTGAACTTCCCTTTTCCTCTCTACTATTCAGTAAATTGCCCAGAATGAATCACAGCCCAGAAATAGACGAGGAACATGAAAATGGATGGTTCTGTTTAGTCATACTACTGTCGAGCTGCACACTATTATGCAGCACAGTAACACAGGCACACACGGAGCTTTCAGTCTGAGAGGAGCAGGGCTTGCAATGCTCCACTGCACAGCAATATCCATCGGCTGGCTGGAAGCCTTCATTTGCAATTAAAACCACAGGTGAGTAAGCAGCCAGACTGCTTAAGCTGCTGTTTACAGCCAGTCACCAACAAAGCTGCATTCTCACCAGCAAAGTGCTTCTCTTACAACTTTTAATGAGTTGCAGAAATTAACCAAGATTTCAACAAAACGCTGGCATTAGTATGGGCAAGGAAGTCTCCACAAAAGAGACACAATCACCTTGCAACAAAGAGAATGATACAAGCCATTATGTTCTGGTTACACCGAGGGCTGCCCTGAACTTCAGCTGAGCAGCGAGGTTTCCAATGAGATCTGTAGAAAAAGATCCTTTTGACCGACAGGTTTTTTTTGTGGACCTACAACTGTTGCAGACTACTGGGGGAGGTTTAGGCTGGGTATTAGGAAAAGGTTCTTCACCCAGAGGGTGGTGGGGCACTGGAGCAGGCTCCCCAGGGAGGCGGTCAGGGCTCCAAGGCTGGCAGAGCTCAGGGAGGGTTTGGACAATGCTCTCAGGCACAGGGTGGGATTCTTGGGGTCAATGATTTTCCTGCAGTGTAATTTTGCTTTTTGGCTTAAATCTTCCACCATTTTTACAGTAACATCCGTGGATGAAGACAGATGGGTGAGCACTGAACACAAGAGATGGCAGAGATCATTCAGCTGCAGCAAGCTGTAGGAGAAAGGACTGAAACATTCTTTGGCCTCCCTGGGGGCTGGTGAGAAAACTAGAGAGGAAAAATGATGGACTTTTGCCGTGGGCCTTTCAGTAGGGCCAGGACTTTAAACCAATATCTTATTTTATAGCAAAGCTGTAAAATGCTTCAGACTTCGCTGTGCATTCACCTGAGCCCCTTGGTGGCAGCTGTAGGGACTGGGAGATGGGAGTGCTCTGTTCCCCCTTACAAAGGTGCCAATCAGGAGGAACTTATTTGCCACAAGTAAATGATAAATCAGTGAGGTGCCGTGGGTATTAAAATAGTGTGAGCAGCGAATCAGGGCTATTCACTCCTAACACGCTCGCAAACTATCAAAGACAAGCATTTACCTGGAAGACTAAATATACAATGAGCAATTTCAAAACCTTTTTCAAGGTTGCTCAGCTACAGATTCTTGTCATTCGGTTCTTCTATAGAAGTCATGATTACCCACAGAGGAAAAAAGACGGATGTTTTAAAACTACCTTCTGCATAAGACATATTTGCAACAGAAACAAGTAAATTATGGTTTGGAATCTTAGAATGGCAATAATGTCCTGTAAGATTGGCTTCATGCCTAGATTGCTGGCATTTTAATTCAGAGTTAGATCTCTTAAACAACTCTTCCTCATTTCCAGGGGAAGACATTACAAACCAGTGATCTCATAAAGCTCAGTGACTCCCGAAATACATCAAAGAAATGTACCCTTTCAAAAACCTTCCTGAAACAGGGTGCATTCCCTTTAATTATATGTTTAATACCGTAACAAACTCTGTATATATTTAAGGTACTGTTTCTAGAAGCCACAAAAGAGGAAAATTCTTCACCTTGGCTCAGGAGGAAGAAATTAAATGCCAATACTTTCCCCCTCCCAATTATTTTAAAAGTAATACAGTCAGTGCCACTGGCCTCACACTAAACCATGGCAGCCTCGAGCTGCAGCTAGCATGGCACTTCTGGAACATGACACTTCCCCATTCTCAAAATAACAGTTCATCAGCTGCAGATTCCTGTGAAAACTGAGAATTTGCTAAGTAATGGTACTTGGAGAAGTGCAGGGGTTAGAAAGACAGAGCTGAATCTGTGCTCCTCTGTCCTTGATGGCATTTTAGGCTTAAAACAAAAAGCAAATCTAAAAGCTGCCTGCTTACAATTAGTATGTTACACTGACACCCTAACACAGTTCTGTTGCGGCTGCAATGTTGAATTAGGAAAGAATAACACTGAAGCTGCTCGTGCAGCCAACTCAAGCTCAGTCCAGTACTAATGTACACAGCTGCTTAGGCTTAGCATCGAATAAAATTAAGATAATTAGATGCCATGTTTCCTCTTCAGGGTCTGTCTACTAAAATCATCATAATGAGTCCACTCCAGAGGTCCAACAACCATTCTATATGAAAAACATTGTGAATGAAAAAGAGGGGGAGGTTGGGTTTGGTGTTTCTGTTTTGGGTTGGGTTTCTTGGCCCTCCTGATTCTTCTCCCCACTCCCCCCAGCTCACACCTTCGTACCAACAATTTTCTTTAGCCACAGTTGTATTTGACTTTCCCCACCAACTCTCTGTCCACACATTTCAGGATCACTGGGAAGCATTAACGATCACTTAAGTACTTTTCTTTCATCTCTGTACATACACAGTAATCTCTATCAAAATATTCACTGAGCTTCTGCTGCGCTCATGCTCTCTTCCCAGGAGGTTTGCAGCAAGGACACACTCAGCCATTATCCTCTCCCACGCCTGCCCACGCTCCCCCTTCAGTGCTCCATAAAACGATAACATTTTCCAAAACAGAGGCTTGGTGAGAACTAGGACTGCTGACCATAAATTTTCCATCCCTTCTGCCCCCCACTCCTTGTGCCATGCACTGCTCCCAGCATTTCCTGGCGATGCCACGTGCCAGATGATTTCTGCGAGCCTGCAGACCCACAGGTGATCGGACAGGCCCAACGTGGAGAAACACGGCCAGGCAGCAGCATCACGAGAAAAAAGCAAGAGGAACATCTGGCTGATTTCATTCTACCACTTCTAAACTTGCAGATGATCTAGACAGGAGCTATCTGTATTTAAGTGAAAGGATTAATTGGCACAGACACCCAACAGTTTTCCCCTCACCGAATTTCTTCTACAACCAAAGCTGTCTGTGCAAGACAGCGCTGACAGAGGCAGCCTGTGCTCATCACAGCCTTGTTTTTGGAGGAAGAATCCCTCAGCTCTGCAATGCCACAATCTCACACATCCCTGAGAAACACCAGTCCCCTGCTTTCCACAGTGCAGCTGTCCCTGGAGATGCGGGGAGGTGGCAAAACAGCGTCACCCTACTTTGGGATGCCACAAGGGCATTTCCAGCAATTCCAGTTCCCTTACAACATGTACACACATCTTCCTCTGTTAAAGAAATTCCCTCTGCCCAGGGAACAGATCAGCTGTGAGCAGGGGCAAGCTCTTACACCAGGGTTGCCTCATCAGTCCCTTCAAAGGGCCAGAGCGACCCAGCAGCAAGGCAGGGGCTGTCTGCACATCCAGACCGGTGACAGGGGCCTGTGTGCCCTCAGGTCTGTGCACTGATGTGCCTTTCCATCACTTAAACGAGAGACTGCATTCCCCATCCATACAATGAGCTAGGGCCCATCTTCAGCCAGAGCAGCAAAGTATCTTTTCATTCCCTACATCCCAGTTTTAACCATCCAAACTCGCACATGTGGCCATAATAAAAGTTAATCTGAGAGTCACTGGCAACATACACTCCTTCCTGAGATCTCATTTTCCTCCTGACAGTGCCACAGCTTCACTGATCTTATTAGAGTTGGTTCTGCTTCGCACACGTAAGAGGAGAGACGCATCACTCATTTCATAAATTCATTTCGCCTAAAATGCAAGTACTGAGTCTGGAAACGGCCCTTTATAATGAAAGCAGCGCTGGAAACATGGTTTCCAGAACAGAACACAATCTCTGAACACGGTGTAATTACATCCTAGCGTTCTGCAGAATACCAGTGCATGGCTTAAATGCTATTAATTGTAAGCAGTTTTGTTCCACAGGATGTTGTTTGCTGATAACTACTCAATTAGGGTTATTTTGCAATTAGTCTACTCACAGTAAATTTACTGCAACCGGAGTCATCTGTGGTGCAGCAAATTAAAATGCTATCTGGGCTGCATGTGCAGTGGCTCTTACATGCTCCTCAAACCGCGTACAGCTCACCACAGTGATTCTGTCACGCTAACAGATTAAACACACAGGAAAGCAGCAGCAGCCAATGCCATTTGGAATCCTGAAACCAGCAGAAAAAGACAAATCTGGGGTTCAATGATCTGTAGATCAAACCCAGTGAGTCCAAAAATGCACTGCCAAAACCTTAAAAGCTAAACAAACCAGGCATTTATATGTCACCGTGTGCACACACATGCATATGGAGCAGATGAAATCCTCTATTTGCTTCGTTACAGCTCCCATTCTTTTAAAATTCTGGAGAGGATGCTTTCGTTTCCGTGCCTTGAGGAACAGCTCTGCTCCACCCCACAAGTATTTGGCATCTTAGTGGCTCATCCTCTCCCTTCCTGCGAATCACAGTTCATTCTGCTGAGCGCTTTGAAGTCGTCAGATAAAAACATTACAGACATTCAGATTGCTGTTACCTGTGTGTTATTCGGTAAGCAGAGCTCCAGAGCCCGTTTCTCTCAGCTTGAAAACCAACAGGTTGTGTTTTCGAAAATAAAATGGGAAATTTTCTTCCCAGCAGCCTCCAAGAAGCTGAAGGTATTTACTTCAGTGTGCCAGAGCAGCATTATCAATAAGCAACCAGGGAGAAGGCAGTCTGATCTGCAAAAAACTCTTTCAGTGCTAATAAATGATTTTGAATGAGGGCAGCTTGATTATTTTCCTACTTTATTATAAGTTGGGTTTACCCCACAGGGATGAAGGTAGCGGAAAACCCGTTTGATTGAAAAACTAAGAAAACACAACAGAAAAGCCAGAGATGGCCCCAGCAAGGAAACATCTGCCACACTGTCCACAGGTCGCTGATCTCCTGAGAAGAAAGGAACTCCCCAAAGGATGTCTCCCTGTATCTTCTCCTCCACCTGCACAGGACTGGATTTGCTGCTTCCTCATCTAACCTTGTGCTGAACCCGCACTTCCCCTCTCACATTTGCTGAACGCATTTTCCCCAAAACACACTTCTACAAAGGCCGACATTTCCCTCCGAGTGAAGGGAGATCTGCAAGCTGCCCGTTGCCCTGATCTCAGCTGCGACTGGGTAAGGCTGCACCTAAAGCCTTTGACACCAATCTCCTGTGCCACAGCATTGGTGCCATGTTTTTGGACCAGCTCGCAGGGAAATGCCAGCTCACCTGCTCTGCAAGTCAGGTGAGTGGTGAGGGTGCCATGTCCTGTTCCACTGCTCAGCAGCAATGCCCCTGGAGGGACCGCAGCCCTCACGGAAACAACACCGGCACGTCACGTGGGGAACATCCCCCTCTTGGCTTTAACAATCCTTTCTTTTATCACTGGAGATCCTTATAATCAACGTCCTTTGCCTGCTGCCCTTGGAAACAATAAAATACTTAAAAAAGAAACAGCTTGTGTGATCCTGTTCTCATTGATAACCACTGAAGTGAATGTGTCACTTAACATTTATGACAATCCAGCTGGATGGAGTCCTGTCCATGATTGATAGCTGCACTTAGCAACGTCATGGTTTTGATCAGCTGAGACAAGATCCAAGGGGATTAAACGCTGGATGACATCTCAATGGAAACCACAGCGCTGGGAACACGTTTATATGTTGGGATAATGGATGAATGTGCTGCTCCAACGCATAAATATTTATACTTCACAGTTTTGCTGGAAACAGACAGGAAACCTTTGTTCAAACCAAACTGAAGGGAACAACGCTCACGTGCTGAATACACAGACTCAGACCCCGATGTCTGACTGTTGCTGAAAAACACCAGATCGCTTTTTTAATACATGAAGGGCCAAGGCCTCTACCCACATCTCCCCCTACCAGCAATCCTAACAATGGGGTTGTCTTACAGCCCCAAAAGCTGATGTCCAGTACTTCACAAACATCTCCTAACCAAGCTCGACTCCTCTCAAGGACCTCCAGAGTTGATGAAGTCACCTTCCATGAGGGACAGAGTCACTCTGGGAGTGAAGAACAGCAGTATTTACGTTCTACAGTGAGAGGAGAGATATGGGACCACAACACGCTGGAACTCAGACAACGTATCTTTAACAGGGCTATAAAATTCAAGGGACCTACCAAGTTACATACATATAAGGCCTTTCAGTTTTGGGGCTCCCCTGTGTCTGTCTTGACAGTTCTGTATTCAAACACTGGGGAAATGACTTCAGAGTCTGGGTTTGGTGACCCAGTCTGCTCGTGCACTGGTGCTTCCTGCATTAGCAACTCGTGTCCCATTCCAACTGCTGCTGCATTGCCACCTCCCCACAGCAAAGCTCCCAAATCTGCTCTAGAGCAACCGCGTATGGAACGCAGGATGTCCAGACTTTCTGCCAAGGAAATCTGGCAGTTGAAGTGGTTAACTTCAGCTGTCAGCATGGGCAGGAGGAAATAACCTCGAGGCAAAGAAAAGTCAACATTTTCCACGTGTATCCATCTGGCTAGGTTAACATGTCTCTCAATTATTCTTTTTAAACAAGCATCACCACTTAAAAATCTAAATGAAACTCTAGCTCAGCAAACCTAAAAATTTTAGACACGGTCTTTTTACACCTAATTTTTTAATGTGGTATATATCCATACCACATGAGTTTTTTCCTAAATTAATCATATTTGGACAATGTCTTCATTTTTCTAGTCATATTTGTAGCTCCCAGTTTTCCTGAGAGTTTTACTATGACATTACAATGGAAGCATTTATACCAGTGTGCTATGTGCATACATGCTGAAAGGCTTCAAGTGTAAAATGTTCTTGGTTCTAAGAGCACACTATTATCCTGACTGCAGGGCATAAGAGAGAAATCCTGTATTTAAAAAAAGAAGCAATAAACATTTCTTGAGAAACCTGTTTTTAAGGATGGCAGTCGTTTAAAACTTCTGGAAAGCCACCCTGCATCCCTGGGAGGCAGATTACCGAGCAGGGCATGGAGCCACAGGTGTGTGCAGAACTGCACAGCTGCAGTGCCTGCCCACACCAGTGGCAATGCACCTTCCAGCCCTCGCCAGGATATTCCTCGCGTATCTGCACATGGGATCCATTTCCCTACGCGAGGTTTACAGCATCGATCCCGCTGCCGAGACATCTTCTTGGTCCCAAAAGCGTAGGACGCTGTCTGCAAGGTGCTGACCTCCACCAGCTTTCTCCCAGACCAGAGCTGACTGCCCTGCCCCGAGGGAAGAAGGGGGAAGGAGAGGGAAGGAACAGCAAGGACACGCGTATCACAGTGGATGCCACCAGTGGCACCTCGGTGGCACCTCGGCGGTGCCAGGGGCACTCGCTGATGCTCATCCTGTTACTGATGTCTGCTTTGGTCGGTTATTAACTCTCTACTGTTCACCTTGTGCTGCCTTTCCTGCCCCTCTTCCCTTCTTCCCACTGAACACCCTGTCTTCTGCCTGCTCCATTAATTCTGTGTCTCCAGTGTCTGCCCACCCAGCTTAGCCATTTGGAGTATTACCCTGATAAGAAAGGGAGAAACAACACCAGAAGTGACATGGTAAAAAACCAAACCAAAACAGTCACAGATGTGCTGGGGTGGGCACTGGGGGTGCTCAGACCATTCATCCTGGCAAGCTGCACCATCCAAATTAAAAGCCTAAGAACCTTGTCACAGGGAGATGTGCTTTTTTAGATACATTCTCTGGGGATACATCCTCTTTTTCCCTGTCTGTACAGGGAATTTCACCTCCTAATCTCTGTGATAGCAACACCATCCTTCTCTCCACCACGCTGAAGTCACCCTACGGTAACCACTGCTTTGTGATGGTGCAGCAAACAAGCCATTAGAGGATGTTCCCAATGAAAGGCACTAAACATCCCCTGGTTCCCATGGATCCCCACGTTTATTCTACAGTCTCAAAGCAAGACCTGCTCTCTCGTTTATAAATTCCCTCTGCACTTTCAGCTCGGACAAAGACATGGCACATCCTCCTGTGCATGGGCTGGGAGTGCCAGCTACAGGGTGGGGACTCTGGGCTGTTGTATCAACAATGCTGCTGTGGGTAACGCTGCTCCTTGATCGATACCCACTTTGATAAACTGATCAATGCTATTTTTTTAAAAAAGGCACTTTACTCTATGGAGACCTTACAGCTGGCACATGAAGCACTCTTTGAAAAGTAGAAAAAGGTCAGCTCGGACATGCAAACTGACAGCAAGCTGAGAGGGAACTCGTGATCTGAGGGCATGGAGAAACCAAAGCAACAAATCAAAGCCTGGCTTAGGCCAGCAGAGGTAACTGACTCTCCAGCAGTGATTTTGAAAATAACTTTTGCTGATTTAAGAACATTAAAAATAGAAGTCAGCCACAAAATCGGATTTTCCCTGTGCTTTTGGAATTTTTTTACTATACTTCTGATAATTACCTGGGTTATCAAAATGCTTAGGATTCCACTGTGACAGAAAAACAGCCATCCAGCCATAACAGAAATGCCACTCGTGTATTGGTCAGCATAAAGCTCCAGAATTCACAACGCCTGCTCTCTGATTACCAAAAGCACACAGCTCCTGCACAGCATAACGAGATTTTGACTGTGTCTCTCTGTGTCTATAGATTAAGAACTAAAAGAAACAGGAGTAGCATCTGAACACCTAGATCACACTGTGCAATAAAAACCTGGTGGAAGTGAATTCTACAGGAATCTACCAAGGATCCTCTGACATCCATATAATTCCCTGTCAAAAACATCCTCAAAGCCTCCCTTGTTTTCACGGACCGAGCCCATCACACGTCCCTACAATGAAGCCATTTTTGTCATCAGGAGGCCATTCCAATCACACAGACAGCACGTCACTTCTGCTTCTCCACGTCCCCACTTACCCTCCAGGGCACAGAAGCGCGTCACCTGCTCCGGCATCAGCTTCCCGAGCTTGTGCTGGCAGTAAACGTCGGCGATCTCCTGGCGACACTGCTTGGACTTGGCGCGGGACATGGCTGAGATGGCCTCCTTGCCCGTCACCTCGCACTTGGGCGGCTGGTCGTACTTCAGCTCAGGGGAGCTGTTCTCAATTTTTGTTAAAAGGTGCTGTTTGGGAGACCTGTCAATCTCCTTCAGATTGTTGCCGTTGCTGCTGTTTTTGCCAGGGTGATCGCTGAACTGCATCACCTCGTTGGAGTTCTTCCCCAGTAGCAAGTTCCCCTTCATCTTCTCCTCTTCCAGTTTCTTTCTCAAGTGCTCCTTTTGTTTGCTAAGGGGTTTTTTCACCAGCTCAGACTGGTGTTTTTGCCTCTGAGTCCTGGGAGCAAAGTTACTGTTATCAATAGTTTCAAAGTCCTTGGGGACCGAATTTTCGTTATTGCTGTCCGTTCGCATTTTCTCTTTCGGTCGGTGGGAAAAATAGCCATCCTACAAATGGGGAGAGAAATTATACTCATCTTACTAAAACAGTCACATCCCAGGCATTACAAGCATTTCTTACATGAAAACATAGATCAGTTACAACCCAGCATCCTGCAGAAAATCCCTGTGTTGGGGTTCACAGCAGACAGAGGCTGAGAGGCCTCTGGGGTGCCCAGGTCACCTGCGCTGGCATCTCTTCCTCACTGGGCCAGAGTCCAAGCCCTGTCTCAGATGCAGCAGGGAGGTTTTACACCGGTTTGTGAGCAGTGATTAACCAGACACTTCACCCTGACACCATTAAATATCCATGAGAAAACAGACACAGCTTTCGAGGGAGCAAAAGCAGGTCCGTCAATGCTTTCCTGCACTCCTTGTGATTAACAATCACAGTTTGGTATCCCAAAACTGCTCTGCAGAAAGCACCACCTGAACACAGCCTGAGCTTGCTTTCAGTGAAGTAACTTTACTACAAACCAAATCCCTCCTAATTTTGCCTTTTTTTTTTTAGTTTCTACACGTTTGTGGGGGACACAGTTTTTAGGCCCATGGACACAGAAATATCTGTTTGCAAAAGTGAACGGTAGCAGATAAAATCAATGATGGATTGTCATTAAAACATCTGAAGACAGGAGTAAAAATATTGATAGACTTTTTGAGTCTGTCCTGTTTCCTTTCCCCTTGTGGAACACCTAACCAAAACCCAGAGGCTGGAAATGACAGCATCATTAATGATGACTGATGGGAGCACCTTTTAGCACCTATCAACCACATTTTGTATTCAAAACATTTTATCAGCATGAGCTAATTGTTTCTCACACCTCTTCTGGGAGGAACTATTTAACAGTCAGGGTTTGCAGAGAAAGGAGAGGGAGATAATGACTTATCCCAGGCCATGCAGGGAGTCAGTATCAGTTTGACCTCTGCAGCTCAGCAATGAGAAATGTTTGAATAGTTTATTCATTAGAAGAGGTTGTTTAGTGAGTGAATAAAATGATTCTCTCTCCATGAAAATGTCTAGTTTGCAACTAGCTCTAGCTGTGTGACACAGAGGAATGCAAAAGAGTTTAAAAAAAACCCCCAACACTAGACAACAACTCACAAACCAAAATCCAAACATTTTTCAAACAAACAAAATATTTCTAGTTTGGGGAGAAATATTTTTTTAAAAATAAAATTTTAATGCTTAAGGGCGAGCATGAAATCAATTTCTTTTCTCAGTCTTACTTCTTTAAGGAAAAGAACAGAATAGCATTTATATAGAAACACAGGTCCATTTAAGTAGAAAAAGAATCAGAGCTCATCCAACCACTCCATGCCCTTCTCCAGCTCTCTTGTAGCTGCTTCAGGTACTGGAAGATGCCATAAAGAAACCTCTGGGGACTTTGTACCATATTTCCAAGATGAAGTGTGGCACTGTGGATGTCTATCACAGAACACGGGCCTAAGAGAAGCATTTCCACACGCAGAAATGTTCTGTCCCGAGTTTATCTGGCTCTCAGAAGATACAAGGAGAGGTTAACTGCTGAGTACTCAGTGGCAAGAGCCCTGGCAGCGAAGTTTTAATGACTGTGGGGCCTCTCCTGAGCGTGTGCACGCTGCAGCTCCAATAACAAGCAAATACTCCAAAACTGGGAAAGAACAGTCTGTACCCAGGAGCGTGCATGAGATCACTGTCAATTACACACTGATTGCCATTGATGCTAAAAATAATACTACAATATTAATGCAAAAATCACATTTTAAGCTCAGAGCCATTTTATGTAATGAGAGAATTTGAATTCTGCTTCAAATTCTGCTCCCTGTTGAACACACAGATTTTAATTCTCCAAACTCCACCTCTGGTGTGCTTTACTAAAGTTTGTCAGACACGACGTGTGCTCTTTGGTGCATGAGCCACTGTATCTGCAGTGACCGAGGGTCTGGGGCTCAGGTACTCCAAGCCTGACTGAATTCCAAGTCCCATCTATCTCAGGAAGAACAGCCTGGGCTTCTGCAAAGGCTTTGCAACCTGCTGAGGGAACCATGGAATAAATTGCTGCTGTCACCTACTACAGACCCAACAACAGCTGCTGCTGCCCGCTGTACCTAACTCAAACACAGAGAAGCTGCAAGAGCTTCACAGCTGTCTGGAATGACAAATGGATTTTAATGGCAGCCTGTTATCACTCTCAGAGGCTTTTGCAAGCACAACCCACACCAGTTCAGCCAGCCCCAGGTGAGTTCACACACCTGCAGACTGCCTCTCTTCACGTGTTTTGCTCGCATCTGTCACTTACATTTGCATCCAAGCTAAGCACGTTCAAGCACAAACATGCATTTGGGGTTGCCCAGGTCACAAATCTCCTGTAATCTTTCAGGTGCAGTTCTGCATCCTGCCTGCCAAAGGCAGGAGGTTAAAGGTAAAGACCATGGCTCCAACACTGGGCATGGGAAAATTCCCACAAGGCAGCCCTTTCTCAGTGGGGTATCCCACTGCAGGATACTCTGCACAGCCATGGGGTACAACTCCTTCCCACTGCAGGATACCCCACACAGCCACGGGGTACAGCTCACAGAGCTCCTTCCCACTGCAGGATACCCCACACAGCCATGGGGTACAACTCCTTCCCACTGCAGGATACCCTGCACAGCCATGGGGTACAACTCCTTCCCACTGCAGGATACCCCACACAGCCATGGGGTACACCTGACAGAGCTGCCCACTGCAGGATACCCTGCACAGACAGGGGGTACAACTCCTTCCCACTGCAGGATACCCCACACAGCCACGGGGTACAGCTCACAGAGCTCCTTCCCACTGCAGGATACCCTGCACAGCCACGGGGTACACCTCGCAGAGCTGCCCCTCTGCCACCAGCTGCATTAGACAACATGGCTGGTACATTTTGCAATACACAAAAAGCCAGCACTAGACCGATTTCAAATCTGCTTTCAGAGAGAGAAGCTAATGTGCATTTAAATCAGCATGGACCCAAACATCAGCAGGCTGGGGTGCAGCAGCTCTGCAGACAGCAAGGGGACACAGGCTGTGGCTGGGGGATGCAGCTCGAGGCACCAAAGCCAAGGGAGAGCCCCCACGGCGCAGCCAGGCACCGCTCCAGCATCACCTGCCCCACACCTGCGGAGGCACCGTGCTGCTGGAAGGCTCCTTTGGGAAAGGCTTCGCAGGGAACAGTAAAGAAAACCCTAATCAGCTCACAAAGGCACACAATAGGAGCTTGCATTCATCTGCCAGACGTGCTCATTGCATTGTGCAGAGCACTTCCTCCTGACAATAAGAAAATGCTCCCTTCTTAGGAAAAGTTATTCATTGTACGATTCCTTTATCAACAAAGTCCTATAAATACTACACAGATGGACGGACCATGTGCAACCAAGCCCTGGATGGCAAATGTTCACAGCTACGGTTTATCTGACAACTCATTTTCTCCCCAGCACGGGAGGATTTGCTGTCTTTTTGTACTGAGAACATATTCTCGTATTCTTCCTCTGGCAAAGCTTGGTACCTCAAAGACACAGCAAAACAAACCAGAAATATGCCCATGCACACACAGAGCAACACCAAACCACACAGATCCTCCTCTAAATACAACGTACTGGATGTGCTGGCCTTGAGGACCAGCTATAAATCAAACACCTGTACTACAAAAAACTACATCTTTTTCCTCCTTTCACATAGTGAAGCACACAATTATTGACCTCATGTGAAAATATGCAATGCCTGGGCAGTCATGCAGGATCACACACAGCTGAGGCCCCCACAGCTGGGGCAGGCACTTGCTGCTTTGCTGGGCTGAGATGTTCAGGATCCAAACCAGCTCGCAGCTCCCAGAGGTGGGGAATAGCTTCAAAATCTGCGTCACGTGTCAAAGCCTCAGAGACCTGGTCAGCTTTCACAGGACCATCTATTTCACCTGTCCTGTGACTGATAAGAATTTAAACAGAACTATGAAAAGATAATTAAAACAAGTTTCTGTTCAATATTAATCACAGCTGTGACATATTATTTTGTAGTGCTTGTTAATTATTTCAGTAATGACACCTTCCAATTGCCAGAGGAGTCAGAGGATGGCATCTCTACAATTAAATCTTTTTTTCCTGCTCTGATGTTTGTGCATTTGAGGGCTGTTTCTTAGCTGAAATCGAAGCCTTTTGCCTCCCGAACTACAAACTTTATGCTGTGGTCACCCCATTGTCTCCTGTCCTACCACACTCGCATCTTTCAGGCTGTAAAACCACGACTGCTCTGCTTGAAGCCCTCACGCAGCCACGTGGATGCAGAGCAGACATCCCATTGTGCCATCAAAACAAACAAGAAACTGGGACCTTTAATTGAAGATGTGGTTGAAGTGCCATGAGACCCTTGGAAAATGAGTACATTTGGCAGGTTTGAACAAAAGCGTGGCCAAAGGCAGCAGATGGAGCAAAGGCAGCAGATGTTAATGGAGTTATATTTTTCCATATGTTTTTCTGTTTTGCTGTAATAAGTACGTTGTACTTTAATCGTCAGTGGCTGAAGACTTGGGAGAAACATTTTGTGAGAAATATATTACGTGACTTTATGCCTTTCATTAGAGAGGGAGATGCAAAAGGTGAAAATAGGTTTATTGACTTGCGAGCTGGCGAAGATGCTTCAAACACAGTGCTTTCTCTTATGTAAAGGGAAAATGAGACAAAGCAATCATTTGGGTTAAAAGGGGGATTCTGATACTTGAAAACGCATGAGTCCTTCAGGTTCAGCACTAACAGACACAGGCACAGCCAGCCCAAAACTATTGCAACACTTGGCATTTCAAAACGCGGAGTAACAGAGGGACCAAGCGCACAGGGGACCCTCAGTGGAACATCTGCACTGCTAAGTGATTGTCTGGAGGATTACTTTTCCCTTCCTTTCCAAAACTGTTACCATCCATTTTTATTTTCCCTTAACATCAATTTCAGCAGTGTGATCCAAAACACTAGAAACAACATCGTAAAAACATCATTAATAGAAGTTGCTTTTATCCCTTTTGACATACATGCATTAAGGGAAGATGTTCTGGTTTGAAATCGAATGAAAACAGCTTCAAAACTTTGGCTGCTTTCCTCAAAAGAGTTTTTCTGGTTTTTACTAACATATGACTTACTTTGAGAGTGATTTAGATTAGTAAAATAATATTGCATCCCTCAAGAGACCAAGCAGATTTTCACATTTGCTCCAGCTTAGCACAGTAACTGTACAAAAAGCCATATTGTATCAACAGTAATTTCAGATGTTCATCCAGTTATTAAAGAGTTTGGAACGCTGCTAGAGGGAGCTGTGAAAGCACATATCCATGGTGCTTCCAGGACTGACCACTTTGCTTTCTGCTCATTTAAACTTCTCAGGAAAGTCTGGACTTTGACAGCACAGACCAGTCAAACTCATTCACTCCGTAAGAGAACTCGATTTATAACCAGTGGCTGCCCCCACTTCACACATTTTGCTCTCCTTCAGAGGACGCTGGATCTCACTGAGACTCCAGGCTCAGGCACAAGCCCTCCTTTTGGCAAAGGTCCCCCCCAGAGCGACTGACCAACAGGACCAGCAACGCAGCTGGGGCGAGTTCTGGTGTCTGTACACACACATTTTAACAGCTCCCACCCCTGCTTGGCAGCAGTGTTAGCTCTGCCTGGCTGTGGGCAGTGGAACCCACCCCAACACACTGCCCAGTTCCCAGGCAAACGAGCCCTCAAAAGATCGTTCCTTTGAGCATCTGTCCTGGAACATTGACCAGTGTTATTAAACCTCCTGGACTCACTTCAGCACAACCACATCTTGGAGCAGAATTCACCACAAAACTAGGAAAGAGATGGAGGAGGACTGGCCTGGCAGTGCAAAATGCAGCTTCTGAGGAAGCCCAGGAAAACCCTGGAGGTTTATTTTCCTGCAGCTTCTCCCCAAGAGAAGGTGGATCTTGCAGTCCTTCCAACAAAGATTTCAGACACGAAGGAGCTTAGCAGGAAGTCAGTCTTCTCTCAAGGGAAAGGTATTTAAGTGACTTTTTATAATAATGTCTATACTTTGTGATCCTTGAACTGGACCCTCAGTTGCAAAGACGTGGTAGAGCAGCAGCAGACACTAATTAATGCCCCACAACTTCTAACAGGAGTTCAGCAGGCAAGGTCAAGAACTGATAGATCGACATGGTTGTTTTTCCTGATGGCTACTCTGATACTGAAAGGAAAACGTGAGAAGTTCTGTTTTTATTTCTCACCAAATTGTACTGCTTCATCATTGGACAAAGGTGCCCCGAAGAGACGTTATGTGATTAAAGAACACAAAGTAAGAACGGGGTGAAGCTCAGCCATTTGCATGTTTAAAATACGGCCACGATAACCACGCTGAACGCCCATTACCAGCCAACCTCTCACTTTTGGGTTTTTACCTTCCCCTCTCAATGACCTGCCCCATAAAAAAAATAACACGGTTAATCTGAATTCCCCTGCTTTCATCTCTACTTCTTTCATCCAGAATTCAGCCAATATAGATTTTATATCTTTCAGAGCAGTAGTAAACACTTGAAATTGCTTCCTGGTGACTTGTTATTAACTAGATTCCAACTAAATTCATCAGGAGGCCTATTCCAATGCCAATCTAAACAATCTTGAGCAGCCCAGGGTGAATTGCTGAGATACACAATAGATCTCTGGCAGCTATAGAAATTAAACAGAATCAAAATATGGATGGTAGAAACCAAAGACGCCCTCACATACAAATGAAAACATCCTTGTAAAATACGGTCAGTTTAGCAGAAACGTATTCAGCCTTAATTAGGTAGAAAATCTATTTAGATGAATGCAATGCAAAGAACAATAATGAACTTGAGGATTACATTTTGTTACTTGGAGGGAAAAAACAACACAAATAAATGGGAAGTAATTGGACCTTATTTAATAGTCTCAGACTATCAGCTTGAACAACTATAATCATTAAAGGCCCTGCAGTGATCTTCTGCTGATAAATGTTGTTAAATCAGAATTACAATACAACAAGCACGAAGAGCAAAGCCTATTAATATGAGCAACACTAAAAGAAATCGATTCATTCACATCTTTTTTCCCCAGCATCACAAGGAGTCTTTGGACCAAGCACGGAGGAATGAAAGGCTTCCATGTTTCCTCTTGTTTTGGGTGAGACTGAAATATCATCACTTCCACACACACGTGATTACTGCAGATGAGCAGCAGTTACCCACTGCTGGATTTGTGGATGTGCTAGATACTGGTTTGTGTCTTCACAGAAAGCTCTTCTGCAAGACCAGTGGTTACATTCATAAAATAAAAACTGGAAAAGCCAGAGGATTATTATGGGCTCTGCCACCTACCTCCTCAGCTACTCTGTCAGCAGTTCAGCCTTCCTGAAAACTCAGCCTGGGACCTGGCCTCAGCAAGGCTGGTGCATGCGGTACTGCACTCTCAGTTCATTCAGAGCTATACAAATGAGCAGTTTTAACAACATGATGAAAGATGGCAGAGTTCTGGGGTTAAAAGATGGAGCAAAATAAAATTTCTGACACCAAAACCGATGCGCCTTTAAGTTAAAAAACTTCTCATTTTATTGGCTCCAGCCAAGGTCATGAAGAATATACACATTAGGAAAAGACATCCAAAAGTTTTGTAGGAAACTGCCCCGCTCCCTTCCTTGGACAGATACTCACTCATTTTGGAGACCAGACCCTTTTTCTGTACCTACTGAACATACTGCCTACATTTGAGCCAAACACAGACTGCCCAGTGCCCAGCTTCCTTCAGCCACAGAGCCGCTTTCCCCTCCTGCTGTAAGCACAGTGCTGTCCACAGAGTTATTTGTAATTACACTGCAATTAACAACAGTCATGTAACTCCTCACTCACAGTTCTGTCAGAAACAAGGACTGTCCACACACAGTCAGCGATCATGTCCCAGCATCTCCACATCCTCAGCTGACAGAACCAGATGGGCAGCACGGCATAATGTTAACTCAGTCACTGCTCAGAGACTGTGCCACGCAGAAAAATCAAACCACAACACACTCCATTGTTTTAATGAACATCATTATGTCAGAGCATTAAAAAATGGAAGGCAGAGAAACAGTGATGAAAAATGGGTCCTGTCTATCAAGAAATTCTTGCTTGTGTCTTCCTCATACCTTTCTATTCTAAACCAGAAAAAGAATGTAAAGTGAGCTGGAAACTTTAAATTTGCATCTACAAATAGATAACGCGTGCATTTTATCAGATGTACCAGAGATTTTGGTAAGTTGTCTTCTACAGCATCAGCACTAGTCCAAAACATGCTGTGAGGGGGTATACCAGTGGCAATACTCAACAGTGGCATTATTTCCACTTAATTGGAATTAAATGGGCAGTGGAAGGATGACCGCAGGATGAGATTACCACCTTTGGCTTTCTAAACAGTTGCTCTTTGGATTTTTTTCTTGATTTTACAGCAAGTCACACCAAGCACTGTGATAGAATGAAAGGCAAAGACACATTTCAGTTCCAGGGACAAGCTGTCAGTGACCCCCACACATTCCATGGTGCTTTCTCTCATGGAATCATTGGGAAATTCAATCACAGGTTTCCCCCTCTGTTTTTATCCTTCAAACCTGGTGCGCAGGACAGGATTTAGTCTTTTACACGCAGGAGAGTTCTCTTTTATGAGCATATTTAATAATCTACAGCAACCTTGGTGCACACACTACTGCTGTAATGCACTGTAATTCTTTAGAAAGAAACTGTTTTGAGAATTTTCTGATTGCTGGAACACAGTTTCATTTGCAGAGACAGCACAATGATAGCTCACACATCACGCTATGTATATCTTTCAAAACATGTATTTCTCATTAGTAATTCTACTATGCCAACCATTCCAAATATCAAAGTGACACCTGACAATTATAATGCTAAATGTTCACCAACATAATAATAACGCTTCAGCAGAGTGATATTTGCAAGGGTTTGAAAGGAAGAAAATCTCTACCTAAAATCTCGCGTAGGATGCATAAACTGCAGAGATGAGGGCACTGCCAGGAATCAGCCTAAGGGAACTGTTGGTATTACAGATCTGAAGCTAACAGCTTCTAATCCGTGGTTTGTAAGGACGGGTATAGCCACATGAAGCAATACTAAGGAGACGCTGTGCCCCTGTAGTGATGGGGGCAGGTTAAGTACTGTCATTTTGCAGGCTTTGGCCCTTTGGTTGGTGCTTTCCATATACCCAAGAGAAAAGGCTTTCAGCACCCTGTTTTGTCTGATGAACTACTCTCTCTCTCAGTGGCACGATGCTGCTGCTGTGAAAGGCGCAAATTCAGCGAGTGCCCACAGCGCTGGTCCCTGCGCCCGGCTGCCGGCAGCTCATCGCTTCCCACGGAAGCAGCCCGTGACACCCAGGGCCGCCTCAAGGCTGTCCTGGGAAAGCCCCTGGCGGTGACAGGCTGCACAGGAGTCCGGTGACAGGCTGCACAGGAGTCCGGTGACAGGTTGCACAGGAGCCCGGTGACAGGCTGCACAGGAGCCCCTTTGCCAGGGCCGGGCCGCTCCGGGAGCAGCAGCAGCAGCAGGGGAAAGGTGCCGGAGCGCGGCCTCGGGCCAGCCCCCGCCGCCCTCAGCCGGGCCGATGGCACGGGCCCGAGCCGGCCGGAATACCAATGCAGCCCCGCAATGGGCTGAACGGCAAACAGGAAGGAGGGAAAAAGCCCCGTGACACAAAAGAAACAAACAGCCGGAGGGGAGCTTTCCCAGCAGGTACCGCATTGGAATTCCGAGCGCGGCGGGCCCGGCCCGGGACACGCTCCGGACCCTGTCGCTGCCAGGGCAGCGCCACCGGCCACTGCAAAGTGATGCCCTTTCTTATTCCTTATCAGCATGAAATTATGTTAGCCGAGCAGATCTGGAGAAATCTGATGCAAGCCGAAGCCTGCTGTAAATCCGCCTGCGAAAGGATGCGTTTCGCAGGCGATGAAAGCCGAGAACGAGCTGTCGTCCTCACTTAGTTTAATTCCTGTGTGTCCTTTTGAGCAGCACAAGCCTTCATCAAGAAGAAACAACGAGCGTCTCTGTCTATGACCCAGATTCTCAGTTTATGCCCAAATAAATTTTACATTCTTCTCAAAGTAAAGACTTTGAATGACTGTTAAAATGTACACGGGCTATTATTGGCTCCTCCAATTGCTCAAGGAACTTAAAAAAGAGCAGACTTAGCAATCTATTAGGCAACATTTTCTCTTTGCGTTGAAATCTCCAAGATAATGAATGTCTTGGAAAGAGCAACAAGATTGTTATCATCCTTAACTCTTTGACCGAAGGCATGAGCTGGGCTGCTTCCAGTAAACAAGTGGTTCGCGTTAATTTTATAGACGTGATTAAAATAAGTAAAGAGGCACTCGAATTAGTTTTTCCTTTGCAGCTAGTGAATGTGGGCTAGTTGGCCAGAAGTCCCCACTGACACAGAATATTGCTGCAAGACAGCAGTGGCTGAAAAACCCCCGTTCATCTTATCTGCCATCAATTGTCCACGGAGAGAGGGAATGACAATTGCAATGTTACACAACATCTATAAATACAAATTCCTCTGTTCTCGACAGTCAGCAACACTGTTCCCACACAGAAGGGTATTACTCCAGGGCTGGTTTTACAGATAGGGTGAAATTCTGGCAGTGCCCACCCAGAAGTCAATGGACAGGAGAAAGTCTTTGACTCCTGGTGAGCCACGTCAGCCCCACACGGATCCAGCACAGTCCTGCTCACAAAATAATGACAGTGTTGGCTGTGGGGCAGTGACTGAACCCAGAGCAAACCTAGATGGTGAGCTACAACTGCTTGCAATGCTGACTGTTCTATGCAATGTCCATATTCTAATGCAATCTCTATCAAGAACCGATACTTTTTCACAATGTAATTCCATTTCTGTGGTGAACTGGCTGGCAGTGAAATTTCTGAAGCTCCAAACACATCTACCTTGAAAATTGTCTCCAAGTATGTATGAAGCAACAGGCTGCTGAGCAAGGAACAAAAAAAAGGACGATATTGCATGGGGCAGGGAAGTAAATTTACTTTCACTGCTGTTCCAGGCAATTGGAGGGGCAGAGCAGGGGAGAAAGGTGAAATAAAGAATATCCAACACCAGAAAAAAACGTGCATGAAATATGTGCATGAATATAAAAATAGAGTCTGAGCAAGGAAATGGCCTCCCCACTGCACTTAGGAGTAAAACTGCAGATACACAGCTCAGTGCACAGGAAAAGGGCAGAGCCAAGAGTGCTAACTGAAAGGCAGCTATCTGACATGAAAAACATAACTGAGAACTACTTGTAGGAAATTGTTTAGCACCAGCCCTCTTGACTGTCAGCCTGACGTTCATTAAGTGCAAAGAAAAAGTCTTTAAAAAGCAGCATTTAATTACTCATGGAATGTTTTAATTGCTATTACAAAGCAGTTGTTTTTAATTACAGATCACATTAATACAAATATGATCTGATCCTGATCATTAGGATTAACTGTCGTGATCTTGTTCACCAACAACAGTATCTTGGTATTTAAAGTAAAATGTCATTAAAAAGCCATGGGAACTTCATCATTAATGTGCAAGCAGTGTAATCTTAATTTCCTCCTGCAGATTCTGAACTGAGACCAATCATGCAGGATTTTCCAGTATGTAAAGTAACTGTCACTTTTCATTACAAAGAATATGAAGCAAAAGGAACACTGAAATAACAGGGCTGAAACAATTTTCCAGATTTAGAAAAATCCATGCCACACTTTTTCTAAGAGCATTTTTTCAAGGGCTAAATTTTCCCAGGAATCCCAAACCCAAGATGTAATGTTCCTTTGTTCAGAGCCCAGTTCTGGGTTGGTAAGGAAGCCCACAGCAGGCCGAGTAGTCAACCCACCTCTCATGCAGATGATGGTACAACCTCAAGTGTATGGCAGGTATTATTTGTTTGAGAAAAACTGACTGGAGAGCAGTGGAATTTCCAGCAGTTAAAACAATAAACAATGAGTCTGATCAATATATAGATTATTCTTTAGAAAATATGGGCAGTTTGAAGACATGAACTGTGGATTAAGTGTATTTAACACTTATTTAGCCTCAGTCTCCTTCAGACTATAATTTCTGACCTCATTTTGAACCCTGCTGCTGGGCACCTGTCCTGTCAGATGCCATCCATGGCAAACACAATGTGGTTTATGTTTGTCTTTTACTCTTATCTCTTGGCTCCTGCTTTGGTGTTCCACAGTTCACCTTTTGTCTGATTGCTGCCCTTGCCTGGGTTCCAACCTTTGCAGAGCTGCAAACCTGTCAGACAAGGAACAAAAAACTCGTTTCTAAAGAGATAAGGGAACATAAAACCAGCCATGGGTCAGGTTCCGCCTGAAGTTAGGACAGCAGGTTTTGTGAAGTGCTGCCAAGATGAGTCAGGCTTCCTCCTCTACTGCCTTGCTGGTGAAAGCACATGAAATGTCCCAAAACTTTTCAACCTTAAAGCTCCAACACAGCTTCAGGCAAGGACCAAGGACCGCACTGTTTCTCCACCCCATCTGTCCTTACCCTCCATCCACCTCAGCCAGGCTGCCTCTCGCACTGCTGGGACTGGCACAGCTGGATCAACAGGGAGGCCTCCTGATGGCCTGGTTCAGGAGCCCTGACTGGGATCAAGCCACCAGAATCTTCCAGTTCTTTGTCAGCAATGGAAGTCATCAAACAGAACTTTGCAGCCTCTCCCTAATAACCCCTGAGGTCAACACCATACCTCTTCTTTCTCAGAGTGACACAGCAAATTGGGATCAACAGTTTGCTTTCTTCTCTTACTATTCTTTCCCAAGTTCCAGATGAAATTACATTTTCACAATGAGTTTAGTAGTTTAGAGCTAAAGGCTTATTAGTCAAACTGGAAAAGATCCGAGCATAACCAAAAACAGGGGTTTGACATTTTTAGCAGTGAACTCCCCGGGACACTGCTGCATTTCCATTGTTGTCAAAGTGCTGGAACAAGCTTCCAGGCTGCACCACGCAAAGCTGAGACAAGGATGGGCTGAGGGCTCCCAGGGTGTTCCAAATACACGGCCCCCAGGCTGCAGTGTGCCCCAGAGACACCCACGGGAACAACAGAGCCTCCTGCCCCAGCTACAGCCACATCAAATCAATCTGCAGGTGTTGGGCCACAGGGCACAGACCGACCCAGCTGGCACAAGAGCAGATTTAAGTGGTTCTGCAGCCACAGCCATCGTGGCCATGGCATTGCTGGCAGAGGCAAAATCAAATGGAAGTCAGTGGAAAGGCTACGGTGTCCCAAACCAAAGTCAATCTTGCACGTTGTGGCACTGCTGAGCCAGCAAACCACAGCTATGAGGATCTGACAAGGTCTACCATGCATTTATTACCCTCCCAGCACAGGGCTGGGCAGTTCATGATGTTCAAAGGAACACTTATTTTTTCCTATTACAAATAAAATGGTTTGAGGTTACGCTCCCTGCATGGTGACGGTGTCTCAGTGTTTATGTTGAACATCTTTCACATGGTTTTATTACCCAAAATCCCTCCTGCATATGCGATGGTGGTCTTGGAAAGACAAGAAAGAGGCATTCAAAAACGCGTGCAGACTGCGTATATTGTCTAACAGGGATATTTTCGTGTGTGTAAAATGAACAGCTAACCCAGCAATCCACAGTCAGGATAAAGCTACTCCAATACAAAAACTTTCTGTCCCTCTAAAATCTGGCTTATGTTATCACAGAAAACAAATAAAAATGGATTCCTTGTTCCTTTTCCAGACATTTCAATCAAATTTTTGACTCCCTGCAAGTCTCTGCCTGTCCCGCTGGTAATGACCTTCAGCCAGGAGACTGGGCATGGAAGAGCACTGAGTGTTTTCACAACTCTCTGCCTTCCTTTAATTTTCCATCTCTAACATCAACAGTCCCCAGTCTCTCTTGAATTATCACTCCTCAAACAGGCTCGTATTGACACTGGAGATCTTCCTCCTACTTTTCAAGTACCATTAAAGTCCTCATGAAGATGCACACAAAATGGAAATATTTATAAAACTGTGAAACTGAAATATGCTACATATGCTGGAGACTAAAGTAAAACCAGCAGATGCCATTATTATGCACACTTATTATATATTTACATTTTATATATAATTTACATATTACACACTTCCTGATTTTTTTTTTTCAAATATCAACACACTTACGTATCAAATAGCTTTTTAAACAAAAGCCTGGAAAAAGCCTGCTTGTCTTCTCTGCAACCTCATAAATTTGCAACATCTCTTAAGAAGATCTGTTTTGCAACAAAGTAAGCAAAGGAGTGGATGGAAGGAAAAAACCTTTTTTGACAGGCATCCTCTCTGCTGATCCAGTTAAAGGAAGCAAGATATTCAGACAAGTGGTTAAAATGTAAAAAAAATTCTATGTTTTGCAATGGCACCAGATAAAGCTGCTGATGTGGCACCTTCCCAGTGCTAGGAATTGCAAGGTTTGTGATTGGAAGCTTTTCCTGCCCCAGTGAAATTTTAGGTGCTAAGGCACAGAGAGACAACTCCTGCTGTCTGTTCAGAAAAGGTTAAGGGAACAAAGGAAAAATCAGCACGTTTGCTTCATCTCTGACACTCACTCAATCCAGGGTGACTCATGGCTGCTGACAAAGCCTGGGCTCCCGAGGAAGCCTGAGGCTTTTTGGTCTCATTTTTTTAATTTTGAAGTGAGAATAGCTGTAATTATCATGCAGCTGACACTCATCCCACTAAAACCAGTATGTGCATAAAACAGCTAATAAAACAAATAAACCAGAGCTAGAGGAGAGCTGGTTATGGGACCGGTTCTGTGCAGCCTGCGCAGCCCAGCAGCCGCTCTGGGAGACAACCAGTTCCCACTGGTTTTGCAGCAGCTCCCTTCCAGCCAGAGGCGTTTCCTGCAGCCAGGGGGGCTGCTCTGGACACAGACACAGGTCACTCCGAGGCCTGAGGCAGTGAACGTGGCAGCACAGCACTGAGCAAGGACAGCAGTCGTGAAGCAGCACAAGCACAGCTAAGCAGGGCTGACCCACAGTGCTGCGAGAATTCCAAAATCAATGAGAATAGTCAGGTGAGAGAGTTGTCCAGACCTGTAAGTGAAACAGAAGGCATTTTCCATGGGAAAACTACAGCTCATCTAAAGCAAAATAGGAGGCAGCAAATTCAATTTGCAGATTCAGCAAATCCAGAGGGAGAAAACAAGGATGATTTATCTCCGTGTTCTTGCTGCAGTCTGTGGCCAGCTCTCACTGAAATGCAACGTGTCTAATGCTTATACAGCATCTTCCATCCCAAACGCTCCACAACACACAGCTCCACCGAAATATTGGACATTTCCACATCAGCACAAGCAATGAGTAATTTCCGCCAAAAAATTAACACAAAATATCTTCCTGAACCGCTTCAGAAAGCTGTGGGCAAATAAGACACCCTACATATGTCTCAAAACAGGACTCCTTTAACCAACATTCCCTTTCTAAAAAATCTGAACAAAATCTCATTTGGGCTGACAGTTCATTTTACATAAGGGAGGCTTCAGAACCAACTCACAAAGTCTATATATGAGAACGTGTGCCAATATTAAATTTAGATAAGTCATGAAGTCTTTCTGACAGAGTTCTGGCAGCTGCCAGTTTGTTTCACTCATTTTATAGGTCAAATAATAGACCTTCTGATGTCAGACATTTGAGTACACGATCATTAAGCAATACTTTAGCAAATCCAAAAGAGCTTAGAAGCTACCCATATGGTCCACAGCTGATTTTAGCCACCAGTAAAGCAACTGTGCGTTGCTATAATAAGAGATGCAACTGCTGCACTCAGATGACACCATTAATTTAGAAACTCCTGAGCAGCCAGCAGGCCCTGCTATCCTGATTGTTCATCTGCAGCAAAGAATGACTTGTCAAGTGAGCCACACGGGTTGCTCAGTGACATACAGACTGGGACCACGCAGCTTTTCGACAGCTCATGGCCACTGAGTTGTCGTGGTCTGTTACTGCTGCTCTGTGCCACGTGAAGAAATAGAGAACCAACCACACGTGCACACAAAGAAGTGACAGCAGGTAGAAACATAAGAGAAAAGAAAACAGGGAGATGGTGCGTGTCTCAGGGCCTCAGGAATACAATTCCAGAGGAGTCTGAAGTCTCTCCAGCTGCCATCCAATAAAGGGCAATGTCACCCTGCCCTGCAGCCCCCACACCTCGCTGCCAGCGCCGCCTGGCCCCAAAGGGCAACGGAGACCTGACAGCTGCGCTGCCACAGCGCACACAGAGAGGTTACGTGGACAGCAGAGGGGACAAAACGCTCACTGCAGGGCTCAGCAGCTGTGGAGAGGGTGTCTGTAGCTGTCCCAGCACAGCCCAGCTCTGCACACCTGAGCCCGGCCGGGAGCTGCTGCCCATGGCCGCTCCCCACCACTCGTCCCTTCCTCACCTGCACACCAGCTGTCCCTGCTGCCTTTGCCCCTGAGCTGCCCCACAAACCAGAGAACAGCAGCCACCGTGATGGTCAAGGCTATGAAATTACCTGCAAATCCAGGCAGGAGATATGTGTAGCACATCATTGCAAATTATCCCTTAAGCGGGACAGATGTGGGAAAAGCTGGAGGAGAAAAGATTGCTCATGCTATTTCTCCTGGTTAATATCTCTGACTGAATGAAATGACATGCTATTGTTACTCTTAACAGAGCAATAGCCAAAGGCCACCTTTCTGTGGTGCCAGGAGGGGCTCAGCACCTGCACATTTCCACAGGCTCTGCCTTTTCCAGATCCTCAGCAGAACTACAGCTTATACACAAGCTATAAAGACTCTTGTAAGATTTCCCTGCAACTAATTTAATGGCTTTTTCAAACAATAAGGTAAATGAGAAACAGACTTAATATTTTTTTAAAACCCCACTAAGATTAGCAGGAAGATATCAATAAAATTAGAATCAAAAAAATATTTTCTTCCAGCCTTACTTTATGTGGAATAAAGACCACCAGGAAAATGAAGATCCCTTTTTTTATTCTAAAGCTCTGGGATTTTCTGTGTTTGCCTTTCACCCTTACTAGAAGGCCAGAAAAGACACTATGAAGTGATACATCCAATGGATAATATGCCAAGTAATGACAGGTTTATAGCTCTAGTTAAAGATCTTAACTTTCATACTGAGGCCACGCAGGCTATAAAATATGAACTCGTGGCTGTATCCTCTAGTTAACCAGTCTGCCAATTGTACCTCACCCTTTCTTTCTCATTTGTTTCAAAATACTTTGTAGTTGATATTTTGAGCAGAAAGAGACCTGAAACTGTGACCCAAGACAGAGGCAAAACTGTAACCACCACAATGTGACAGCAAAGGAGGCAAGAGGGCAATCTGGATTTTGAGATTTTGAGATCTGGGATGTCATTAAGTGGCTGAAGAACAAACACAGAGCAGACCAATGCAAACATGTTCCGAGTTAAAAGAAACATCTTTTGGTGTTAGTGGCAAAGCAAAGACCAAAAAGGTTTCCTTTGGTACAGTGTACTTTTTTGACTCAACTGAAAAACTACGTTCACTGCTGATTTTTTAATTTATTTCTAGAACAGAAGAGGAATTCTCTCACAGATGTACCTTGGAGATTTTGTTGGGGGTCCTGTTTTCCCTGCAAGAATAACGCGCCTGTCCCGCGGCCGCTGAAAGAGCGCCCTGTCCGCAGCTGCAGCCGCGGTGCGGCCGCCACCCTCCCCACGTACCCTGCGCAGCCCTGGGAGCCCTGGCTGCCTCGGGACAGCCTCTGCACAAAAAGGGCCTGTGCAGGAGCACAGAGGTGCTTTCAGTGCCCAGCAGGGCTCGTGCAGGCAGAGCCCGGCTGCGGCCGCGGCAGCGCCCGGCTCGGCCACCTCGGCACTGATGGAGCCTTGTGGGGAGGGGAAGGAGCCCCAAATTCAGCCTGGCTCCAAGAGCCACCAGCCTCAGAGTCACCAGTTCTGTTACCGTCCCCCGGAGCTGCAGGAAAATAATCTCACCGTGAGCCCTTTCAGGGGAATTCTCAATGTAATTCTCTAAAAAGCAGCTTGTTTCCATAGAAGCCTTCAACATCTCTTGATTGCTCCTGCAACAATTCAGGAATTCAAATAACAACTCAGGAGTTATGTTTAGAAAATAAAATAACCTACAGGAAAACACCACACGCAAAAAACCCCAAAAAAAGTCAAAAAGCCCCACCCAAACAAGGCCTCCTCTGTCAGGGCAGATCTTCAGTTAGTAAATCAAAGACGTTCTAGTGCTCAGTAAAGAATTGAGTTAAAACCAGAAAAATGCTTGGATGGAGTCAATTGATTTTCTTTTTTTCCATCCAACTCCTTTATAGGCAGTAATGTTATGAGAAAAAGAAGAAAGTCAAAGTTTTCCTGGTGCTGCCAGGTGGGTGACAGGCTTTTGCTGCACCTCCCGTGGCAGTGGCACCAGCCGGGAGCCTCGGGGCCCTCGGTCACCTCCCATTTGTGCTGCTCTCGAAGGGGGTGGCTGTTCTCAGCCATACACACCAAACCTTTTGGGGCACCTTATGAAACAAAACCACTACTGATCACTGTGACAGCTAGAACCCCACAGATTTAAGGTATTTATTAGGGAAAACTCTTGTGCGTTTCATCGCTGCAGGAGCTCTCTGTACTGGAAGGGGTGGGGTGTGTCCTGGCTGAGAAAGGACCTGGCTCTGGGGCTGATGAAATCATCTCTTCCACACCCTCAGCTCAGGGCAGCCCACAACTAAACAAGAAGAAAAGTGATGACTGTTTTAAATGAAAAACAGAACATTACCTTTTTAACCAGCTCCACAGGATGTCCCACAGCAAGACATGCATATGTGAGATTCAAAATAAATGCACTCCAATTCCAATGCAGTTTTATCTCTAAAGAGAAGTTCTGCTGGTTGACACAGTCGGTACAGCCTGAACCTAACTGTCTAAGGGAAGCAGCTCTCTGGAGTCCCTAAGGATTAGTGGAGACAAATTATAATGAGCACATCAGTGGCATAATTGCACAGCAACCCGAGAAGCAAAGAACAGAAAGTTTCACATTCTTTGTTGCTAACTAAAAATCTTAAAAAATAACAGTTGCAAAAAATTTGGCAGCCAATTACTGCACTTGGCTTGTTTCTAAATGCAAGATTAGGCAATGAGAATTTCCAGGAGCAGCTGCCAAGGCTGCTGGAGCTGCTGCAAGGATGGTACATCCTCCCCTTGGCCCAAACATGGATTGGCCATGGCTGACAGCCGCAGGAGAACCTCTACAGCATTTATGCAATCAGTGCTTGCACGGTGGTTATTTATTTAAATTCGTGTTCAGAAACACAAGGCAGGATTATACAAGTGCAATGACATTGCAGGTGATTTTTCACCAACCCTAAAGCAGGTTTTACAATCCTGCTGTTTATAAGCACTGCTGGAGAGACAGAGAGATTAGAATTAATTATTCATATGTGCGTATTTAAAATCTACAGGTAGCATCAGTCCACCACTCCGAGGTAATTTCCAAGGTGTCTCAGGGGGTCAGACAAATGCTGGCGAGCGCTCACTGTCAGAAGGGACACGTGGCAGGATTTGCCTCCTGCCGCCCCAGAGCTGGGCAGTTCCTCAAACCCACTCGAGCACGGGCCACTGCTGCCAGCAGCAAACCTGCCAGCTGGCCTCTTCCCTTCAGGCTCTTTTGGGCAACTTTGGCTTCGCTTTCTAGAAGCGCTCTGCAGAATGTGAATGTACAGAATCAATGTACATTTGTAACAATGAGATCATTTATGCTACCACAGAACGTATCTGTGTCTGATGGGTTAAGCATTTGTAAAGCTACTGATCCCTTAACTGCTCAGTGGTACTCTGCTGCTCTCTATTCATTCCCATCAGATATTTCAGGGCTTGGTTTATGAAAGAAATTCTCTCAAGTGTACCAAACGGAAAGCCATGACAGAAAAATCCTTCCTCTTTAGAAGGAATAACAGCAGCTTCCACCACAAGAAGAGTGCTTTGCCTTACCTCTGAGGTGGAAGGATTAATGTAAAACTCTGATGCTGCTGTGCTCTCTGTACCTGCCTTCAAATTCCCTGCCCATTTTCAGCTCATCCCCGTGGTATCAGAGGTAATTGAGCTCACTAACTCTCCCAACTTTTTTTTTGCGTTTTCATGACATTTCCTGTAATGTGAAGTTAAGGAAATGCTGCAACCATTTTTACTTCCAGAGACATCGGAGACTGACAGTGGAGGAAGGCAACTTAATAATTAACACAGCCCCATGCTTTTGTGCAGAGAGCTTCATATATTTGGCATGTAGTCTGCCAAGTCTGTATTTTCTCTTATGGGAATTCAGAACAGTATGAACGTACTGTCAGAAGCAGCACAATACAAAAGTTGGTTCCATTTACTGTGATTACAGAGCTGGTAGGAAGACATCCTGATTCCACAAGGCCTGTCAGTCGCTGGTTCCAGCACACTGCCACAAATCTCACACAGAAACCAAGGGGTGCAGCAGGTCACACATTTACTGCAGCCTCAAAATTCCTCTGTTCTGACACCCTCTGCTTTTATGTGTAGGAGCACTAACACCAGCCCGGCTTATTTACACTGATTTAAAGAAATCTTTATGGGATCACACCTCAGCATCAGTATAAATAATTAAATAATGCCTAGGTCAGCCTCCTCCTGTGACTGATGGAAAGCAGTAACTGCTGCTTGCAGAGAAACCAGATTTAATTCTCCAGCCTTTTCCATCTCATATTGATCCGACTCTTCTGATTTCGATGCTTTAACCAGCCCATATTGTTTAGGATCTCTCACAGTGTAACGAGGTGCCCCAGTGCTGCCTACATGGTGTAAGACCTAGCTGTCTTCTGGCTCATTACCAGGTTTAAGCATGAAATGAAACAACAGCAGAATTCTGCTGGTAGCTGGACTGTGCTGGGAGTGAAGTTCAGCTGGACAGGTGGGCTGTCTGGGGGAGGAATGGTCCTCTGCACAACAGCAATGGTCGCACATGCTGGAGCTCATCACATTCACATTGAAAACCAGCCAGTGTCAGGAAAGACACTCACACACTGTCCCTAGGCTTCCCAGGCTGAGGTTTTGCACCACCGTGGAAAGAAAATACAAGAATCCATGAAAAATATGGGAAGATTGTGTCACCACTCTGCAGTATTTAGCTGTCAGGCCTTCCCAGGTACAGACCTACTTCAGTGGATCAATTTTAATGCTGTTACTGCAAAGCGAGGAGTGAAATTATCAGTAAATTGAATCTATCAAGTACTGCTTTTGATAGAACAAATGTGGTTACGTGTGTTTAAGGTCACTGGGATCACATATGGTTATTTCCCCTTTCTACTTTTAATCGGGTCTATAAACTGGAAAATTATTGATAAACTGATGAGAAAAAAACGGCATCTTTCTCCTCTCCTTCCACATGCTTATTACAGGCAGAAAGAAAAAGAGCATTGTATAAAGCCAAGCCTGTTCAATCAGTGCTTTGCTGAGGGCAGTTCCACATTTCAGTAACATCCAGCTCCACAACACTGAGCACTCGCACAGTGACTTCCCCAGTAAGACTCAGCTGAGTGCATAGGTAGCTTTTGTTGTTCAAGCACTGCATCTTCAAATGAATAATCTAATAAATACATTTAGATTTTAGTTGAGTTGTTCTCCCATTGGACAAATACCTGATGTTTTTTAGTGGTTTAACTGAACTGGATTTCTACTGTAAACCAGGATGAGCTCTTTTACAGTGCTATTCAAACAAAGCAGCAGAGGTATTCATCTGACCCTTCTAAAAATTACAGAGAACACTCTGGCTAACTTCAAAGCATTGAATAAAAGAATTGCTGGGTTTTTTCAGTTTCATTGACAGAAAATAATAATTTTTTACACTTGCAAACTAGAGTGATTTTGATACACACAGAGTAATCCGATGCAGACATAAGCTCACTTCTATTCTTTCATCAGCTCACCCATAATTTGCAGTCGTTTTTCTTCAAGTTTAGTTGGATTGATTTTCATTTTTTTTCTCCCAAGCACTGGGTTTAGACTCAGGAAATACGGGTTTAGGTGCAACAAAACCTTCTTTCTCTACTCTCCTAATGAGGGTAACATCACCTTACTTCGTGGGACTCAGGCGAGAACAAACCCCACAAGCCCCGGAGCGCTCCTGGGCGTGCGCCCAGAGGAAACCCCTCCCAGCTCTGTGCCACACCTGCACTCTGACGTGCAAACCCTGAGCCCGTGCTACTGGTGACACTGGAGCACAGTGGGTCTGACAATCCAAAGGTTGTATCAATTACTTTATACAAAAACACAGCACCAGCCAAAATATTCACGTTTCCACAGTCTGTGACTACAGCCATTACTACAGCAATTACATTTCTCTTGAAGTGCTCATTTTACACTCACAAATGCTCACTTTAAACTGCGTGACCTAACTTCAATCTGCATTTTCCAAGAGCATTATTCCTACTTTTCCCACGTGCATTGATACTTAAAGCCAAATTTACAAAGGTATTTAGGGACTTAGAAGTAATAACTGGTACTTTAGCAGGTAGCTCAACACCATCAAAGCAGGCATGGGAGTTGTACTTCTATGTCGTGAAGTACTCCTGTATCTTTACCTGTCTGTGTATCATAATCCATTCTGAAACAGATCTAACACGTATGCTTGTGCAGAAATGTTCTTTGCAAAGCAAAATTCCCCACTACAGATGCACCACTGCAGAGCAGCTTTGAACCTCAGAATAAAACTCATTCCTAAACTTTGAATAAGAAAATGCCTCCTTGGGGAATGTTCTGCAATTGTCCATATTTAACAATGCAACTGTTTTGCACGGGGGTAAAAATGACCCTTTCCTTAAAATTGGATGGGCTCTAAGCTTAGTTTCAGCAAAGATGATTGTCAGGCTTGTATTAGAGCTTCACACAGGATGGAGTCTCTGCAAGATCCCCAAAGGCTTCTCTGCAACAGAGATTGTTATTCTGGTGTTTTCCCCAAAACTGGGCAGTAAAGCCATCCCAGAAGAATGGTTATAAACCAACTTCACAGAGCAATCTGCACTTCATGGTAACTGCTCTTCATCATTTTCCAATCAACACTAGTTGGCTTCTAATTGATTTTATATTATGTCCCTTACCAGAAGTAGGAATATTGTGTTTACTAGGGCAGCACAAAGAGGGCAGGCCTATTCTTACTGCTGTATTTAATGCTGCTGCTAATCATGGAGATTAGACTGAAACAATTACAACAGCTAATTAAAGAACAATGCGGTTTTTGGCATCTTTTCTCAGACAGCACTATTGGGAATTCCCAACTCAGGCAAAGCAGGGATAATTAAAAATCGAGCTCCGGTTTCCCCTGCACTGGCAGCTGCATCACGCTGATTAAACTGCAAATAAAACACATGAAACCAACACTTTGTAGTGTATCCAATTTCACTTAAAAGGGTCTTTAAAGCTGAATCATAAACAGAGAAACAGTGCACAACAAATTATTTAGCTGAAGCTGGGTATAGTCTTCACTGCAGTTGCTTCACAGCTCACTGTCTCTCGCACAGAGCATGGGACACTCATCACTGCAGGGCCTGGTGAGCCACTTGAATCATCCATGGCCCTTCCAAAGGCAGCAGTGTTCAAAACATCACACTGGAAGCAACTGAGCTCAGACAAACACCAGCATAAACATTTGGAAGACCCCTGTGGAAAATGCAGAATTGCACCCAGTGACGCCTCAGGTCCTTACTGAAGAGTAAGACAGGGCTAAAACCTCTTCCAGTGAGACTCTGGAGGGTGGATGAGCTGCTGAAGAGGAGCTGCTTTATGACAGCTACAAGGTTCAAGACAAACTTGCAGCTGCCCAGTGAGGGCAGAAATGTCAGCGGAGTTAAGCCCTGTCTGAGATTATCTGGTGCTCTGCTGTGAGGCACCACCCACGAAGGGCAGTCGGAGCTTCCCTTGGTCCTGCTCAGGTCTCAGCACCGCCCGGGGTCAACGTGCAGTTACCCAGAGAGACTCACACAGCTTAACTTCAGAATGGTGGTAATAAAAATAATAACCTGCACTCTTGGCTAGCGCTTGCCTGTATACATTTGAGTCACACGAGCAGTAAGAACACAAACAAACCCAAAGAATAAGACATGAAAGGTGATGCAAAAATACCAAATTACTCGCCCTAAGCTTGTTTGGGTGTTTGAAAAGCTGCCTGAAGGTTGTTACTGTGCTCTCTGAACAAGTACTTAATGCTTCGCTAAACAACAAGGGGATCCTGTTAAAATTTTTCAATTAATGCCAAGAAATTTTGTATTCATGCAGCTCTGTGGAGAAACAGCAGTATTAACTCACTTTCAGTGATCCCACTAACTGGGCACGCCTCGTATGAATTTGATACTGGTGCAGCTCAGCTACACTGAGTCTGTAAACCAGCAAGAGCACCACATTCCTTCAAAAGCACAACTATTTTTAGCTTTATATATTAAGTAAATATATTTAACAGCAACAAATAATAATAAAAAGCAGGGAGGCTGCACTTGGCACCTGCAATACTTGCACTAAAGCAAAGTGCTTAGGGGACAGGGTGCTGATGCCAGCAGATGCAGAGGAAGGCATGTAACTAAGGGGAAGTTTTCTAAGACAGGGCCCTTTCAAGGTTTTGGTAAACATTTGAGAGTTTGGGGTACAGGACAGAAGATCTGCCAGAGAAAAGGATCAGAGACCAAAAGGGGAAATAAATACACCTGCTTTCCACCTACCTACATGTGGTGCACGGATTACACAGCAGTCCTGCTTCAGCCACACGTCATGGGAACAGTTTGGAAGGCTGACTCAGAGTTAATTAAGAATAAAATTATGCTAAAGGTCCTTGTGGAAGAAGCCCAGTTAGCACAGTAGTACTTCAGAGGAAATGCTCAGGTGCTCGAGAAACAACCAGCCCGGGCACAGAGGTGTCACAGACACGGTGCTGGCTTTTGTTAGGAGAATCCCAGAGCAGTGACAGGGGGAAGCATCTCCTGCGAGCCCCCCCTGCCCTGTGCCACCAGGGAACACACCTGGCCATTGTCTGTTCATTGTCTGCCAGCACAGCCCTCTGCTAGCCCAGCGACAGCTCCCTGCACAGGGGCACACGGCAACAACCCCAGCCCTGCCTCAGCTCAGTGCGAGAATTCGGTGACATTCTCAAAGCTCACAGAGGATTTTCAGACCCTAAACTCTGGAGACCTCAGCGATTCCACTGAGGCTTCACATCTATTTCACCCAGAGTCAGCCTGAACTGCCACATTTATTCTCTTCATTACCTCAGACAGAGTAATTCTTGCATTTCCCTCCATTTCATTAACCTTATTTACCTAAGACAAACTTCAAAAATAATTTTAGCAGCCTGCACTGCCTGGAAATCAACAGCAGCCTTACAAAGGGCTGCAAGGAGAAGTGGCTGTTGAACACCAGTGACAGGAGAAAAGAACCAAAAAGCCAAATAAAGAAACTTAGTGGCCTGGCTGGCAACTTGCAGTGCGGTCCTGAAGGTTTCTCCTCCACCTGATCAAACAGTGGCTGATAACGACTGTGCTGATTCCTTTTTGTCCACTTTCTTGCTTAGATGCACATCTGCTTTATTACAGGGACACAAGATACTCTTTATTTTAAGCTATTTGTTATTTCCTATTGCTTTTGGTAGTCTCTGGTAACACATAACAGAAGTTTATACGGGAGAAGCAGCTTTCATATTTTTCTCTGAAATTACAAGTTTGTTCTCAATCCCTGAGATGATATCTCACGCTTAAATGAAATTTTGGCAAAGAAAAGCAAAGCACTCTTCACAGCTATCCTTCTACATCTAGTACCATTATGTCTTTATATACCTGTGTGAAAGCAAGCTATGCAAATTTTCCTAAAAATAATGATGCTAGTGTAATTGTTCTTTCTAGGCTATGTTCCAAAACCAATTTTAAACTTGAAAAAAACATGAAAGTGGGATAGCTGGGGAAAAAAAAACAACTTCGTTTTTTACTTAATAATAAATGCTTGAAAGGATCACAGCATTCTATAAGGTCATATGTAACACCAGTTATGACACCCCAGTAATGCATTATTCAGCGCCAGCGAAGAATATAAATCCTTGTAATGTACATGGGTAAAATGTGGTTTAATTCTTATTATCCTTTGGCTTTGACTCAAAGTTCCTGCTGAGCGTTACAATGTTTAGAGGATGCAAATTCCCTGAGATGCTTTAATTAAACCTGCAGTGTAGGACTTTGCCTCTGGCTATTGGTCAGGGAACCTGGCACTTCCACTTCCAGAGGCGCCGCTCGCCAGGCTGCACTGCCCCAGCGAAATGGGCATTTCTGGTTCTGCCCAGGCCGAGGCACACCAGTGCTTTGGGCTGATATCCCATCTTTGCCACCGCAGGGTTGAGGTTTATCAGAAAAACATGACAACTGGGAGACTGAGAAAATAAAATTCCTGCTCTGATCTCTCTGTTTTTCACAAGGAGTTTCCCTGGGGCAGTACGTGGATGTTTAAGACCAGGAGTTTGCAGCACACATGCTACTCCTCAACAGCACACATTTCCACTGTGCCCTGCACACTGGTAAAGAAAAGACCTCTGGAACTTGCAGCAGCTGGTGACTGCCACAGTTCACTCCTGGTCAGCAGCAGGTCAGCAGGGAGAACCCCCCAACCTCCAGGGCTTCTCTGGTATGTGCACTCATAACACAGCACTGGGCTTAAGGAGCATCTTCTGCTCACCTTTTATGAAAATATCACAAGATTTGGCTTTGTTTTGAAGTGAAAAACCACCTCAAATCTCTAAACCCCATAACTGCTAAGAAAAGCTTTTCCTACTCGGCTCTGTGGGACTCTCATTCACAGGCAAGGACAGCTGGATGCCTTCAAGCACTCTGGCAAACACCCTTCAGCATTTTTAGGAATTTCACTCTGTCTTTGCACAGCATTTGCACTCCTGTGATTGTGACCAGCCTAATGGATCCTTCTTTCCTACTGAATGCTGAAGCAGGCATTTTAAATGCAGTAGCTCACATGTGTTGACTCGAAGTGCACACATCCTGGAAATTCACTGCCTTTCAGCACTGCTGCCAATAAATAATTAAAAAGCCTATTAAGACAGCAAAAGCCAATTCACTGAAATTATAAGCAAATATTTTTGCATCAGGGCGCAGACTTGGGGAAACACTTAAACAGCCCCTTCAATCCAAAGCATGTGAGCATTCACACTGATGCAACAGCCCGACTTGGAAGTCTCGTGTTTTACTGAGTAAGGGCGATTACTCAGCTCTGCAAATTACTTTCTCTTGTGGAAACATACAGTTATTCAAGATTTCAAAACATCTAGCAAAAACAACAGTTTCATAACTAGAAAGACAAGTCTGATTTCAGCCTAAGTCCTATAATTTTGAATCTGGATAGAAAAAACAAATAGTACTGACAGAATTTAGCCTCCACTGTATTTTTTCAGACATCAAAATACTTAAGTTATTCAGAGACATACAATATCACAAAGGCAGACAATAATGGAAATAAGGACATCAAGAAAGTGTTCTACTCCAGGCAGCATTTCTACAAATATCGCTGGGACAAAATCGACTGCCACAGAGGGAACACAGCCATTAGGCACAAGGAATCTCAGTTTGAAAAACATTCGGAATATGGGACACATCAAACTAAAAGTTAAATTCTAATTAAGAACATGAAACCTAGGAGGAAAAGCATGTGCTGTCAGAGCCCCAGCAGTTACATCAGCAGGTGACAAGGGAGAGAAGGAGAATCTGAAGAGGAACAGGGACACTAAGAGAAAGAGGAAACACTTGGAGAAACCATAAACGTTCTTTTGGGAACAGAGCATCTCTGCCAGACAGCACACGAGTCTGGCAGCACACCCTGCCAGGCAGGCAAGCCCTGCTCACCCTCTGTAGTGGGAATTTCCCAGGATGACCTTCCCAGCTTTCTAACGCTGCATCTTCGTGACCAGCTGAGATCCTGGGGGTGAGGGGCAGGACAGGATGTGATGATCCCAATGAAAATGAAAATTACCAGCTGGGACACCGCTGCTCCTTGACTGACTGCAATGGCCACTCTCCCACTCAGCAAATGGGTGAATGACATTTCCTGCATTATGCCAATCTTTGGACTGGTGTTGGATGGGCACACAGGCTCAGATGGCTGTTTCAGGAACATCTTCAAGCAAATCACGCTTTTGAAAATACACGACCTAATCCTGGAGTTGAATGGATTAGCTCAAGATGTAGGACTGCCTACTGTGGAAAGTCGTTTAAGCTAAAACAGAGCAAGAATTCACCTTGGACCAACAATTCTTGATTAACTTCCTTTGCTGGCAGGCTTAGTGTAAACTAGGCACTATGCCAAAGCCTCCCAATCCACTCTGGAGCAAATGCAATTTGAAATGATGCTCTCATATTTTAACAGCATGGACTTCAGAGTGGATTTCCAGGTAATGGCACAGACCTCTGGATCAGTCACGATGCTGGCACTTGGTGTAACAATACATCAAAACAGGTCTTTCCTAACTTCTTTCACTGCACAGTAAAGGAGCAGCTTCCAAACCAGTGTGTGCACCGTGGTCTAAGGAAAAACTGTTACTTCTGAGCTGGAACCACAATTTACCAAAACCATCAATGTTTAGTACAAGCTGGAACAGTGGGATATTTATATTAAATATAATGGCATATAAATGGAATTAACACTTTATATCACTTTGCTATACAAAAGCTATTCACGCCATTGAGCTCTATTCCCAGCATAACTTGAGGAAGAGAAAATTGCAGGGGGGTGTTGGGGGAAAAAAGCAGCATCACAAGTAAGTCCCCATTATTACTGTGTATTTCTAGTTCTACATCATGCACAGATCAGTACTTAATTATATACACTGTGTTTTGATACCACTTTGTAGTGCCACTGTGTATAACAAACTCCGTGTGATCCTTCCTTGCCAGTTTTGACTCACAAGGACTTGGCTCTGAAGTGAGGTCCATAAAATAGATGTAGTAGGCTTGTTGAGACAAATAACAAAACAGTCAAAAGCTTTCCCCAGAGAGAGGCCAGCAGAAGACAAAGGTAGAAATATTTATGCAGTCACTCAGGGGCATTGGAAATGTGTTCTGAATAAACACTCATCTTCAGTATGCAAGTTCCATAGCCCTTGCTGTCTCCCAAAGATCAGCGAGAGTGGAAATCAATGATGCTGCCTTGTTAGAAAACACAAATCAAAGCATCAATGACTTTGTAAAATCCCTTCTGTCACTTTGACCTTCTGGTGCCAGGCAGCTCCACGGATTCATTACTGTTCATTGTAATGGCTAAAGAAGAAATCAGCAGCACAAGTGTTGGAGAGTAACACACCAGCAGCAGGATTGGGAAGATGCTGGGAAGCAGAGTGCACAAAAAGAGATGAGAACCCCGTGAAAGGATGCTCGCTCTGCCTCGAGGACTGCGTCCTCTCTCCCAACACATACAAGTCAATTCTGCTGCTGTCCAGCCTCACGCCAGCTCCTTCCTCACCATCTGCACCTTCTGTTTCCTGCCAGGGATCAGGTTCTCTCCTTGCCCAGCCAGTCATGCCAGGAGCTACTGCTACGGCTGCTACACCTGCACCCTCTCCAGGGACGCCAGCTGGGGTAAATACCATAAATGTGGTGGGCAACACCAGCCCAGCCCTCTCTGCCAGAGAACCTCTTGTCAGAAAGAAGTGGGATGGGGGGCAGTACTAACCTGAGTCTCCAAGCTGGTGTAGGGACTAGGAGGTTCAATCTACAAAGAGAGCAGACAGAAACAGCCATTACTCTGCAATAGTGGAAAAGGAGGTGTTCTGAGCTGTCAGTGGTCTCAGGTAGCGATACCAGGGACAAACACACCTGCTTGAATGGAACAAGGATGGCAGGATTATTGTTTTTACTTTCTTTTAAGATTCACCACTTTTCCAGACATCTGGAAATCACGCAGAACTTACAGAATCTACAATATTTGGATGAGCAAAAAAAGTTGCAGTAACGGGAGTATAGCAGAGGGCCACGTGCAGGCCCTCGCATCTTTGATTCGATGCTCTTTTACAATTCCTAGATTACAACTGACTGGTTTTAGATCAGATCAGTATTTGACTGCTGCTCCTGTAACTTCAAGGCATTAGGACTTTTTCAGAAAGTTGATCAAGACTTGATGGTGAAAGGGTTGGCCACATCCCTGGCAAAATTTTTCCTCCCAACAGCTGCAGTTAGCTGTGGTTATTGTGTTTTCCATTAAATTTCTTCCTAACGAATGCTCCTCTCCAGCTCTGCACATTATAATGCACGTGCACTGTACATTTTCTGCAGTCTGGCATCTTCCTTGGTGTCAAAATCTGAACTCTTAGCTTAGCTTGGCCAGAGGATTCAAACCTCATTAAAGAACTTCTAAACACAAAAGCACAAAATCGTCCATTTAGCCTGTTAATTAAAAGGTTAGCAAGAGATAACATCCCTGTAGGAAACTCCATCATTACTGTTCTGGGATTAGCACTCAAGCAAAATCTTTAAAAGCACATCTTTTAAAGTATAAGGAACATTTAAAACCTCAGTCCTGCTGGTCCAGGTATTACTCTGCAGGGTCTTGCTCTCCACACCCTGTTTAATTGGGAAGCCTAACAGAGCGGAACCAGGTCAGTGGTGCTCTCTCTTAAACCCATCTCATCTGTCTAAATTAGACACTTCTATTAGTTTAGAAAATTCTTGTCTACGAGATTATCGGGCTCCTGAGACTAATTTTGAGTTTTGAGCTATTGGGATTCTCACTTTGGCTAAATCACAGAATAAAATGAAAAAAAAAAAAGCAGGCTTCCTCCAAGAAACAATATGTGCCTTTTACTTTTAACTATGCCTACAAAGCAGCTTTTGTTTCAACAATCACCATAAACATACTAATGAAGAAACAAGCTATCAACTCAGGGAAAAAAAGGTTAAGGAGGAAATTGGCCTTGAAAGCCTTGACACACCTTTCCTCCACTCAGTAAGTCACGGGTCAGGCAGCACAGCGTGCACAGGTGAGAAAGCCCACGATCACCTCTGTCACACTGCTGGCTTAGAACAGGCTGATGAAAGGTTACATTTAACACCAGAGCACCATTATGACACAGATGTAGTAGATGTCATCTGACAACTGGCCAAATGACACCAAGACTGGAAGGAAACTGAGAAACCTCAATGAAATCCAAATATCATGTCATCAGCTAAGCTAGAGGAGGAAAAAAATCATCTGAAGGTGAGAGATGAGGTGAGAGGACTCTCGTCCCTGGACAGCCTTACTCTAAAACAAATGATGGCAACACTCACAGCTCTCTTCTCATTTAGACCAGGCAGGGACAAACTCATCCGTTTTGCAGCTGGACTCTCAAGCAGTGCTAGTTTGGTCACAGCATTGTCCTCCATTGTCCCACTCACATTTATATCATAGCAGGAGGATCACAACATTAGCAGGTGTGTGGGGCAGATAGAATACAGAGTGTGTTTAAATACAAAAAGCAAAATACTGCTGCAACAAAGAACAGCTCAGCTGCACAGGCTCCCCTTTGGGAGATCATCTGGATTTTTTCAGTCGGTGCCAATTTGATTGCAGACAAAAGCTTTTTCAACATGTGCTGTTCACTTCCAAATGACAATATTTCCATAAGAGGAAGTAGCTACTGTATGTATAAAACATCCTGGAACGATCAGGGGGTTCCTGTAACAGATAAGGCTTCAGGCTACTTAAAAGCCCGACAAACTCAGTCCAATATTTCCTGAATAGAACGGATTTCTTATGGTAATTACTAATTGCCAAAGCTTCCTGCACCAATGAAAGCTGTAAACACAAACCAGGTTTTGAATGGCTTCATTTCACCATGTGGAACACGATGCATCAGCAGCAACAAATGCCAGCACCACCACCAAGGACTTCTTCCTGTGAAACCACAGGTTCAGCCAAAGACACAAAACATTCACCTAAAAGTGACATCTCACGTGTCCTCTCCAATTGCTCTGCTGCTTGCAAGGCAGGACCATGTAACAGCAGCTCCCTGTGTGGGCAGTGCTGTCTTCACAGTTTGCAGTTGAGGGTTACAGCTGTCCCAGGGCCCTGGCGCTCGTCTCTTCTGCTGACTCATTTGATGACCCAGAGGTTGGCCAGCCTGCCAGCCTGTGGTTTTTATCCTACACTCGAATTTGGCTCAAAACCTTTGTATAGTCATAGAAACAACGAGTAAAACAAACCAACAGGATTTGAAGGGACTGCCTGGACTGCCACTTCCCCACGCTTCTGCCACCTCTCCACCAGTGAGGGGGAACACAAGTCAGGTAAGGTCCCACACATCCTAAGGATGGTGGTGACACAGTGCCCTGGGGCAGCAGCCGGGGCACCAACGCACGGAGTTTCCCTGCAGACATGTCCCTGCAATGAAACCCAGCCTCTAATTACAGGAAGTGTTCAGTAACCTTAATTGCAACCCTCAGCTACAAGTCACACTAACAGCTGCCTCTGCACCACCAGCCATCTCACACGCTGACTTATTTGGGGAAGAGCGACTTCCCGGCAGCGCCAGCCCTGCCAGCTGGGCAGGAGCTGCTGGGCAAGGTGCAGGAAGTTCTGAAGTCACACAGAAAGTGGTTCTGCAGATCTGACTTTTAGCACCTTGCCCACCATCGGAAGCTGCACCAATGTCTGCAAAGAGTGAGCATTACCAGGGTGGCCTGCGTGGCACCAACCCAGTTTTTTTTATTTGTATTTATTTGTATTTTTATTTGTTGGATCTTAGGCTAACTTCAAAGGCTCCATAAGAATGTTTGCATGAAGAAGCAAAGATGGAAAGGACTTGCTAGTACTACTGCACTCAAGACCCTCACTGTAACTGCTCTGCAGAGGATCCTTTCAAGCAAATACACTAATTCCAAGAAATATCAGCTTGTCATGACAGGCCACGTAAATCATAATGTTTTGTGCTGGGCATTTTAACACACATCCGGGAGGGCCTAGTACACAGGTGTAAAAGCTATTATTTGACTTATTTTTTAACTCCTCCAAAAGGCAGTTAGAAGAAAGGGAAAGGATTATAGAGAATGTTTCCTACAATGCACTAAGAACAATTATTCAATGAAAGACTGATCTTGAAATGCCAAGGCTGGAAATTAGCACATTTGCACCATTTCCCCCCCCCACTAACATTGTTCAAATGAATAGCGGTTCCCAGGAAGAAATTACTGTGTTAACAACATACCAATCTTTGCACCACTTAGTAAGGCTGCAATGGCCTGGGAACAGGCATTTAGTGAAGACAGGATTCCAGCCAGTGCAGCCAGCTCTGGGCAGTGTCGGAAGCCAAGGAGGCACGCACAGCTTCACCCTGCACAAGCAAACGGTGCAGAAAAGGGAGCCAACCTGCCTGCTCTGCAAGCCACTCACCCACACCTCCACATGACCAAGAGACACAGACACCCATCACTGAAGAGAGCTCAGAGCAGCCAGGATGAGAAGGATGCAGCCACCCCGGCAGAGGAGAGAGCTCGGAGCAGCCAGGATGAGAAGGCTGCAGCCCCCCCGGCAGAGGAGAGAGCTCGGAGCAGCCAGGATGAGAAGGATGCAGCCACCCCGGCAGAGGAGAGAGCTCGGAGCAGCCAGGATGAGAAGGATGCAGCCACCCTGGGAGAGGAGAGGAGAGAGCTCAGAGCGGCCTGGATGAGAAGGGTGCAGCCACCCTGGGAGAGGAGAGAGCTTGGAGCAGCCTGGATGAGAAGGGTGCAGCCACCCTGGGAGAGGAGAGGAGAGAGCTCAGAGCAGCCTGGATGAGAAGGGTGCAGCCACCTGCCAGGGGATCCTCTCTGAAGCACAGCACTGGCAAGACGTGGAGGTGGAGCAGCCCCAGTCAGAGGTGCCGGGTGGTCCCACAGCTCCTTTGAGCTCTCGGGCCACCAGAGCGTGCAGAGGCTGCTCCAAACCCCTGAGCTGCCATCGGGGCACTCACTGCCAACAGCCTCACTGGTGCTCAGCTTCCCCAACCTGCTCTCCGGCAGCAACGTGAGCCCACGTGGCTTCTGCCAGCCCTTAATTTTGACAAATGAAGTGTTTGTGTGGCCAAATTGCAGAGCTAAAAACAAACCACTAAAAACAAACCACTGGGTGAAAATGTATTTACACAAGATCATTTTCTCATCTAGTTTGCTGAGAAGCTGCAAAGAATGGGAGGGCATCTTAAGCCAGGACACCCACCAAAATTTAAGATGCAGACTTTCTCAGCTCCATAAAAGTACTGTCTTGGTCAGCATCCCTAAGTATACAATACAGGCTCCAGACAATCAAAACACTCCCTCACATACAGGGCTACCCCACCACCTCTCCTCCCTTGCCTATCCCAACTCTGGGTATTTCACCACCAGAAACAACCGCAGTCTTTAATAGCTGATGGCTTTGGTACAAATCTGTTCTAGTCCTTGGCTAGTAAAATAAATCTATACAGCTCCTTCAAAGCCAAACATCTGAGGGTCTGTGTCTTCTCCCAAATGAACAATTGCCTGCTTACCCAGCAGTGGAAGAGCAGCTCAGTTAAATCTAAGACCTGCTAGTTCCTTGCTCCTCAGTAAAGATAAAACTGTTCTCTTGTCAGCAGAAGACTGTAGCCATTTACAGAACCTAAACTGCAGCAACACCTACTATTCCTCAGCTTGCAGTAACAGTCAGTGCCCAGAAATAGCCCAGAACTCCCTAATACCTCCAATAAAAACCATTACCCAAAATAAATCCATACCATCTTACTGAACATTTAAGCCATACAGTGAATCTTCTGTCTATTAAATACGGATCCAGTTACAAATGAAGCTGGAATTATTCCTATCTTCGGTGTCTTTTACCACCCTAAAAGCATCTGCTGCAGCCAGCTCAGCACAGACCTGTGGACACAGCCAGGGCCAGCGACTGCAGCACGTTGATAGCAGCAGGGAGCTTTCCCAGCTGTCTGTAAAATACGTCTGGCCACTGAGATGCTGCTGTCCAAGCACTGCTTTGACATTTTGAGTGTGCCAGCTCCCCAGGCCAGACATGCTGTCTCACAGGTACGAGCGACAGACAGTTAATGTTTTAACTTATTAACTCCAGGCACACTTATCTTGCAGCCTTGACACCTCAGCGCAGCACAGCTGCTCCAACACCGCTTTCCGAATCCGTGCTCAGGAATGATACATCTGACCAGCTCACAGCAAGGGTCAACTGTCCTGCTTTCCTTAATAATTTATTAAGAGCTGGCAGGAGCCACGGCTTTGCTGCAGTGTTCAGTTGTTCTAACAAACTGCTCGGTTTCAGGCAGCAAACAAATTTCAGCATGAAATGCAAATGAGTAAAAAGACAAGGGACTCTAATCTAATGGATCAATATAATTGGGCTGCTTACAGATGGCAAAGCGTACCGGATGCTACTGACAAAGATCTTTTTCCCCCATGCCCCAGCTCATCTCTGAAAGCCCCACACACCCTCGCTGCTGTGAACCACAGGCTCATGCCCACTTCCCCAGCGGATGCTGCTCTGGAAGCCTCCAGGAGGGCACCCCAGGAGGTACAGCCTGGGGATGATTTTGAGTGTAATTACACTCATGGATGTGGGTTATTTGTAGTTCTAGTGATGGAAAGGAGAAAAAAAAAATGACACATGTCCTTACGCAACATTTTAATAGAGCTGGAGGAGTCTATATTTATAGAGTAACCAAGTGCCTTAAACAGCTACATAAAAATGCACATGGAAGGAGACATTAAGTCACTTGAGAGTATAAGCATTGCATTTATAGGGAAAAAATGTCCTGTCTGACAAGCACTCCAGTCGTCATCTGCTACGAGAACAGTCTGGCTGAGTATTATCTGAAACAAGACACGGTGTAAAAAATCAGCAGGAAGGCCCTGACCAAATTCAAAGATCAAGCTCATTTGAAGTTTCCAGACAAGTAAGTTACCAAAAGAAAATTAAAGCCTGCACAGTAAGGAACATGTTCCAAAGTTAAAGGAGCAGCTGAAGAGAACAGGGCATGGCCAGCTTCAAAGCTGAGTGGGGCACTGCTACGCTGCGAGCAGAAGTCGGCCAGCCAGCACAAGGGCTGCACGCTGCACTTGGAGCTGTCGCAGGTAATCGAGCTGGAAACCCATGGCAAAGCACTTGGAAAAGAGAGAGACATGCTGGTGGGCCAGCTGAAGTGGTGTTGGCATAACCCCAATACCAACAACAGAAAGGAAGCACGTTCTCACCAGATTTTGCACTGCACACAGAAAAAGACACCCGTGCAGTTCCTGCTCTCAGAGCAGAGCAAAGCACGGCTGTCCAGTGGCAGCCACACTGAAGAGTCACCAAATGCTGCTGTGAGCAGTAGCTCCAGGTCTTCACCCTGCTGAACCTTCCTGCAGCCACCCAGGGCCCTTCCAGAGAGGGGCACAGCCTGGCACAGAGCCGGGCTCATGCCCTGAGCCTCTCCGTCCTGCTATTCTCATGAGAAGGATCTCTCAGAAGAATAAACTGGGGACACCAAGAGGCTAGGAACACAGCCCTGGGCCTTTCCAGAGGGAAAGGGAAAAGACACGGGAAAATCGGCTTTGTTAAGAAAATCCAGCTAAAAATCTTGCGGGTAATAGAACGAGAAGCAGCCTGTATAGCTTCGTACAGAATAAAGCCTGCCAGACAAATTTAATTGCTTTATTTGTTCTTTGATAGAGTTACAGAGAGAGTGGATGCACAGGAGGTCGTATTTTCTGGGTTTTAGGACAGCATCTGTGTCTCACGAAATCCTAATTGAAAAATTAATTCAAAAAGACTTGGGAAGGGGCAAGCACAGCACTGGAATTGAGAACTGGCTGCAGGACTGTAAACAAATGATAATGATAAACGGCACTGTATCGAGCTGAGGGGAGGTCATATTGAACAAATTCATTAATGACCTGGAACGAGGATTAAAGAGCACGCCAACAAAATCTGATGATTGCATTAAAACTCGATTGTGTCTGACGGACGCAAGGCTGCCGCGAGGTGAGGAGGACACGTCCGGCACCAGGACCCTGCTCCCAGAGCCTTGGCAGGCAGGTCTGCCGTGCCCCAGCCCCAGCTGCCTGTCACCCATCGCCCTCACACCGCCCCGTGCGCTGCACATCTCCTCCCCTCGCTGGCCACCCTGGAAATAAACACAACTTCGCGTTGCCCGAGAGCCAAAGGAGATGTGTGGCAGCCATGCAGCCCTCGGCGCACATGTCAGGAATGCAGGAGTGCGCTGACAAGAGAAGGGCTGAGACCTCCCATTCAGGCACGGCCAGGGAAAAAAATCCCACCACTAAAAATAACACAGTGCCTTAAATCCCACCAAGCTGTGTTTTCATGATCTCCCTGATACAGCTTAAAAATTTGTGGGTTTATGGATTAAAGTCCCTGATAAATCCATTTAGGACCGGACACTTCCTCCGCATGAACTTACTACATTCCAGCCTTTATGACAGGGGAGGAGAAGAGAAAAGAAACAAACAGAAATTCTGAACAGACAAACAACAGACGTGACAAGAAAACCTCGACCAAACAAACATCTTTTTGAAAAATTTTGAATGAAATTTTTGGTCACAGAATTTGGTAACACTGATCTTTGAAGGATGAAGTAGATAATTTAGTATTTGTAAAGTACAGCTGCTGATTTTCAGGTTTGGAAGAACTGAGGGTTTAGCACTAGACTTTGAATTTTATCAATAAGCTACAGGAAAAGATAAAGAATATGCAGGTAGAACAGCAGTTTTGGCTCCCTTCTGCAGTTTTCATGCCAGAACTAAAACATATTTTTCCCAAATAACAGAACCTATCCATCATTTTTATTATCAGCCTGGATGCAGATCCAAGTTTCATCACTTGGTAAGTCAGAAAAACTCTCATTAGCATCTGTGTGTGGAGGGAGCCCATAAGAACACCTCATTAACTCATTAAAGAGGATTCTCACAGAGATTAGCTTCGTCAATCCTTCATTTAGCTACCAATCCATTCATGTGATGCTATTAAGCCCCTCATAAACAGCCAAGTACTTAGTAATACACTGTAGGAGCTCAGGTTTGAATCCCCACACTGGTGCACGCTGCTGCTGTATTTGTGCTGCTCTGCTGTGACAATCGCTGCAGCCCCAAAGGGTCACTTATGTCCAACAGGAGCAGCTTTCGAGCTGAGGCCCACGTGTTGTACCGAGATGGGACACGATAACAGCACCCAGTCCCCGTGACTTCAAACCACCCTTACACAAACCTTGCTCCACATCACACCTTTGATGATACAAGAAACGTGCACAGGCCAAAGAAAGGGTTACAGTAATACCCAGTGCAAAGCACCTGCTGCTTGAACGGGGAAGCAGCCAGTGAGGAACCTCTCAGCCCCATCCTTAATTTCCAGGTTTTTCCTCTTTTCCTTCCCTCTAACCCCTCTTCTGCGCATGGCTGCTGTCACACCCTCTGCAATCTATTTTCAGTAAGCCACCCCTGCATGAACAGCACATCTGCCTCTGCCAGGAGAGGCTCCCTCGCTCTTCTGGAACAGGCTTCCAGCCCTGCCTTGGCTCCTGCAGTCACCATGATGACACAGAGACAAAATCCGCCACTTCTGCATATGAGACAGGTATTGTGTGTTGGGAAACAGCAATTGTCATCCAGATGGCCCTGTGGCAGCTTCACTTTGCACTGGCCTTCAGATGCCACGGTGGCAATTGCTCATGTAAGAACACGAACATGAGCCCTTCAATTCCTGCCAAAGCACCTCCGTCCCCTGCACTGCAGTCAGGGCTGCTTCCACACGGGGAGGTGTCAGAGGATTTCAGCCCATCTAAATTCATAACTTTAGTACAGATGCTAATTCTATTTTGAAAATTTTATTTTCAAGCTGAATAATTCAAAGAACATTAATTCACTCCCATCTGCTTAAATGAAACAGATTTGTAAGATCCTAAATAGCTTGTATGTCCATAGTACCCCTTTTACCAAGAGCATTAGGTTGGTTCTGGCTGTGGCTGTGCATAAAAGGCCCCACGACTCTCTACCTGCAACTCACTCGGTACCATCTCACGAACATTCAGCTCAGACCTAGCAACTGCTCTGTTACATCCAATCCACTCTGGAAAACATGAAATAATCTCTGTCACTGGAGGATAAACACGGCAGCCTGCAGGATGTGCAGGGGAGCCGAGCTGCCCGCCTGATCCCAGGCAGCTGCCTGGGACTGGAGCTGTGCTGTAAGTGGCTTTCCAGACTTCAGGAACTCAGACAAAAGATGCTATTAATGGCACTTGGGGCTGGAGGGGGGAAATCCTTGAATGTGAAGTTTCAAGTCACTGCACATTGATGAAGAGGAGTAAATAATAAGAAGAAGTTGCCCACAGTAAAGGATTTTGTGAAAGCGAACTCCACAGCTTGATAGTATCACAAGCACCCTAGGAATCTGGAGAATGAGACAGGAGAAACTGTGGGGAGACTGAAGTTAAAAACTGCACGCTGCATGGTTCATTTTCCTGTAATTCCTCTTATTCATTGCTATAATCAACTTGACATGCAAAGCTGTTCCCAATTTACTGACAGCTTTTCAGCTGACATCGAGTTCTCAAGGTATTTTTTTTTTAAACCTAAATAGCTAATTATTCATCGCCTTAAACCAGGATATATAACAATGTCAGGAAATCATCTGTTCAAGTTATATCAAAAAGCCTTTGGGGATTAGTTCATCTCTTTTGTATGCTGCAGAAAACACTCACTTGTAAACAATTAAATCATCATTTGAAATCTGTCTACACTTTTAGCATCTCTGAATGCAGCCTGAAAAACCATATAAACAAGTACCTTATTGTTGCATCTAGAACCCAGGGCTGAAAGGTTTTCCTCCACAGTATCTTATTTGCTGGAGGCTGAAGGCTGAATTTATAGGCTAATACAGGCTCTCTGTAAAACCTGCAATAAAACATCTAAATAAATGCAATAGCTGCTTAAGGAGACCAGAGTTACACTATTCTCAGGTGATGCTGAGAGCAGAAGACATGCTACAAGGACATCAACACATTCTGGCACAGAGGCATATAACCTCCATGTAACACAGGGTCGTGGCTGATAGAAAAACAGGCATTTAAATTTAGCCATAAAGGCTCAGCCTTTGGCCTGAACCTAGAGCAATCAGACCTCAGAGTACCCTGCTTCGAGATGCAAAGCTCCTGCACAACACGCATTAGGAGAGACCGAGGGACATCACTGGAGCAGAAGCATTTAAAACCGGTTTTAGATTCCTATTTGAAATCAGTCTCATTTCTTTTTGGTCTCCCACTGACTCCCTGACTGCATTTTTAAGGGCAGTAGCTCTGTGGAATACAAGCACAGTGTAGGCAGGACATTCCATAGGAAGAAGCTCCTTTCCAAGTCTGTCTGGGGCTGAGCGCTGCAGCAGAAAGTCCCCGAGCCTGGACAGCGCTCGCTTGCACATCTCATTACAGCTGTGCAGGCACAGGCTGAGAGCTCCCATCCCACCCCTGACAGACAGCAGCAGTGTTCCACGACCCACAGTGTTCCTTAGCTTTGAAAATTTGCCTGGACAAAGATATATTTTACAAATACACTGGTCACTCGAGGGTTTTGTTACAGAGTTACCCCCGTGCTCAAGAATTTATCTCTCTATTCTACTTCTCTGAATCAAAGACCTGTACAGTACTGAGATGAAAGGCAAACTCGCTGTTACTGCTTCACCACTAATTGTGGCATTTTGTGGCTTTAGTACCTCGATAAATGTTTTGACTAATTCATTTGAATCACTGCAGCCATATCCTTTTTACGATATAATTGCTGACCCAGTCAAGAGAACAAAACAAAACAAATTATCTTCCTTATGGAACGAAAGCCAAGCAGGTCCTTGTGAAACTACAACTTCCTTTGGGTTAGTGGAAGGAAACACAGAGCATTCATGAGAGCACACAGGGATGCAGACAGCACATCACTGTCTCAGGGGGGAACTCCTCCGTGGCCAAGGCACCCGCCGAGCTGGGGTCGCTGAACGTGACGGCACAGAGCCCTCCCTTCTCTGCACTCTGGGTGCCCTTGGCCACAAAAACGGGCCGTGGGCACTTTCTGCCAGCAAGTCAGCACCAAGAGACAATGTGTTATTATGGTGGAAATTGAAAATATGACAAGACAGGAATGACTTTTACAGATTTCAAGGGTGTTTCCCAACATCCTGAGTCCCCGGCTGCACAGAAAAACTCCCCTAGAGCTAAAGGCAGAGTGGATGAAGCCAGGTCATCTCAAACACCCAGAGGAGAGGTTTGGGTTTATTGTTTCTTTACGATTGTTTGTGGTTTTTGTTCGTTTGCTTATTTGATTTTTAACTAAAACTGGGGAGTGCATACTTCAGTGTCTGACATGATACCTTCAAGTAAATCAACATGGAAACTGTAAACTAATGGGAAGTTGCAGGCAGGTTCTCACCCAAGCACAAGAAAAAGTTTCCTCCCTGCTGGAACAAACCAGCACTTCTGAGAAGAGTGCAGACCGATCATCCACGCTTAGTAAAAAAAAAATAAAAAAAATTTAAAAATTGCTACATGTAGAACATCTCTTTTCCTGAAGATACCATCACTGACCTAAAGCGTAAATAAACACTGTTGCTCTGTCAGAGGCAGATAATTTACTGAACATTACATTGCTAATGGCAATATTATACAAGACACAAGTGTGTCAGACAAAAAAAATAAAATCCGAATAAAGTATTTCTCATTCTAACAATTCTGCAACTGACAGGTGACTGCTGGGCAGCAGATAGGAAATTCAGTTTTATCTAAGAGGAAACACACCTCAGCTCATTCTTTTGGTAGCTTCCGAGAGCAACAGTTCCTTTAAGTAAAGTCAACGCATATCAAACACCTCTCAAACTATAAATAACAACATTCCTGTATTTGAAAAATAATGCAGTTTTTCAACATTCTCTCCCTCCTAGAGTAATTATATTTTTAGAGAGGTAACGAGTTTTAAAATACAAAGTTTCCACAGCAAAATCTGTCAATGTAATCAACAGTGTTCGGTTCTTTCTAAGGCAATAGCTTTATTTGTTTGAAAGCATCTACTAATAAACCTTTGAAAGAAAACATTTAATGTATTGGTACTATTTTGATTGAAAATAAACTGAACATTTCAGGTGAAATAAACCATAAGTCTGCTTGAATATGAGCTAACACTGCTCCTGCCCTATCACACATGTACGAATGAGCTGACACTGCTCATGCCTATCATGTATCATATCTGTACCATACCAGAATTTGACTTTGGGTATGTTTTTAATCTGAATTTAAAAAAAGCAAATTTTGGAAAGGGTATAAGGGGTAGGTTTGTAAAAAAAGGATCATCAAAATAGCAATCACTGGCTTTTTAAACAGCTTTTTAAACAGCTGTCTTCGAAAGCAACCAAACACATCCTCTCCATCCGTTCATTCCTTAGTGGCCAGGAGAGAGCCTGTCCCCCCTGAAGCAGAGCTCATGCTAACCAAAGACAGGGCTTTCCCAGTAAGCAAGAAATACCATTGTTCTAAGCTGAGCAGAAATTTAATTAATGCCCTTCTGATCAGTTTTAATGGACTGAAGGTTAAGAAACTTCATGACCTTCTTCAACATATGCTAATCAGGATCTTTAAATAGTAACGCATGGGCCTTATCCTCAAGTTCTGCTAAAAAAGACAGCTCATTTCCGAAAAAGGAAGCAAGGAAATGAGCCTCTGAATTTTTGATTGCTAGCTGAGGAAAAGTAATACACAAAGCCCGAAAAAGGAGGAGTTACCATGCTGAAGTGAGATGACTCAGAGAACTGCAATTAAGAGCTAAAACCTGCAGACAGCCCTCAGGAGGACAGGAGGTATTTGCTTTCCAATTTTTAGGAGGCCACCAACAGTTTTAGCGTAAGTTTTAAGCATTTTGAATAGTATTTTCCAAGTTCTTTGTAATGAACACACAGACACAAACAGTCAGGCCCACTGAAATTCACAATATGAAACAGGCACATATACAACGTACACCAGATCTACAATTTTGCACCACAGTACATTTAAACATTTCTGAGCTGACATCAGACACCGATTACATTCCACGCAGACAATGGATTGTTAGTAGCACCCACATCTCAAAGCTCTGGGCAACTTCTGCATCAAAAACAAGCTGCAAAGAGCAGTGGAAGGTAACCAGACACGTTCAGGGCAGGAGTGGAAGCAGTCTGCACTAATGCAGGAGCGTGGGGAAGGAGAGCCCTTCTGCACTGCTCCACTCCCAAAGGAACCAAAGGCAAGGCCAGTCTAGTCAGCAGACCAGGAGTTACCCCATCCTGCTTGGTCTAGTGCTTAAAAATATAAACAAATGCAGAACAAAAGAGTGGTGTTAGGCAAGCAACCTAATTTACAAGTCTTTTTTACTGTCAGGTGCAAATAAATATCAGTATGAGCAGGAGTCTGAAGTACGCCATCAGAGAGTATTCTGAAAGTGATAAAAGATCTCCAGCTAAAAAGAAGCAAAGCCCTCCTACACCTTAATATGTAATGCAAAAGCTCTTTACTTTGCTTCATACAAAATTAACAGCGCTAAGCTGATCACTCACAGACTATCAATTAACGTGTTATTATTCGTGTCCTCCCAACAGCAGCCAACAGCTGGAAGCCACTGGTACCACCTGTCACAGATGACCTGGCACACCACGGCCACTTTGACCATGAAGCCAGCTTGGGGTCATGCAGATGCTCCTTCAGATATTCTGTACACAGCCATTAAAAACTGTGGCCAAGAGCAACTCGAATTGTGTAGCTTACAAAATCACAACTGCCTGCCCACGTTTCAGAAAATAACAAGGATAAGCAACTTATTAATAACTTAAACCAACCTACACAGAGCGCTTAGCAGGAGAGGACTTGTTTGGGATTTCTGCAGGGTGTATTTAAGTATTTCTGCCTGACGTAGCCTTTATGTCAGGGAGGTAACACAGTAGAGCTCACTGAGCTTAATTTATGCTCACTATGCAAACCACAGCCAGCTGTGAATTTAGTAAAATCCTTATTGCAACAACCATATCACTTGGAGCATGAAAGTTGTACTTCCACTTTCAGGCTTAGTCAGCTGATTGAAAAAAAAGGAGGGGAGGGGTAAGAGAACAGGGTTTAGGTGATCAAGTTGAAAACATGAGGAACTGAGCTGCTCCTCCAAAGCAGGTCTGCTCCTCCTTGCAGCTGTCCCCAGCAGCCTCTCCCGTGGGAGAGCCCGAGCCGTGATGTAACTGGGAAGCAACGGTGACCCCAGAGAAGGGATCTGTCCCAAAGGGATCTCCTTGAAGGACACACAGCTGAGGTTTTCGAAAGGAGCCAACTTCACTCAAAGCCAATGGCATCTGTATGCCCAAGTGTCAAACACTCTTCAAAATTACAAGTGTTAACAAATATTCAACCGGGACTTAACTAAAAAGTGGCAAATGCCCTCTGGATGGTGCCAGAGATCTGCACTCTATTGGAGTTCTTGAAAATTGTGCGTGGTTGCACCCATAATGAAGTGAGCTCCACATATGTACCCCAAAATTCCCAAAGCTCAGCTTGGGAGCACTCTTCACTTTCAATCTTGTCTCTTGACTGCCTAGCATCACATTTCAACAGAAAATCAATTGGAGACAACAGAAGAGTGAGAGAAAAAAAATAAAATAAAATATAGCATTTGCTTCTCGCATGTGATGCTGGTTCATCCCTGTCGATAAAAACAGCTGAGATGCTCCTAATTGTGTCTATGTAACCACTGACCTTTAAAAGAAAAAGTCACTTCATTTCAGAACACCCAAAATTCCTGAAAAATAAAATAAAATAAATCTGTTCTGTCAACAGAGGACACGTCATCACAACAAGCAGATATATAATGCCACAGGCAGCAGCAGCAGCAAATTGTTTTCAGCACTACACGAACTACACAGATTATGTGACCAATTATTTATGCAAAGCTGTGAGGAGCTGAATGTACACCACGGATGATGTGCTGAGCTGGCCAACTTCAGCCACTGCAGGAATGTAAACCAGCCCCCAGCGAAACCCAACGCACAGAGCAGCCCTGCTCGTGTTCACAGGAGCAGGAGACATTTCTACAGCACCCCGGCTGTGTTCAGCCCTGGCCTCGCTGCAGCACACATCTGTACAACAATAACAACTTTCTTACAACGATGTAGCCCAGTACAATGACATATGTTAAATATAGCCACGAGAGAGCTGGGAGCAGAAACCCATGAATAACTGTATTGATTGCAGTAAAGAAAACCTGGACGTATTTGGAGTGGAGACATTTCCTGATGAAATTCTTTCCATTTGGTAAAAACACAGACATTGTCTTACACCTTTCCACACACTGAAACAGTAAAACAAAACTCCAGACACTACTGTTAGAGTTCGAGTATGTATCTGCTCAACTATTGTTGCAGACAGGGACAGAAAATGGAAATTGCAGCACAAAGAAAATCTGATGCTTTGAAATTAACCACAATTCTTAATATCAAACAGAAGTTGAAAAATTTGAATTTAGTTCTACAAAAATTCTAGATAAAATTTCTTGAACGTTTTCTATGCTTTCACTTTAGGACATAAAGAATTTACTCCATCTAATGCCCACGTTGTCCCACATGTACAGTCACTACCAGGGACTGCATATTCAGACTGTATTGTACGTGATGGGATAGAACACAAGATGACAACAATGCCAGGAGGGTGGCAGTGCAGTAGTGCCTCTTCTGGTCTCCTGTTCTTTAAAATCTCACTGTGAGTTTTCACACATGAACATGTGCTATTCTCAGCAAAACAGCATTTTCCAATGTCAACTGCTCTGATAATAAATAAATACATTAAAAGTCAGATATCCTACACTGACTGCCCAGTCTGTATGTGAAATTCCCCAAGACTCTGGCTGAGACACAGACTAAGGCTGACTGTACTGCCCTGAAAATTCAGGCACTTACTTTATGCAAGTATTGGCGGTTTCAAGAATCCGCTCTATTTGCCAACAAACATTGGGAAACTTCCCCAGAGACAACCCTGCTCCTCCGAAAGGCAGAAGCATTTTGAGAGTCGCCTCTCGGGGGTCCGTGGCAGTCACTTGCCTGGCACGTTAACCCTTAGCACTCCCAGCTTCGTGTGCTGCTGGGCCACGTTTCCCCCGCTGCAGAACAGGACAGCAGCCAGAGCTGGGCCACTTTGGGCCATTTTGTGGCCACCACGCAGCGCTCGGAGCAAACAGGAACTGGCTCAGCCACGGCCTGGCCTCGGGCACGGGGTGCCACGAGCACCCAGCAAAGCTGGGCTCAGGCTCCTCGCAGAAACCCCAAAGAGGAAGCGCCGCAGCAGCGAGAGCGCGGCACGCGCGCCTGGGATTCACGGGGACAGAGAAAAACTCAAACCAAGAGTGGTTAGAAGATGAGGAACAGTGATAACAGCCAGGGAAAGGGAGGAAGAGGTAGAGATATGACATAAGATAGCAAGTTTGAAAGTGGGAAGCTGAGAAAGATTGTTACAGGAAGCACAGATGGGAGCTCGTCTTCTTGAGCATCTACCTGTCTGCAGGGGCTGGCAGAACGCGGCGGAGCACCCAACACCAGCACCATCCCCATGACAGGCACTTCAGCAAAAATAAAATCTTACTCTTCCTGAAAGCTTAAGCTCTGCCCTGAAACATAATCCTCTGCTGTTTGCTTTTCTGCTCGTCTCCTTCCATCAATCATTTCAAGCACCAGGAAACCCACAGCCCTTGCTGTACCCAACACAGTTTTCATTAACAACACCTCTGCTACCTTATCCAAAAGATCCAAATTTCAAAATCTGCATTGTAGGACACATCTAAATTCCCTTTAAAAAAAAAGGCCTACAAACACGTAATGAACATGCAATAACCTACATTGCTGCTTTGTTTATCAAATTTCCTCAGGGAATCCTCTGCATAACATTTAGAATCCCTTTGCACAAGACTTTCAGCCATGCATGAATTAGATTTGCAGTGAAAAACTGTATGAGAAACCCATCCTTTTCTCAACAGGCAGGTGAAACAGCAATGTTCTAGCACAGAACAGCTCCCCTACACCCAATAAAACTCCTGCCTCGTCATTTACTCACATTTAAGTGTTCATCTTTCTGTTACCTAAGCAGGAAAGCCATGGAAGGCTTCTGTCACACTAACCCATACTGGGTGAAACAGAGATTTTAAGCAGGTAAGCAATGTTGAAAGTATTTCCAAACAACCCAGTGAGGAGCAAGAGCAGTACATCCTAATTTGGGGCTTGGGATCATCACCTTACACACAAGCCTGCTGCAACTGAGAAATCAACACCAACACAGTGATAGCTCACACCGACTCACTGCTGTAAGACAGAAGGTGCTTGAAATAAAGCCCAGCACAAGTTTCTCCCTGACAGAGTCCACACCAGGCCTCTGGCTCTCCAGAGAAACAAAACAGGCATTTTTGTATGGAAACACTCTGCTCCTTCGTCTCCTGAAGACTTTGAAATCACACACACTTATTAGTGATTCCGCGCAGGCGTGTGAACCTTTGCACTTGGATGTTGAAGGAAAAATTTATCCTTGACATAAAAATCAATCACATTAACAGTGCAACTTTCCAAACTCCTGCAGGTTCACTCCAAAGAGAGCACTAATTCTTTTTTTAACTTTGAATGAGTCAGATAAAGTGTCTACTCGGGGCTTTGTTTGTAGGAATTAAGCATTTATGTGAGATCCCTGAGAATTTTATGTAACAGCATTTAGCAGAAAATTAATGTTTCCAACCAATTTTTATTTGAATTTGTATTCAAAACCACAGCGTTTCCTCATGGTATTGCATTGTAGCAACTGTTTCAGAGCTCCCAAACTTGTTCTCTTCCAAACTAGGAAAATCTGGCAAATCGATCAGAACTTATGAGGTATTTAAAACAAAAGGATCAATGGCAACGGGAGAAGTTTGACAAGCTGATGAATAATCAGAAAGCTACAGGAAGAACATCCTAGCAGAAAATGTAACAAAGAAGTCATTTATTCCTCACAGAGCAATAAGCCTCTATGAGATAAAATCCAGTTTTGAAAAGGTTTACCATCCCTGCAGTTCATGGCTTGGTTTAAGTACCACGGTTAGGAAACCACAGCGTTTTGTTGCCAACATGACTCTGCATTTCTGAAAGCAGCAAACAGCAACACGCACCAACCCATGCCTGTAAATCAATCTGCTGGGAGACAAGAAGGGCTAAATGAATCGAAACTCCCAGTAAATGGCATGCTGTAGAATATCTCTTCAAAGATGGATGCAAATAGAGCACCAGACCTCTGAGGACAAACTGGTAGAGCAGTGCAAAGGTAAACCCCACTAGGCACAATTTCAGGAGATAACGATAAAGCTCCAAGAGTCTTGCAGTCAGATCCAAGAGGTTTGAACAGAAAGCAAGCAGCCTGCCTCTGATGTTAGCTCCACAAAAGTCCTGGGACCAATCACCTTTGTTAAAAGAGCAGAGCAGTCATTTGAAAGAGGCATTTTCCTGAACCGTTTACACGCAGGGAGGAAGAGGAGAAAAAATGAAAATCTGGAAGCGTTTGGAAAGCTGCAGCTAAACATTTCTTTTGTACCAAAGTGCCGTTTCCTGAAGTCAAACAGATATTTACGCACAAAGCTGCCTTCAAACCAGAAGCACATTCTCCTCCCTGGGTTTGTTTGCTTTGCCTGTTTTACAATGCAGCCCATCACTACACGTTACACAAAAGCCCCTGAATGACCCCACTGGGAGCGGGGGCCTCTCCCTGCTGAACATATAGTAAAATAACATCCCTGCTTCAAAGAAAACTTACAAGATCCAAAGAGACAAAAGACTCCATCCAGAAAGAAAATGAGGCACGGAGGCCACCAAAGGCCACAAAAAAAGGTCAGCAAGAATAAAACTTACGAGTTCTGTCCCCTTGTATCCAGTATTACCCCTGCAGAGTCAAGAGGTGTCCCAGCATCCACTGATCCTTTCTCCCACTCCCAGTAATAAACTGTAACATCCTCTGAAGTCAGGAGGAGACACAGGACAATGAGAGAAGCTATTCTGGCACTGTGCAGAACAAAGTCATCCCTGTGGGGTCTGCCTCAGTAAGTGTAGAGTTCACTTCTCTACAGGAACCAAGACAAAGATCACTCTATATTTAATTTAACTGAGGTAAAGTTACTGCAGAGGTGGTGGACAACTTCACTGAGGCCTGAACTGCAACTCGTAACATTAATTTGAACTTCTTGCGAGAACTCAGAAACTCAAGGTTTATTAAATTATCAATGCTTTAGTAATCAAAAAATAATTCAGGCTATGAATTAATTTGAAATTATAAAACTACAGACTCTTCACACAGTATTAATTTATCCGTCTTTGGCTGCTTTATCATGAATAGTGATTGGTTCATTATATATTCTTACCCTAAGATACATTTTAAATATGGTTTAAAATTCTAAAGACGGCGTTACCAACTGAAATGTGGCAGCAAGAACTCATTTAAATAGAGAGCAAATAATGAATACAGTGATAGTTTCTGAAGAACTGCCAGATGACAAAGAAAAACTAACAAGGTCAGCACCTCACTTGCTATGTCATCTTGTATTTCCACAAGTTTACTGCAGGACTTAATCTGCAGTATGAAATAATTCGCTTTTCTAACTGCAAACATGTTCTACTTTCCGAGAGAAGGCTCAGAGGTCACTGCACGTTACATTCTGCTGTCCTGTCTGTCCTTTCCATTTTTCCAAGCTGGAAAGATGCCAACAGGCAACTGGAAATACAGGTGCCAAAAGGGACTGTAAGAGTTTCTTTGTGCATCACCCCCTCCATCCCCAGTGGTGCTTCTGCTAACTCCTAACCTCAGCTGGGGGCACCAAGGGCTGTCCAAAATCACTCAGCCATGAGATGCTGCCACCCCTCCTCACCAAGAGGACACTCCATCCTCTCCTCACAGAGACGTGCCCTGTCTGCTACCGAGAAGCAACTCACACATACAGGGAAAACTCTTCTTCAGATCTCTTAACAGCAGAGGAACAAAAGCAAGCCAAGAAAGGAGGATCGGCTATTTATCTGACAAAGAGATTTTTAATACAGCTTTAAAAACAAAGCTACCACCTTGGTGCTACAGAGAAGCGCTACCAATCTCATTCCAGGTTTTAGAACCTCACAGGAAACTCTCAACAAATGCATTGCAACAATAAAAATGGGTGATTTATTTTTAATATTTATTTATAATCTTTCAGGCAATGCCCAATCATGGCAGGATGCTGCTCTTCACTTTCTGACAACTTTCTCTAGCAGTGTCCTGTCAACAGCTCCGGAATGGAACTGCTCATTACTACCCTGCAGACTCACGAGTCCTCACCTCTTTATCATCTATTCTGCTGATAACTTCTAGCAGACCAGCAAAAGTTCATTCTCCTTTGTAGAAACTGAACTGTTTATCCTCCAAACTCCTGATGACACAAACATAAACACTGGAGGGAAAAAATACAGAAATTGGCAAGAGATGAGCAGGATCCCACTACGACCTCTATAACCAAGGAGACTGCAGATAAACACAAGATATCCCCTTTTTATGCTGTTAGAAAGGTCACCAGATTACCAACATTTGCTTTAGATAAAGACAGACTACTTCCCTTTCCAAATCTTTACTTTATTGTGCTTTCTCTTTCACCTATAAAAGAAAAATTTGTGTCAATTAGGTACTTTGTCATGGAGTGAACGTGAAACAAAACTTAGTTGGCAGCGTTTGTTATAAATACCAAGGAAAAAAGTTTCAAAAAGGGGAAAAAAAAAAAAAAGTAGCAGGCAGACACCACTTCTCAACTAACAGAGCAGGAAAATTTAAAGCTCCTTTAAAAAAAACCTGAAGGCTTTACACAGCTTTAACCTGAAATCAAATGTGACAAGAGCTTTTGGATGTGCTGCTAGAGACTAATAGCAACAATTTTGTTAAGAATAAAAAGCTGGTTTGTCACAGCGGCACAACTCTGCACACAGCCTATATCTCCAAACACCTGAGCTGGGTATGAATACAAATTTCATCTTGTTACTTGCTGAAGTTCTTTTTCCTCAAGATTCACTCTCCACAGATTTAGTGTCCTTCCTCTATGCAACAAAACAATGTTCGCTGGGAATCCAAAGCTGCTTCACGAAGCATCAAAGTCCTACATCAATCTTTGTACACAGCAGCTGGGATGGGCTGACACCCTACTGCCTTTCAGGGAGAGCATTCACCCTTTGATCTCCCATTCCCACATAGCAAGAGATCTCCTCCACCACAGAGATATGCATATACATGCACATCAACACATCTGGGTACGTATATGAATATATGCACATATTCCTGTTTGAGCGAGGGGGGCTGATTTGTCAGCACACGGGGCACGGGGGAAAGCAGTGATTCCAAGTGCATTTGTTTATGCCATGCTCGAGACAAGTGCGTTTCATCAGCAGGGAGAAAAATCCATAAATGCTTTGCATTGGCAGAAGAAGCCCGAACATCAGCTCGGGATGTCGGTGCATCTGCCACGGTATAAATGTCACAGCACAGCACACTGCCTTAGCTTAGGGCAGGGCTTGCATTGCCTCTCTGGCAACGTGAACCAAAACTGAACTCGATTTCGAGCAGGAAATGTTGAAACATCAACCTGAGCCTAGAGAACAGAATGTCAACTTGGTGAAAGGCTCCAGGTGACTTTGACTGCAGTCAGTCACTACCAATCACTACTAAATATTTCAGGTCTTACAGCTGTGCCAGGACTTTGTAACTCAAAGGACAAATGCTGGAGCAAACAAGCCTTAAGGTGAAATCTTAACTCCTTCAAAGTAATAGGTTGGACTTGATGATCTCAAAGGTCTTTTCCAACCCAGTTAATTCTGTGATTCTGTGATTTTTGTAATTGGGAATTTTTCCACCAGCTTCAGAGGAGTTGAGAGTTCGCTACATACTGGATGCTACATATTAAAGGATAACAGACATTGTCATTTTACTTTAACTCATAAGTGATCTCGAAAAGATAGAAATTAGAAACACCAAGCACAGCGTCCCTGAGCCCAGCTAACAGAAACATTAGCAGCATGTAAAGCTCCTGCACAGCGATGTGGATGAATCACACACCATGTATCAAGAACAGTACTTCACCTAAAGCCTCCACCACCTGTCTGCCCTTTGATATTCCAACACACCACAAGCACAGACATGTCCCACTAAGGCCAGAATATTATTACCCTGTGATACCTGTACTAACTTACCGTTCCCCTAGAGACTCCAGTCTTCATTTAAGAGAATTCAACATCAGAAAATTCACAGTTTTCCTAAGAAATTCCTTCCACATTTAATTGCTTTTACTGTTAATACAGTTTATAGTATTTCAAGTGCTGTTTGCAACCTCCCCATTATGCCACACCACACTGTGCCACCATTGTAGGGCACAACTGCAGTGCTCTGTGAGACGATGTTGATAAGCCCTCATTCACACTATTCACTATCTGAAAGGACTGCGAGTTCGTATCAAACACGAAGCACTTGCCAGGGTCCCTCACTGCACAAATAAAAGCTACATGCTAGAAACACATTTCCAGAGGCAATATGCTAAGCACCAGCTACAAAGACACTCTACAGAGTACGCAAGTGCATAATGTGAATTTCTACAACCACTTTCTTTTGCTGTTGATCAAAGTTGGTCTATCTCTGCAAAAAGGTGACAAAACTGTTACTCAAATGCTCAGAAACAATAAATTATCTTTGTTCAGAAGAACAGAAATAGAGATACACATCAGTGAGAATAAAAAATGAAAGGGAGACCAGAAAAATCTGATCTTTAGAAAGAAGAAAGGTGCGAGCAGAGAGGGAGCACAGACGTGGACATGAAAGTGAGTTTCCCTGGCGTGCTAAGGGAGAAGCCAAACAGCGAGTTCATCTCTGCAGCAGCGATGAGCTGTCCTGCAGGTGAGCCAGCCCCGCTGGGTGGGACGAGGGGAGGCTGAAGGTGCAGCCTGCAGCATTTCTGGCATGGCTCGGGCCAAGCACGGGACAGCCGAGCGTGGGACAGCCGCGGGCAGCGGCCGAGCCACGGGGCAGCGGCCGAGCCACGGGGCAGCGGCTGAACACGGGGCTCAGCGTTCCCGGTGTCCCTGCCCGGGGCCAGCAGCCACAGCAGCCACAGCAAGCTCAGCCTGGCCGGGAATAAACCAGCACGTTTTCAGCAAAAAGAGATTTGAGGATAAGCACAGCAACGGAGTCACCAAGAAGTCAGGAGCTAGGAGCATAGTAACAGAAATCAGCTGCTCTAAAATAATTCAATCCTACACAAGTTGCTTCAAACTTCTCGTGAGCAAAGTGACTAAAGTTACCTTCCAGTAGCAACTGATACCTCAAAAATCCGTGAAACACGTAGTCTGAAGTCATTATTAAAACACGAGTCCTCGCAAACAGATGCCAAGTCTTTCTTTTTTATTGTTTTTTAAACACAACAGCAGGCCCTGCAGTGACAAACAGAGTCTATGTGGTCAGAGATTCCTCAAGCTTGCCCTAAAGCCTTGACATACTCCTGCTCTCCTCTACAAACCATGACCTCATCTGTAGGCAAACTGTGAAAGCTGTCTAAGATCAGGGCATCCTGGAAGCACCCAGGGCACATCCACCGCTGTGGTGCAGCTCCTCTCAAGATCTGGACATCGTTTCTGGCTCCCCCTTCACACCTGCACTGTCAAACCCTGCTCTATAAACCTAAAAGTCTTAGTCTCGCAAAAAATTGCCTAAGCAAGGAGAATAATTGCAAGAAGAGTAAGCAGAGAGGCAACTTGTCCCGAGGAATAGCAAAGAGTTGCTTTCTCACTAAATACAGACTGCAACCAATTCATAGTTATTCCTCCTTCACCCTGTGCAGAAAGTTTCTTACAAAACTGTTAAAACCAGCATGACCTGAGTTTACTCGGAATTAAAACACCTGTAAAGGGTTTCTGTACAGTACTGATTTTGATTCTGGTTTTGCTCAACTCTGAGCCACAAAAATGCCCCCCAGAACTGCAGGCAAATGCCTGTTCACGTGGTCATTCCTCCAAGGATGGGCCTTGACCTCAGCAGCACGCTGCAGCATCCTCACAGCATTTCCATGTGGGAAGAAATGAGCTTCTGGCCGATTCAAACACGTCTGGGTAATGCATTAAGTGGTTAATAAACTGTTAATAAACAAAAGGTACTACTCAGCAAAGCCTGTTCAACTTCACAGGAAGTTTCCTTGGGAAGGACCGAGTTGTTTGGTCCACAGATTCCTGCACACAGAAGTTTAAGTTGCAGCTGAGCAATGCCTTGAGTAATGTCTTCTTATGAACTGTATCACCAGCGAGGAAACATCTGTGTTCATTTTGTTTATTCAGCAAGCTTTAGAGCATTAGGGATAATAGAAAAGCTTCTTCTCAAGGACTTATGCTCACAATCAGCAGCTGGAATGGCCAAAGGTTTGGGGGTTTGTTTTTTTTTTCCCCTTCATACACACACAGAAGGACTATTAAAGGAGACTGGTAATCTTAAAAGAAATACTAGGCTTGCAAGTAGGTATGCTCAGAAGATACTTTTATTTATGCTGATATGTGCAAACCAAAGGACTTCATAAACATCTGTGTTAAATCCTTAAAAATAAAATGCACAGAACTGAAGCAGCATAAGCTGCTTCCACTGCTGGCAAGTGAGTGCTGAGCTGTGTGGGAAGCGTCACCTTTCACTGGCTTCCTCCAGGCTGAGCACAGGTTTTGGGCCGCAGATGTGTGCAGCTCACAGAAAAATTATCCCGATTACCGATGTAGCAGAAAGAAGATGAAATATCCACCAACTGCTCCAAAACAGAACCAGCTGCTGCAAAGCGAGCCAGGCACAGCCCAAGCCCACGGCACTGCTAACAGAATCTGACCATCACTGCCCAGACCTGGACCCTCCATCCCACCAAATCAGGGTCTATCAGACAGCTGAAGCAGGAGGGTCTCTTCTCTTGTGGCAGGAAAAGTGCCTGCACAACCCACCTGGGCACCTCGAGGGCTGGCAACTGCTCTGTCAACCGACAGTTTCGGGTTGGGCTCGAACGAGTTCAAGACTCAGAAACAGAGAGAAGAGCTCGCCTGCTTCTGGGAACCCTGCACACAGTGATGCCAGGCACATGACTTACACTCACAAGCTGTATACAACAGCCACTCTTTGCACTGGTATTGCAGTAAGAATTTGTCACAGCAAAGTACATTTACACCATCTCCTTAGTCACAGTAATGCCCAACAGATATCGGGGCAAAAAAACCCATCTCATGCTTTTCTTCAAATACGCCTTCTCTTCTGTATTCCTCAGTGAATCACTTACCAAGTTATGAATGCCCTTTAAACCTTCGAACTCCTTTCGGTGACTGGTCTATCTGGGATAGTCACCCTGCCACTAAAAAAACCCAAACCACAAGCAGACATGGACGTGTGGCAAACATCACCTCTCAGTGCAGCTTCAATACCTGTGATTGTTGTCTGCCAGGCAGTGGTACACACAAACCTGGGCCCTGTCCAGTGCCCCAGTGCTTCTGTTTGACTGGGAAGCAGAGACAGCCAGCCCCGTGTTTTCCTCCTTCAGGAGGAGGCCACACAAGAGCATTCTGTAAAGCTGGGAGTGGAATCTCCATCCCCTTGCTGCCACACAGACAGAGCACCTTTCTTCTAGACCCCGAGGCTTTTGTTTAATTTTTCATCAAAGCTAGGTTCATACAATCACAGCATCATTTGGGTTGGAAAAGGCAGTAAGATCATTGATTGAGTCCAGCTGTTAAAAACACCATAAACCAGCCATTGAAGCTGACACACTGCACAGCTGATCTGAATACAAGACAACAACATAAATGTTTGCACAAACAAACTTCAACATAAATGTCTGCAGTTTAGCCTCACACTGGCTGATCCCCGGGCTGATCACCACTAATGGGTAATTTGGATATCTCCTTAGGCGGGGATCAATGAATTTAAATTAAATTCTAACCCAGGCNTTTAGCCTCACACTGGCTGATCCCTGGGCTGATCACCACTTATGGGTAATTTGGATATCAATACATTTAAGTTAAATTCTAACACAGGCAATCCACTTGAATCCAAAGCAGGCGTTTTAAACCCATTCAGAAACCCCACCCATTCCCTCCAAATCTGGCCTTACCAAGTCCACCAGTTACACACTGGAGCAGATGACCTCTCAAAAGCTGACCGAGAGAATCAGAGCTAAAGCACAATGCAACAGAGATGGATTCAACACGCCTGCCACCAACACAACATTTCCATAATTCAAAACTCACAGTGCAGTCCTCCTGCATCAGCATCCTTAGTAATCCAGCACGGGATGAAATTATTAACATTGCACAAATTTCACTGAGACCAAACAAGGCCAGCAGAATATGAAGAGCCCTTAAAAAAAAATCCTAAATTTTAAGTTTTTGCACTCTTAAAACCACTAAAAATGGAGAGCGATTGTTAAATAATTCCACCACTACCAAGAGAAATATGCAGGAACTCAAGCTGTAACTGCCCAGCACCATCAATCTCACCTATCACAGGTAATTCCATTCAGAACACAGAACAGAAAAAACATTCTATATTAGTTTTATAGAACCAATATTTATAAAACCCACTTAAAGAAGTATTGCTATCAAATACTTTCTTTTTTCTTTTTTTTTTTCCTAGTGTCATGGAACACTTTAGGACAACAGAACGACGTTTATTTTAAGAGCCTTTTCACTTTAACAATTTCAATGAAAATACAAAGGCTGTATAAAAACCCCACCCTAACACAGTCATATTCATAAGACTATTCTTGACTAATTTTAACATCCTCGTCTGCTCTCCACATCCTAATGAAGACACTCAGTGGCTCTGAAGAACCACGGGTTATTCTCAGTGTGCTGTTTTACTCGAGCTCTTACACATCTGCATCTTTATCCTATAGCAAACAACTGAGCACACTGAAAAAGCTGAAATTTAGTTGACAAAGGTGTCTCAAAATCAGTCCTGTAGAAAAATCTCTCACACATTATGCTTAGATTTTCTAAAAGAATCTGCTACTAAAAGAGCATGAACTTGATGAAGTGATGACTTGCCACATCCCAGACTTGCTTAAACTGCAAAGCAAAATATTTCTAAGCAACACTCAATCTGGAAAACTGCAGCCTGAGCAACTCCTGCTTATATTTGACCACAAATATTTGACCACGATGGAATACAGGTGTGCATGGGTGCCTCTGTTCGTGTGAGAGTTGCAAAACTGAGTCCTGAACACATTTTACTCTAGTAAACAGGAAGGGGAGAAACACAGAAACCACCAAACCACCAACTCTCTACTAAAGAGACGATTCTAACACCTGTGGTATCTCTGTGTTGCTACGAAACTACCATCCTAACCTTAGCAACAGATTTAAACATTTGAGGATACATTTTGCTCTCTGTAGGCAACATAAACCAGGCAAATGCTGCAGAAGGGTTTATTTCAAGCCACCGGGAAACAGCACCTCAAACTGGACAGCACAAGTTAGGAAGAAAGCAACTTACCAATGACAGCAAGCAAGGAAAACAAAACCACACCAATTTATTCAACAGTGAAACAGTATTTCATAACGGAGTTACTATTTACCACGTGTGGAATAGAGACCTGATGTACTTTCCTCAGCAGTTACCTTAATCCACCTCCTAACCAAAGCAGTCCCAGCTGAGCTCCTGCCACAACTCCGAGTGACTTCCAGCTGGAGCTCGGACCAGCCTCTGCAACCACTGGCAAAAGCCCCAGAAACAGGAGGGAATTGCTCAAAGACGAGGAGGAAGTGAGTACAGGAGGCTGTGTTAAAACTAGGAACAATACACAAATATTTACAAGCAAATGAAACTCACAGCACCGTGTTCACTGCCTGCCAAAGGCTTGAAAGCACTGATGCTTAGGGGACAGAATTTAGAGCAAAGCCTGGCTAGTTCTGGTAACTAAACTGGAAACACACCCCTGAGGACGAATCCAGGAGAGTATGAAATTCCAGGGCTTCCTTTCACTTATCCCTTCCAGGTGACACCCGCTCCACAAACAGAGAGCACCCAGAGCATTTCATGAGGCATTTCACTGGAGCCCTAACCAAGGGGAGCAAGCACCCCAAAACTCTCACTCTGGATGCCCACTGCAGCTTCACATGGGGGGCAGGAAAAGGCCAGCACGGTCTCCTTTTCTTAGGCATCCAGGGATGAAAAAAATCAACTGCAAAAGAAAGGAAAGAGGAAAAATACTGTATTTTTTAACTGGGGGTCGAGGGTGAGGAGCAGAAATCACTGTTTACACTGTGTGTGACGTGAGCAGGTTTGAAAGCATCTTCTCCTAATAAATAGTCATTAATCACATGCAGTCACTTAGCACAGGAGGTCATGCAGTGGCAGCCTGGCCAGTGTAAATGTTTAATACTGAATTAGATTAGAGAGGCTCGGGACAGCATCATCAGAGCCACAGGGCTACCTGCAAAACCCACCCAACTTTCCTTTGGTTTCAAAATCACTGAGACCTGACCTAGGCTTTGGGGATGAGATGCTGTGATCTTTCTATGAAGGTGAGACACAGCAAACGTCACAGAGCTAACAACAGAAAGCCAGATGGCCCTGAGCTTATTGCACCATTTTATCACTGTACTGCTGTAAAACACTATCACCTATTTCAATCATATCTCTGTTATCAGAAACACGAACACAGGGACGATGAGCTGCCTGCAGGGCAGAGTGCACAGGAATCTCCAGCTCTCTCTCCTGGGGGACCCACCCAGCCCAGGGGCACTGCCGTGCACTGGCACATGACATGCCAAAAATACAGACAAACATCCTCGTTTGTGTGCTCAGAGCTGGAGAAGCAGGACTCAGATGGCTTTACAAGAATATCTCATAATCCTCCTCCCCCTGTCCTGCACTCAGTTAGCAGCTCAGTCAGAGCCAACTACAGTTATAATTATTGCCATAATTATTATTTTAATAAGAACCAACGACTTATCAAAATATTGCACTGAAGACTTGCACATCTTTTGTTGTAAGGCTGCCAAAAAGGCAGTTCATTGCTGAGGTACTGCTCCATGTACTCTGCTAGCAGGCAGCACCTCCAAGTTTCTATTTATGCCACTGAGTGACTAAACTCAATTCAAGTGAATGCCAAAACGTAAGCAATTTGAGGCACAGTAGCTGTGCAAAGTATTATTATTCTCCTAGTGTATACACACTAACAGCTTTGTTTACTACATTCACTCCTCTTCTGCCTGTTTGCTTGGTTTTACACACTGTAGGCCAAGCTGCTGAACTTAGAAGCCATAAGGTAGCCACCTGAATTCTTATTCACACATTTAAACAGCTGTCAGGCACCCACAGCAAGTTTTAAGAGCACAAGCGAGCCTGTAAGCATCTAACTCAGTATAGTTAGGTGCCTGGATTTATCTCCAGCTAGCCAAATGGGGATCTCTGCAGACAATTGCTACTTTTTGTGAGAGCATTTTTTTCTACAAGGCAGTATTAGCTTGATAACAGATTATTTTTTATTTACACGCTTGTTCGAGAAGACTCCAGTCCAGATCTCTGGTAACGCGCCATTTCTACAGAGAAGTCCAGTTTACATTTTCATGATTAGCAGATGTTTATTTAGTACAGGTATAGGTACACTGCCACACTGAGAAAAAAGTTCCTCAGTTTAAATCACTAATGTCACTGGCAGCTGTGGGACTCCTCATCAAGGGTGGCCACCTGTCACCCCACCGAGCTCACAGGCAGAGAACATGCAGGACTCTCCTTGCCTCTGCGACATGCAGCTGTGCAACTCCAAAGAACCAAAAAATTCCCATGGAAATGTCATTTTTCAGGTTTGTTGTACCTCTCCCAAGCAAGGGTCAGCAGGCCAGATGTAGTTTCAGGGAGCTTGCTTCACTTTAGTCAATACAGTCACGACCTCAAACGCTTTTTCTTTCAAAGGCGACATTTAACTGAACTGTGAGTGCTCCTGAATCAGAAAGAGCGCAATTATAAAGAACAAAGATAACTAGAAACAGGCTGAGTTTTAAGAACAAAACCAGAGACCTCTCAGAAATTCAGACAGCATGAAATCCAAAACTGACCACCACAAATAGTCAGTGAACAGCATCAACCTGAAGAAAAATACTCAGGGTTCCACCAATATAACTGAACCAAAAAGTACATCTGAAGGGCAAGCAAAGGCTGCAGCATGAAGCAGAAATGAGTGTCCATGACTCATTCAACCAAATCCAAGTTAAACTGAAGTTTGCAGTGTCATTCAGCTTTGTAGAATTGTTTTAAATAAGCATCCCACTTACTCTCTAATAATAGAACAGCAACAGAACAGTAGCTTGAAAACAAAATATATGTGGGAAGCATTCACGATCTGACCTCAGCGTCAACCACACACTAGTGTGAAATCTTTTTTAGCTAACTTTTTAAATTAACTGGTAATCATTTATTGGCTTAATTTCATCACAAAAAAAAAGAAAAAAGAAAAGCAGCAAATTATAGACATGTTATAAATAGTTTGTCCCTTGGAGGAATTCTCTGATCATCTCTAAAAATAAGAAGTCATATGATTTCAGTGTCCCGTACTGACCCTTTCAGTACTCAGCAAGGTTACACCGTATATATGTTTAGGTAATGCTGCACGTTGCTCAATTTTTATATCCACACAGTTATAGAAGCCCGGTCTCTTCACTTCTAGTGCATACTCACACTCAGCAGAGCATTCAGTCCTGCATTTGATGTAAAGCTTGGGAATAACTCCACGGGAAGCACAGCTCCACAAGGCATCGAAACCATTCTGTGCTTCCAAGTCTACTTGGTCAAAACCAGCTGGGCAGCCAATTTACAGCACCAGCCTCTTGCTGCATTCCTTCTTGATCCATCCACGCTAATCAATCCTGAGACTCATCCCAGCCTTAGGCTGTACAGTGCCCATCACAGAGGGATTGGGATTGACGAGTGGGAATCGCTGAGGAAGGGTTTGCGCTGAACGGGTCCCTGATGTAGGACTGAGAAGTTCCATCTGTGACTCTTGTTAACTGCTAGCAGCTATAACTTGCTATTCCGCCTGTAAACTCTTCAAGACAGGGACCTTTCCTCACATGTGTCTGTGAAGCTTCTAGTGCCCAGATGGTGCCATACAAATGAATAATAATTATATTTTCATGTAGACCATTATTGTGCATAATTTAAATGACTTCCACTGATCCAAGAGGAAATAATTTTCTCATTTCGAAATGAAAAGAGAGAGTAAAAATAATGATTACTTGTTTGATGCTATTATTATAACAATAATTACATTTGTGGGTCCAGAATCCCCAGCTGGTCTGTACTGACTTTAATGGAGTTATACCAGTGCATGGCAGACTGACAAGCTCCTGGTCCTTGCTGAAGATCTCGACTCCTTCACAAGAACAGATTACTTCAAACCCACCCCGCTTCCATGGAGGGTGGGATGTTGATCAAGCACGCTTTGCAGAGCTGGCCTCGGAAGGAATGGATTCCTACAGGCATGGCAGGTACCTGAGCACCACTGCCACAGCCCCCTGCCTCGCTGGCACACAGGAGCAGCTTTTGCACAGATGCACCCCTCAGAAGGGCTGAGCTGCCTTCTGCAGACACTCTTCTCTATTCGTGAGAAGGCCTCAGACCCCACGTGTTTGTGAGATTCATCCCAGGCTTAAGCACCCAAAAGGGGACAGCCACAATCAGCAGCACCAAATATGAAGGGGGTAAATAAAGTCGGGACCTGCCAGGGCATGGCTCCTCTGGAGGAAAGAGATAAAACCCACAATTACCAGACCGAAGAGGACTAGTGCGGAGCACCAATAACTGAAAAATCCCAAACTACACGTCACCCTCAGCTATGTGGCCCTAAACACTCTGCCAAAGACATCAAGAGGTTACTGATGAGAGTAGGCAACCAGGACTTGAGCTTTCCCTCGTCCCACAGAGGGGTCTCCCATTCAACATGTGCTCTGTGGAACAGCACCAAAGGCCTACCATTACTTAAAACAAAATGAAGGACTGAGGTTCCAAGTCCAGAAGTCAGACTCAAACACTTGAAACTGCTAGTCCTGAAACTCCAGTCACACAAGCAATTATACACACCAGAACCCACGAGCCCTCTGAGTGTCCGCGCAGGGATGCTCCTGCATCTGCCCGAATCAGACATCCCATCAGCCTAAATCAAAGGAAAAAAATACAAGACATTGTATTCCAATTAAAAAGTCACTGCAAAAGCTGCAGTGAAGTGCCAGGTCTAATTTTAACACTGTAAAGAAAAATCAGGAAGTATTTGATTAAAATTAATCCTTGAGGTTATATAATTTGACTGTTCCAACAAATTAAGATCACTTCATGCTTTCATTGTACTCCTGGCCCTTCAGCAAGCACTAATAAGATGCCTTATCACAGATCACAGACTTCCAGTGCTGAAAGGAAGAAATATTTTGAAAAATATTTCTGAATAGAGCCAAAACATGTGGCAGGTAATGAGGGCCTTTTACACCAAAAAGTACCCATTTTGCAATAGCTGACAGGAAGTAAACGGGATTTGTACATCCCCTGTACAACAGCTGGTCTTCTCTTGCTAAAAAATTAAAATGCTTCTGTTTCAAAGGGAACATCTGCAAAATCCCATCACACATCAAGGAATAAAAAACCAACCCGACAAAAAACACACCAGTGGCCTGAAAAAGGCTTCCGATGCAGTTCCTGCAGTTCCCACGTTCCTGCAGAGAAGATGCTTAACAAGGTACCTGCTGCAGGAGACCAACAGTCTAATCTGGTCCTAATATTCCCCTCAAATGATGCATACATTAGTTCTCTTACTGCAAAGATTTGCTTGTTTTATTAACGTGTGCCTTGTTAAGTGCTAAGACTTTGTAAAAATCACTATGCAGCTTCCAGCTGCAGATGTATTGTCTCCCCCTTTGCCATTACTAAATGATGAGTTGCCTCCATTCTCCTTCTCAATTGTTATTAAAACCGTAGTGCAGCATGATTAAGCTCCTGATAATAAGTAGAACTGTACTTAACAGTCAAGTCAGTACTATGGAGCCATTCTCTAAGAAATATATCATTTTTGGCCACATAATAGCTCGATGCTAATACTTTTATTCACAACGCATGGTACCTTAACTAAGCTGTTTCAGTGAGCCCGGTGTACTAAAACAGGAGAGACTCAGTTTCCACAGATTGATTCACTCTGGACTGAAGTTTAACACACAAATGATCAGCTCACATTAAGCTTCTTTGCACCTTTCAGGTCTGGAAATTTTTCTGAAAACCAGTTTTCCCTCATTTCTCGTGTTCAGATTAAATTGCTGAGGCCACAGGTCTCCATCAACAAGCTACTTAGGGGGAAGATATTTAAATGGTACCATTTGGTCGTGTCTACATATACAGAACCTACACATTCACTGATTTAAGCAAAAAGGATAAATCAGGGGTGGAATAGTTCCTTTTTTTCTTGGAAACTCACTTGTTTTATGGCACTTAACAGGTTATTTTACAGTTAAGTGCACCTGTGTAGAGTGAACTCCCAGGGACCACAGCGACTCTTCCAGCATAGCCCAGTTCCTCGCCCACGGCAGGCGCACACCCGCTGCCACCCCGGCACAGAGCTGTGCTTTAGGGCAGCCAAAACTGCACTGAGAGCCGTGCTCCATCCAGCTCACCTGTCCTGTACCTCCCACACGGGTAACGCTCCGATGCTCGGCGCAGGGTAGGTCTGGGCTGCGTGTTTGTTTCTGGCTAAACAGTTCTGGGAATCCACCTGCAGACTCCAAACATTCCAGGGGCAAATGCACTTCAAAAGAAAACTCCCGTCTCCAAACCTGAAAGACTCCCAAGCTTTTATAGGGTACACAAGGTGAATTCTGCACTGGTCTTAGTTTGGGGAAGCATTTGGAAAAGGCTGGGGGAAATAACTGATGGATGAACCTTGGAGGAAGTGGAGTAAAACCTCCTGGGTTTTCTTTGCTGGATGATTCCCCCGGTGTTTTCCAGCACCAGAGTTGCTGCTTCTTTGCTTTTAGTTACAACAACTGATCAGTTTTTATAATCCTTAGCGTGGGGCAGAGGAGCCCCTGGATGTCTTTCCTAGCTTCAGTAACCAACAGGGATGACAGAGTTTAGGCACACATTGTAATCACTTTTTGCTTCTTGCGCCTTTAACCTGGTGGGGCTCAGCACGCATCACCAGGAGGTGACAAGGAAGGAAGCAGCAAGAAAAAATGGGCTTGATCTTAAGCTTAAGCTGATCAACCCATGCAGGACCCAGCCTCACCCTCCACATTGCCAGGAGAAGAAGAAATACCACATTTCCCACTAGAGATATGAAATCAAGGAGAGGCACTGCTGAACCTCAGGACTGTCCTCCCAAGCTTAACTTTTGCTTGGAATTAAAACTGCTCACTGACCCCAAACACACTTTCTTCTCATTCTACAGTTCTCAACATTCTGAGCTATCAATATGTTTGGTTCCTTTGACAGCTTCGTGCTGAAAGAAACACACCATTTCTTTAAAAGAACACACAAAATCTCAGACTGAAGAAATGCTTTGATCCCACACCAGCAGGCAAGAGCTGCATTTCACCGAACCGACACGGCAACAGCGCGCTGGCATTTCTGCTTTGTGGCAAAACAGGCGGCAGTGACAACGCAAGGCGAGCGGGAGGCACAACGGAGCAGCTCCTGCCCACAGGCAGAGCCTCCAACACCCGGCTCCAAGGCAGGGCCACAGCCGGGCAGCACGGGTGCACCCCTGCGACACACATCTGCCTGCCGGTGCCACCCCACAGCAGCACGTGCTTTGCTGTCACGTCCCCCTCATCCTCAGCAGCCCCAAGGCAGGGATCTGCATCCCATTTTCCTCCCTTTGGGCTCCCAACACACGACATCCACAAGCCCCTTCCACCGTCGCTAGCAGGCTGCACTAAGGGAGCCCGAGGCCGAGCAGCACGCTGGCAGGATTTGCACAAAAAGCTGTTGCACACTTCTCAAAGGTAAAGACCCGTACACAAAAATCAACCCGCTCTCAGAAGGGAGCTTGATTCTTCGGTGCTTTTGACACTTGAGTTATGCTGCAGGAACAAAGCCTGTGCAAAGGGTGCAGCTGCAAGAACGGTCGCAAGCACCCACTGAAATCACTGCGAACGACACAGTTGATGCTTCTTTAGAGGTATCTATAAGCTGGTTTAATTAAATACGGAACAACTGCAGGAAACTGCTTATGACTAATGAAAGCTCCAGATGTAGCTGGTCAGGGGAGCTAGCACAGTGAGTGTTTTCAGTTGCAAAATTGCTCAATTCAAAATTGTTTCTTCCTGCCAAGTTGGCAATTCCCATTCAATTACGCACAGGTACACTGGCAACCCTTTTGCCATGGCGCAATGTTGTTTTATCTACCAAATGACAGTGCTTATTACACGTATCTGACAGCATTTAATAAAAATCTAAGTAGCTTTTAAACACCTGGTTCAAAGGACTATGTTTCTTTTCCCGCAGACACAAATTACCAAATCCTCACACCACTCACGTCCAACTCGGTAAAGTAAAATAGGCACCCTCATTTCAGTGCTGTACACAGGGCTGAGACAAACTAAAGCCAAGATAAATAAAAGCACTGTAGCCTCATATGGCAACTTTCAGACACAGGTTTGAAAAGCGCTGTCTTCTGCCAAGTGTCCAAAATCTGGTTGGCATAACTATTTAGTATAAAGGCTCTTGTAAGGGTAGTTAGCAGGGCAAGTGAAAAAAGTGAAAAAAACCGTGATCAAGTACTACATCACAGGAAAACATTTAGCAGCCTTTCAAAAATATACTCCTCAAAATGTATTAAAACACACCGTCCCATTCACAGACCAAAGACACATTGAAATTAATACTATTTTTTGGTTAAAATGCAAGACTGAGAAATCTTTGAAAAATCCTTGGAGGGCCCCTCAGATGCGCTTAACCCAAGCCATGTGGATATAATGGAACTACTGTATTCACTCCAGCCAGCTCCTCCAACTGTTGCAAAACAATTCGACATACACAAACTATGGGAAACTTGGACTGAGAAGGACACTAAGTTTGCTTGGCTATTACATAAATTGCATTGTAATGTGGAAACAAAGCATCAGGAAAAAAAAAATCTTCTTTCAATAGATTATATAAGATTCCATTTATCAGAGATTTTCCTCGTGAGCAGAGCCTGAAATCAAGATTGGCAACATAGGCAAGACTGGTAACTTTACCCAGCAATTTAAGACAGGTGCCAAGTTTTTAAGGCAGAAGTCTGCACAAAGCCAATTTCCCTGTCACTGTTCCACCAAGCACACATTGCAATCGATAGACGGATACTTAAGCTCGAGGTTTTGTATTCTGACAAAGTAATTTTAAGGATGGCGGCCACTTCCCAGCGTGCAGGTTAAGCAAAGCCACAAGTACCCTAAAGTCATCTTGAAGAAGCATTGCCAAATCACCTCTTGACAAAGCACTTCGTTAAGTACGCTGCCACTTGCCTTGAGCATTGATGTCTTTTTTTTTTAATATCCAAGTCAGACATTGTGGCACAGCCCAACGATCCACACCAATCATTTAGATAACGAGGGGAAAATAGGTGCGCTCAGCATGTGTTTTAAAACACGTTTTCTATTCAGAACCCCAGTGCTCCATCTTTAGGTCTTTGATCAAAACTGTATGCAAAAGGCATGATTCATAACTGCCGGCACCAAAATACCCATATTCTGTGTCTGCGTGTGGCCAGCATGGAAACAATGAGCTCCCAAACCCGGCGCTCATTCCAGCACACCGGGCGCAAACTGGACACTGCGCCAGGACACTTGTAGGACAGCTGCTGAGAGTACACGGTCCAACACAGCCCAGAGCCCAAAGAGATCATTTCCTTGAAAGTCTGGGGAGCTGGGAAGCAGGGCTGAAGCTCCAGGTGCAGCCTGCCCTCTCCCGGCCCCCTGCCTGCCCAGGTACCAGCGTCCACCAACCTCCATAACCCACAGTGGAGAGGTCAAGGAGGGAAAAAGCTGGAGAAGACTGAGAGATGAAAGAACAAAAGACTAGATGGACAGGAAACAAGGTGCTGGAAGAAAAATAGTGGAGCCTAAGTAGCTACATTTATGAACACAGCAAATACCAAGATAAGATTATGGGTAGAGACAAAATCTGAATTCAGTAAACTAGAATTTTAATTCTCACATCCGGAAAGCAGAGCAGGATCTGCACACAGTGGATGGGTACGTACCATAAGCTGTCCCAAACGTTAGTGAGGAAGCACTCGTGTGCTGGGAGCTCAGCTCCTTGCAGCCTCTCGAGGCCAAACCACTCACTCTAATTTACAAAGGTAAGCCACCTCTGAGCCCCAAATTCTTGCCTTCTCTCTCAAAGATGTAAACAAAAATACAGAAACTGACAAAAGCAAGCATGCACTTTGAGAGGCATCACTTACTTAACATAAGCCTACTGCTAAAAGCATAGAATGAAAACCAAAGGAAGCTTCTCTTGAGCTGAAGAATACTAGTACTGGTGCTATACATCTGAGGTTTGCAAGAACACTGTTAATTTGCTTTTTCACATGCCTAATAGAAAATTCAAAAATAGAAAATCCAAAAATAGAAAATTCAACTGGCAGATTTGCAACCCCTTGTGGTTTCAGGCCCGAGTCATTTGAATAAAAACTGGGGAGTTTGCAAAAGAACGTGATAAGAGACAAGGTCCTCATCCTGTGTGGGCACAGTTTCAGTGTCCCTGAGTTGTCAGCGGTTAATAAAATGATTGCATTACATTTCACTGCCCGTCACCTCCTGGGCCTGTTAGAGCTGTGCAATAAAGAACAGCGCCTGTGCGCTTTTCAGGGTGAAAAAAAGCAAAGGAGCACTAAAACAAATCCCTAGGACGGTGTGGGGCAGGCGGCTCTCCCGCGAAGTTCAGGGATGCTGGGATGCCAGCGGATCCCGCGGCAGGCAGTGCCGGGAACAGGACGAGAGATCCCTCTCTCGGGGAAGGGAGAGGATCCCACGGACGCATTTGCCGGCTCTGCCCCGCGGGCGCTCCCGCCGGAC
>VZTA01015990.1:0-11720 GCA_013398855.1 Mohoua ochrocephala | reverse complement strand
GGCTGCCCCCGAGCGCGCACCGAGCACGGCCAAAACCGGCCCAAATTCCCCCAGGCTGAGATGATGGGGTTTTCTCCTGGAGCCAAAGGGTCCCTGGCAGCGTTTCGCCTCGGCGGAATGAGAGCGAGAGCAAGGCGCAACACCTGCGCAGGTTTGCAGGGACCAGGCACGAGGCGACTGTAAATGCCCAGTGTCTCAGAAAGTGAACATAACGGACGAGCTCAGTTGCCTTTTTCTCCCACACTGGTATTGGCTTTCTAATCTGAAAGATCTCATTATCTGATGATAGGACTGAAGTAGGCAGGTTTTTTTTAATCTGCCTGCACGGTGCCTCTTTTTCTAAGCCTAATTCCACTTTACAAATCAAATCCAAAGGTAAAAAATGTTATCTCCTGGTAAGAACAGTTGCTTTTTAAAATGACAGCCAGGTAGGATTTGCACAGACCAGCGGGGTTTTGTTTCCATTGGAAGTGCTTTAGTTTCTGATCTGAAGAAAATGAAACAAGTAGTAAGATTCCGAAGCATCCTATATTAAGAGAATTTTCCTCATGATCCAGTGAGGCTACAAATAAAATTTTACAGGAGGTCTCCTTCATTGCAACATTCCACAAGCAGATGAAGTATAAAGTGTCAGTTTCAAAGAGTGTCACACTCTGAGCATCACTGACTGCGAGGTGTCTCTAAAACGGAGAGGTCAAAATGCATCATTAGTGACTTCCAGGGAAGCCAGCCCAGAAAGGCTCCTCTCTGTGTGACAGCAGAGCATCGTCTGGCTGACCTTCCGTTCGTGCAGTGGCACCGTGTCCCGTTTTTGCCAGCTGGGGTGGTGGCAGAGAGCCCGTGGTAACAAATTCTGACAGTGTTGGGCTCCCACACCAGTTGCGCATGCATCAGGTTTGCTGGTCCCACAATACAGTGACATGGGCTGCTAGAACAAAGCAATGAAAAAGACTCAAAGTGCTCCTGAATATCTTGACAGACTCTGCACAGCTCAGGAAGATGATGGGTAATTTTTATTCCGAAGTATCAAATAATTGGGCATTATGAACACACTCAAGCAAATTTGCTGACAAATACAAGATAAAAGCATCTTCCACTTGGGATTAAATGCTTTTCTCTTCAAAAGGAAGTTGTGGTCTAAGTAAGTGGTTGCTCCTGCAGCCTTCTCTTGGGCTTGCAGATGGCAGGAGGTGCTCGTGGTGCCAGAAAAGAAACAGACTCTGAACAGGCCAAGCGCCCAAGAGCTCTGAGGAGCCTCAGGACCTGACTCCAATCCTGCATACCTCACTAGGAAATGGGAGGCACCTCCCCATGGATACCCCGAAATGGCTACAAGCCCCAACAGCACCATCCAAGGCAGGCAATGCTTTAGCACAGGGCAGCACTGCTTTCTGTAAAAGGAGCACAGCAGTAATTGTGATGAACTTGTGATCCATGGTTCTTAAAATTTTTATGACTTATTGGAAAATTTCCTCCCCATTTTATGGGGTAATTTTTATGCTGGAAAATGTCTCTGGGTGTTCCTAATCTCTGTATATAATTACTGTGACTGATAGGGCAGTGAGGAACAGCAGGGCATGCTCAGCCTCACACGTGTCCTACTGAAAGCCCTTCTGGAGAGAAGATTTGTATCCAAACCGCAATAATTTATAGGCCATAAAGATCTGAGTCTTCAGTGCAAAGTCAGCCCTGTGTATGGGTGGGAGACCCAGCATGAGACATTTCTGCACTGACGGAAAAAGCAGAGCAGAGAGAGGAGCAGACTTCTCCTCCTTCAACATCCTCCTTTCCCCATATTTAGAGGTGTAAAATCTGGAAAGGACACGGTATGGCATTCACTTTTAAAACTGTGGTGTAACCAATGACCACTAACTGCTCCAAACACCCTTCTTCCGTGCTAAAGAAAACAGCCAAATAGAAGGAAGAACATTTTCTTTTCTTGTGCTGATTCAAACAAAAAAGTAAAAAGGGTAAGGCTGAGCATCTTGAAAATATGAAGATGCAAAAAAAAAACCAAATCACAGAAACTGAAGAAATGAACTGTACCAATCCAAAGAGCAAACTAAAATCAGAAATTGCATAAAAGTTTAAACTGCTAAATTAATTTTCTTATTATAACATTTATGAATAATGGCAGCTTGATTGAGCTGTGTTGCATCAAAAAATATTTAATCAGGTTACAGAGAAGACACTTGAGAGAGTTACCACTGAAAATTCCCCATGTTGCCCTTGTTAGGTGAGAATTAGTATCTAGCACAAATATAGGAGAAAAAACAGATTTGATTCTTATGTAAGTATTATGTTGGTTGCACGTAACTGTCAAAGAGATGGTGTTTGAAACAAGGGTAACAACTGTGACTTGGCTAATTTGCTCTAAAATCCCAAGAGATAATGGATTTAAATATTTTTTGCTGCTGCACAGGTATGTAAATTCAGTGTGGGTGTGTTTGAGAGATGGAGGGTATCAATCTTGCCTGCTTAAAGTGATGTAAAAAAAGAACCATACTCAGTTCCATTTTGGTCTGATCTACTTTGCTAGATATACCTATCCTGTTATAAAAAAAATTGTTTCCTCCTCCTAACAGTGTAAATACAGTCTAAAATTGCATCAAGTAACCAGACTTTGCACAAAGAAATAAGTGAAGTTGAGAGTAGTGTTAATAAGCAATATCCTTTGCTCTACTTTGCAGAGCTTATGGTCCATCTGGTGAACAAACACTGCAGGCTTATCTGAACTCCAACTCACAGCCTGACTCACAGGAGGTTTAGAAGCACATTCTGTAATCAGTGGAAGACTAAGTTATTTCAGAGCGAAGATTTGCATTTTTCTTAAAAACAGTCATGTCCTTATCACATCGAAATTTAGATTTCGGATATATGTTATCAGGTTGAAGGGGGAAAAAGGTGAATGAACTGATTTGTCTAAGAATGGGAATCTCTAACATACTCAATCTTATACACAAATGGCAAATTTGTGTATATTCCTATGAGATCAAAAAAATCCTAGCACCTGAGGAACGTGCCTTAGGAATAGAGAAGGTTGGAAATCAGCCACGAGCAGTGTTCAGTGAGTAATCTGCAGCAGCAGTAGCAATGTCTTCTGAAGTTTGGGCTCCTTCCCTGAAGTGACAAATTCTTTCTTTTCTTTTCCTTCCATCACTAGCCAGAACAACACACCACTCCTAATCGCTTCAGTGCCTATGGAGGACAGAGACTTCTTCCCTGGGAGTCTGGCAGTCTTACTGGCCTAAGCATCAAATCTGAAAGAGCAAAACAGGGTAGGGAACTACTCCTTGAGAATTTCACCAGCTCAGACTACAGGCCACTGTCTGCTCTGCGACAAGTTCCCAAAACATTGCTTTTTGGTTTTAAACACTGGTATATTGCTAGACTTAAAAGGCAGAGGAAGTGTATTTTGATTTTTTTGGAACCACAGAACCACCATTAACTTCATGTTCTGCAATTCAATCATTTTTATGGTTTACATGTGTGTTCTTTACCACTCGGGTATACTGTACCATGGATATTCACCCTTCCATTTTTTCTTTTCATAATCAAAACCAAGATTCTTTGCCAGGGACTCATTTTACATCAGGCTTCTCTCCAAGTGGGTTATAAAATTCAGTTTCTCTCTTATGTGCAGGGGCAGAACTAAAGTCAATGGAGATGTGACCACTGCATGCAAGAAATGCCTTTCATTCTGGTGGTTTTGTAAAACTTGAGATTCCAGCAAACCGTTTTTAATCCGCTCTGGTTTCATTTTGCCACTTCATCCTTCACAAATGCAAACTGGTGTCAATGAATATGCAAAAGCCAAATTTTTGACACCAACATTTCATTCTGGTAACACAGTCTAAAAATTATCAACTGAACATACTGTGTCAGGATTCAAAGACAATAAAAGCAGGTTCTACGTTCAGTTTGTATGAAATACATAATATGTATGTGAAATGTACATTACACCTTCCTTCTGAGAGATAAATTTAGTTCAGGACCTTGGCGTATGCTCCACTTCAGGATGTGAAGGAAAAGGGAAGAATTATTCCCTTCACCATCAGACTAAAGCATCCCTTTTTCTCTATAATCTCTTAGCATATCAAACCTTTCACTATCAATGAGGGGAAACGGCTGTATGTGCACTTTATATACAGCCCTCCGTGTTGTGACAGCTTTTTCTTTCAGCCAGTGGTCGAGGATAATCACGGAAGGATTACCCATCTGTTCTTGCCATGTGGCATTCTGTCTTCAGTAAGGAGATACTGCAGTTCACAGCTTCCTGCAGTTCTTTTTTTCTGATGTTCTCTCATTAACTAAAAATTGTTTTATTATCCGTCTGAGTTACTAAGGTGGAAAGTCTGGAAGACTCATGAAGGTGACCTACTTTGGATTATCTAAACTAGAACCGGCCACTGCCTGTTGCAAACAGCACTTTGTTTAGATGCAGAAGGTTTCTTTGGCTTGGGCTTTCATTCCAGGTTTTGCTTTTTTTCTGTCTGTCCACTTGATGGAAAAAGACAAGTGGTACACAAAAAAAGGTAATCAAAGAAGAGAAGGAAAAAAGAGACTTTTTCACTAAGAGGGACACTGTAGGTTGTGTTTACATGATTAGCCAGTTTTTCAGAACACCCAACAGTTTTTAGACTGCATTTACTGTGATGACATACCAGTGCAATGTACATATAGAGATTTATCCCAGTAGTCACTCACACCATGTTCCACGTGTCTGAACTTCTACTGCAATATCACTGTCACTTGCTGCAGGAACAATAACTAGAATGGAAATAAGCTTTTTAAAGAGTTCAGTAGTCTTTCATTTTGCCTAACACTGGAAAATACAGCATTTTAAAGACAAAGTTTTATTCTTAAGCTCCTGATATGATACAAGGTCATCCATACGAAAGCTTGCTCTGAAGACATCTGATGAAATAGCATGGCTGTTCTTCATAAACGGAGCCATTCCGTGGTACCTGATTTAATACAAGCTTTTCTGTCAGGAAACACAGTTTATGATGGTTGTCAAACCCAGTACTGGCAGCCTCCACAGATCATTTGCTACCACTGATGCACTCGTGTCCCTTGTCCACGCTGGGCAGTCGCACAGACCACAGCATGCCAGGTGGAGCTGGGACTATTTGCCAGTGTGTGACAGTGACATTTTCATGAGCTCCTGCATAAAGTCTCCAAACCCTTGGACAAAGTTTCCCAGGGCAGGGAGTGGGGGAAGTGTATTTGTGCCATTTTCCCCTGGGAGAGGGGAGCTGACTAGGTACCCTGATTTCCTGCTGCAGTTCCTGACAGCTGAGTTGGCAAAGGAGTGTTTAAGCTTCCCTCTGACACTGGTCTCCATCTCTAAGATGGAGATACTTACATGACTGCAGTTCTACCTTTTGAATAGTACAGTTCCTGCCATGACAACTCACTGCTGAAATGACTGGTTCTTTCCACCTATTTTATTATTAAGTTGTGGGTATGACACACATCTGACAACTTGTTTGCCTGGAGATCGTTCTGCTCCCGATGCTCCAGATTTACACAACTGTCGATGAGACGATTGCCGATCCTATACAACACTGAAACTTCTCAAATGGCCACATTCTTGCCTGGAAACTGAACCAACAAATTTGGCCACTCATTCTGCTAGATGAACTCCACTGAAACAGAATCTTACCTCAGACTTAGATTTACCTGAGCACAGATAGAAAAATGCAAAGAGGATCTGTATCATTTATTTTTAAGCCCCATGTAGTGAAGAAGAAGGCATATTATGCATTTCATGCATTATTCTCTCCCTTGTGCTGTATATAATTGGCAGAGCTTTTCAGTGAAAAAACTATTCTGGCCAAATTCTCAGAGCCTCATGCTCTGCAAAAATCTGTCTTAAGTTAATCTATATTAGGAGTAATATTCAAGTTGACTGCACTCATATGAAAAATGTATTTAAAAAGCTCTAGCAGATACAATCTGCTATTTCTTGCCTGACTTTGTTCCCTGCTGTTGTTGGTCTCTCACGGGATTTCTTGCAGAGTGGGTAAGTGATCTATACTGAGGTTTCAAAAGCAAAGATAATAGGAGTTCTATTCATGGGTTAAACACTTAGCTGCTTTAATACAAGATGTGTAGGAGCAGCCCCTAATGACATTCAAATCTTGTTATTGCTGTGCTTCAGTATAAGATATACTTGGTTTTGTGGCTGCAAGAAGCAATTGCCAGAGATGACTGTAAATCCTGAACAGCAAATAAATCCCAGCACATGGAAATGATGCCCGATTTTGCTCCTACAGCAGCGCATCTTTGGAATTCACCGTGCTGGCTCCTGACTTAGAGCAGTGCAAGTGACCTAGAGCAGTCAGTGGCTTGTACCACACCTACCCCGGGCTCTGGCTCCAGGGGCACCAGCTCTTAACTTCACAGCGGCGTAACATTTCCAACGCTGCCTTTGCAAAGCACGGCTGCCTGTTCTCAGTGCCTTGGCTTTTGGACATTCCCCTAAAAACGGTGTTGTGGCAAGCTCTGAGCCTTCAGTATTTTTGAATCACATGTCCAACTTATTTTTCTTATGTCCTCCAGGGCTTGCACCATTCCCTGGTGGAGATAACTCTACTGAAAATATTTACAGGAACACTCCCACAGTTCCTCAAGCAAATTTGTCTGACATAGCCGAGACTATCCATTTATAAACGTTAAGCTTGCCCAGCTGGCTCTGTCAGAAGCCTATTAGGCAGCACTCTCACAAACTGCTCTCCTTCAGAGCAGTAGCCAAGACTATTTGAGGATGGTGATCTCGTCCTCTGACACAGCTGGACTGGAAAGGAAGTGGAAAGGAGTGAAAAGAGCAACCCCTCCCCGGGTTTCTAAGTAATTGTGCAAAAGGGCTAAAAAAATGCTTAGTGTTCCTATGGAGAAATGAAAGTGGGCACCCTGAACAAGGAGGAACACTTCTGGCTCTGCTGCCCTGTGTCTCACATTGCCATTTGCTTCCAGAAGAGGACTAATCTGCAAAATATTACTTTTGACTAAGCACAGCGTGACAGGAACGATTAAAAACCTTGCGGAGGAGAAAGTCCCGTACTCTTTACCACTCCCTGCTAAAAGCCAGTGAGCAAACTCTTTATCCAAGTCCTTAACCCAGTGTGGGGTAACACTGGAGATGGTAAATTCTATGACACAGCCTGTCTGTGCTGTGTCTTAGGGAATAAAAAAAGATAAATGAAAATATGTATTATATCTATTGGGACAATATTAGTAGATATGCTCATGGCCTTCAAATGTACATAAGACTGTTGCAAAGAGAAAAGCAATTAATTGTTCTGAGTTCAATTACAACAAGAAAAGATTTAGAAAGACATTAATAAAACTTTCTAAGCACTGATAAGATCGTTTGGGGAAGTTGTGAAGTCTCCAAAAAACAGTTCAGATGAATAAGCTGTCGGAACGGCTTAAGTGCTTCTAATTTTCCCTGAGGTCAAAATGAATTTTCAGGATCCCTTCCCTCCCGATATGCTGTAATTCTACAGAACACGCTAGCAGGTCAACCAGAGGGGCAGGAGCCCTGCCAATTCCACATGGAAACACAGATGAATTTGATGTTTCCTATCTGCAAATTGAGGATGCTAGAAAAATATACACAGCCATATGCATTAATATATGGTATTATTTCATTGAAAGGACCTACAGAAGAAATTGCAATAGGAAGATCCAATCGTGGCTTAAGAAAGGTTTGCAAAGAGCATTATTTAGGCAGCAGAAACAGGAGAGCTGCACTCAGTGCAAGGCTGGCAGCACGCAGCAAGCGAGGGCTGCATCTCCCACCCCAGCGGGCAGCGGCAGCCCGAGCTCCAGCAGTGCTCGTGAGCCCAGCAGAGGCCGTGGGGGCAGCTCCTCCGAGCCCTTCATCTGGAGTCCAGCACTGCTTTTAACTGACTGAGCCCGTCCCTTTGGCTGGCAGGTGTTTCTGTGCCGGGGGTCCCTGGCTGTCCCTCGCACGCTGCAGCCACGGGGCCGAGACCGCTCCTCTCCGTCACAACTCACGGCGAGCACGGCCATGGGAGCAAACAGCTAAACACAGCTCTTGGCCGCCAAATTTCGGTTTCACTGCTGTCAGAACGTCACTTATCGTGGCTGGGCTATAATTTTCAGGCTTGTAAAACCTCAATTGTCATGTTTGGGTTTTCTTTAACACTTACTATTAATGCACAAATTTGATTTGTGTAGAATGGAGTGACTCTCAGTGGCTCAGGGATTTGGCAAAGAGCTTCACGTATTTCATCGAAATTCTGTTTGGCCTAGAGAGGCGTTACAATTCTGGATAAAAAATGTGCTTTTTAATACAGAAGTAATTTGTAATAGAATGTTCCAAAATAATTCTGTATAAGAGATGAACTGAAACAAAAGCAACATGATCTTTGCCTCTTCAGCACGGGAATTAATTCAGATTGAGGAAATGGAATTGGAAGAGTCTGATTTGACACATTTTGCAAAATACATGGTGGGTGAGTGCAGGGGAAGGAAGCAATTCCAACACCTTGAGCAGGAGGCCAAGAGGTGAGCACGAACAGTTCCTTGCAGCAATCCTTGGAACTGCCTAGGAGCCTTTGGTGGCGTTAAGGAGCAGCGACGTTTGTGTAAATCAGAACTAGTAACAAAGCAAATTACAGTAAGAGCTCTTTGGTAAACAGAAAGGGGAAGCCTGCTGAAATCTGCTTCCTTTTAGTAGGACAATTCGGATTATTTAAAGGCATCTGAGCATTCAGAAAAATCTAGGAAGAATCTTAAAACGCCATATTTCTAAAACAAAAGATAAAACTGTACACTTTATGGGTCATATAACTTGGATCTCTATTTACATTGAAGCCTTAGACCAAGCAAATACATATGTATGAGGTCCTACTTTTACACTTAATTTTTGTGTTTTGGTAAATGCAAATGATGGAAGAAGTTGACATGAATAAATTTGCACCAGTTTAAAAGTCATCTCAGTGCACAGTGAGAGATATTTGGGACCGTTCATCACCTTACTACAGGGAAGGCTTCTGGTGTTAAGTCAGTCAGTCACATGTTATGTATCAGGAATGTTTTCAACTCTAGGCTCAGAAACTACAAGCTCTTGAAAGAGCCAAGAAACAAATGTAATACTTGAGCATGTTTACTGTAAAATGAAGGGCTATTTTATCTCAGTCAAATAAACCAACAAGTGAACTGCAAATCTGATACTGAAATAAATCCAATTTACTCTTGTGTAATTGCTTATTTGATTCTCAAATATGACATGAAGTTAGAAAACAAATTGACATTCTGTCACTTCTGTTTCAGTAAACTTAACTCAAACAAGTTGCCCTTTAGGTGCATCTTGGATGGAATGGTACTTTATCTTCGTCCCGAGGAAATCAGTGTATTAAATTTGTTTGAAAAATTATTATCCAAACCATGACTCCTTTTCAGACAGTGTTTGAACTGCATACTAAAAAGGCCAAATTTCCCCCGAGAGCCAGCACAAGCACAGAGAAGATAAGTACTGTGGTATATCCTCCTCCTGCAGGAAAATGTACCAGCAGCAGATACAATATAAGCTCAGACGAACTCGGTAGAAACAGAAACCGCAGCAATCTTGTGGGCACAGGCATCCTCCCCTTTCCTCGCAGCCAAAATACGATCCTGATGTGCCTCAGCATTTACAGAATAAGCTACAGAGACTCTGCATTGCCTCAGCCACTGTCAGAACACTAAATCCAGCACCAGGTCCACAGTGAGGGAGGTGAATAAACTGAAAGGCGTCAAAACCAAAGGGGTAATGGAAGGGCGGGGGATAGGAGGAACACCCTTTCTGCTGAGGAGTTCTAGGGGTTGAAAATGTTTGTTGAAATAAAAGAGAGTTAAGATTCAGACCAAAAAACTGAGGCTAGGTTGTTCAGCACAGCAGAGGTCAGCGAAACGAGCTGGCTGACTCTGCAGCTGGGCACCGTGAGGAAAGGCTGGGATCGAAACAGCCGATAGAACATCTCACCCCGGACTCGCCGGGAATAATCTTCATCATCTCTAGTTTAAAGGTCAAATCAAGGCAGGTTTAGGAAAAAAATTCCCCTCAAAAGGTCCAAGACATAACTAATTTATGTCTGTGCATGCTGAGAGAAGATTACAAAAATGGTCCCTCTGATTAATTTTTTTTTTTTTTTTCAATTTATAAATGTAGGAAAAAGGTTGTTCTGGACAGATTGCCATTTTTAACGGTATGTTCTACTTTAATTATAAAGAATTTCGGATTAGTTCATATGCTTAACATAGTTCATATGACATTAGTGTTACAGAAACAAATGTTGATTAAACAATGAGGTAGGACAAGTTAAGCCACGGCACGAAGTACCGAGAGGGATGGGTTAGCAGTTGGTACGAACTGGGAACATTACCTGAGAATTTCCACATTTGCCCATGCAGTTGTAGCCGTTTTAATTAGAACCATGGATTTATCTGCATAAATAAGCACAGGGCAGCATTGCTTTCAAAAGAAATCAGTGACTTGAGGAACTCTCTTTCCCCCACTTCATCCCATTGTGGACCTGTAAGTGTTGATGATTATTTTAGTAATAACAAAAATGAAGAAAGAAGATTTAAGTTGCCTGTAATGCGCAGTGAAGTGTAAACGTGTGAGAGTGAAAGCAGGGCCTGGACGAGCTCTCCGGGCTGGAAGAAGCTGATATTGCTGTGTCACAGTGAGGGGGTTTGTGCTGGCCTGACAGCCCTCCCCAGCACCTGCCCAGTGAAGGTCCCTGGATGTAAATCTGCTTTTTTCTCCAGCCCAAACAATCCAATGTTAGCATAACACCAGAACAGAACAACCTCTTCAGTCCCAGTATGTAGTTATGTTTTCCTGCTTTTCCAAAACTGTGGAATAAACACCAGTCCTGATTTACATGTAATGCAGTGTATTAAATTTTTAATGTTTCTTCTGTGCTCAGTACAGCTCTTTCATCCCCACTATCATTATGTTAATGATGTAGTGAAATAACATTGATTTAAAAACTCTCATTTTCTGCCTTTTTAAAAAAACCCCAAGCAGATGAAAAGCCTACAATCTGATTTTTGCCCCAAAAGCAGAATATTGTTGGCCTGCCCTGCAGCACCTGGACCAGGAACAAAGGTGAAGTCACAAACCAGAGTATCAGGAACTCCCTTGAAATGGGAGTGGAGAGACAACACACAAGCCACAAACAACAAAACATCTGAAGAAAGAAATGCAATAAAAATTGGGTAAAATTATCCCTTGAGTAATGCTGGATGAAATCCAGACTAAAATCACTGAACAGTGAAGCTATTCCAATTTATGCCACAGTAACATCAAAATACTTCCTTCTCCTCTATAAACATCCTTTAATTCTTTCTGGAAAATGGAAGAGTACCACATGTGACAAGTGTTCCTAAGCAGCATGCTGAGCACCAAATGTGAACTATAATTCATAATTCATGCTCAATTAATCATAATGTATAAGGAATGGCTCTGTTAATGCTTCTGCTAACTACCTAACCTATTTTGAGAGATGCAGGCAGAATTTCAGCTCCTGTGACTTGCTGTTGTGAGTGACAGACTACGGATACCCCGGCAGCTGTCAAAGTCACCAGCCTTCCCTCAATGAAGAGAAAAGCAATTCTCAGTATTGCAGGAGGCTAAGAAAAGCTCTGAAAAGCAGAAATGAAAGTATGTGAGGGTGGAGGACGTTATCTTTTCTCAT
>VZTA01015987.1:13962-49242 GCA_013398855.1 Mohoua ochrocephala | reverse complement strand
GAGAAATGGATAACACATATGGAAAACATGCCGAAAAAAAATCGTATGAATGAGTACTGTCAACAGGCTAATTTCAGACATCGAAGACTGTATGGACAATATAAAACACTGCCAATTTGCCAGAAATATAAGCCCGCATAGAGATGGGATTGAAGCTGTAGAGGTTGGAAAACAATTGCATCCTGAGTAGCACTCAGTGAAATTATTTATATGCTGTGATATAAGTCCTTTTTTTTTTCTTTTCACCTGCCAAGGAAAAAAAAGCCTTTTTTTTTGTTTGGGAAGAAAATTTTCCCACATAAATAATTTTTTAAACCCCAAGAACCAATTTCTCCCTGCTTCTCAATTGTACAAGTAATTAAGCAGCTCAGACATTGCTCTACACAAAGAATTCCCCCCTTCGCCATCCTCACAAGGACTTTGAAGATGGTTCATTTGGTACCTGCCATTAAAAAGTCAGCACAAACCCTGAGCAGCTGCTGAGCCATGATCTGCGGAAAACCCAAAATTCAGAAAGTATGATGCAAATATTTCATACAAATAATTTTTTGTGAGATATGCTTAAGAAATGGTGGGGTTTTTTTCTAAATGACAGTTACATTTTTTAGCTTAGTGGCCCATATTAATATTTTACAGTAATAATAATTTACGACAAATGTCAGAATATGTGTTTTATACCTGTATGTTTTTCTACTTACTTTTCTCTTTTAATAATATGGTAGATAATCTTAATAATGCTCCATTTCTTCCTTTGTCATAATATAACCTCACTTTTCTCTCTCTGCATCTCATATAAATTTTGTCAATTATATCAATTATTGCCACCTGCAAAAAAAGAGACATTGAAATCAATTTATCATATCAGTATTTTTATACTTTCTGAATATAGATGGTTCTTTAGTGGATGATAAAACAAGTTCATTGGATGAATCACAGAAAAAAGACTCAAATGTTTTAAACAGTTGATTTTTTCAAACGTCCTCAAGAACTCTGCTCAAAATGAAACACAATAATGTTCTCTGCCTACCCTATGCTATTAACTTTTGTGTGGGCGTATGTATAATTTTAGAGATTTCCACAGGAGATTTAGAAAACAGGTCAAGGTGACAGCAACACTGTTATATAATTTCCATTAAAAAACTCTAAACCACTTAAAAATCAACTTGAGCTTTTACCACAAATTAAAAAAGACCACAAAGAAATTGCTTTTTTGTGTGCATGTTTAACCCGAAGTGTTGGCCTTATGGACATAAAGACACAGAAATTTTCTTGTGAAACCATGGATCTCTTAAAGCACAGTAGCTTTTCTCAGGAGACATACATGTAACACAACCTTTTCTCAGCTCTTCTTCCTCTCTGCTCTTCTTCCCCTCAAACTGGCTGAATCAACTGCTAAAAATATATGAGGAAAAAATTAATTACAGAATCATAAAATGGTTTGAGTTTGAAGGGACATTAAAGACCATCTAGTTCCAACACCCCTGACATGGACAGAGACATATTCCACTGGACCAGGTTGTTCAATACCCCATCCAACCAGGCCTTGAACATTTCCAGGGATGGGGCAACCACAGCATCTCTGGGCAATCTGTTCCGGTGCCTCATTACCCTCACAGTAAAGAATTCCTTCTTTATGTTAAGTCTTCCTCCATCTTTTTTATAAGATCCTTTTATATTGTGAAAGGTCACAATAAGCTCTTTCTGGAGCCTTCACTTCTCCAGCTGTGCTTTAACTTTCCTAACCACATCCCCACTCATCTGGGTAGTGTTCCTCTGTTCTTCCCCAGGGACACATTCTTGGTTCCTCTGTCTGCGCATTTTCTTCTTATACTTTTCTTTGACCAGGAGGTCCTTACTGAGCTGTGTGGTTCTTGGGCCTTCCTTGTACAAATTAATACACATGGGGATCAAGAGTTCCTGTGCTCTGAGAAAAATGTCCTTAAAGAGCTGCCAGCTCTGTTCAGCTTCTTTGTCCCTGAGGGCCGTTTCCCAGCAGGTCTCATCTGTTGTTGTCTTAAACAACAGAATGTTTGCTTTCCTAAAATACAGCATCCTGACTCTAATCATGGCCCATGTCCCTCAGGACTCTGAATTCCACCAGGACATCATGACTACAGCCCAGGCTGCCACCAGTCTTGACGTCCCTAATTAGTTATTCTGTGTTGGTGAGCAACAGGTCTAGTAACACTTCTCTTTTGGTCAGATTGAAAATTATTCTTGACTACCTCCAAGATTGTCCTGAACAGCTTACAGTTTGCTGTGCCACTTTTTCAGCAGATGCAAATGCTCCAGGTGTGCATTTTGTTCCACCATGTCTCAACAACAGCGGTTAGGTCATAACTTCCATGTCCTCCTGCTTCCTACCCATGAAGTGGGCATTGTTGTGGAGGCACTTCAGCTGGGATATTGACTGTGTCACCTTTGCAGGGGAACATGCCCTAATCCCTTTGAGGTATTTCACAGGTGTTTCCCTGTCGGTTCCCAATACATTAGCAGCCCCTGTCTCATCTCAAAAAATCTTGACATGCTATCGTGAATCAGTGGTTTGGATATAGCTTAAAGAATCACTATCAAACATATCAGAAAAAAATAGGTTTTAATATAAGTTTGTGAAAGTGCAACTTAACGGAGGTCAATAGCAAAGTTCACTCTATTGCTTACTACATAGATGAAGCACCCGCAGGAAAATTGGATTAGAATCAATTTAGAATGATTTCCAGGGACGGCGGGGATGCAAAAGGGTAAGGTTGTAAAGGATATAGACAGAAAAAGAGAAGGGTGCAAAAGGGTTTAGCAGCACTTAATCATTACCTAATTTAACATTTATAAAATTATTCAATAGGATTTGCTAGAATTGTAACGATGACGTCCATGCCATTATCAATTCACATGCATTCACCCAGCAGCAAGATGCATCTCTATTTGTGTGTGTAAAGGTACCTACCAAAAATTCCCATTAGGTTCAGTGGAATACGCACATCAAATCCTTGGTGTTTCTCGCCAGCCATGGGTCGGTCGCACCTTGAGGAATATGTGTGTGTAGGGCGGTTTCAGACCTTTTCAAAAGGGATCATAATGATGATACCCTTTCACTCAAGCTATGATTCAGGTGAAAAATTTGCCAGAGCTGGGAAGGATAATTGCTAATCCTTCTTTCCCCGCTTTGGTCAGGCAGCTGATGTTCCTGGTATGGTCAGAACTGTTTCTACCTTTGCCATGCAAGCTGCTGATAAGGTCAGAGGACGCTTCACCTCACAACTGGTGTGGTAAAGGGGCGCTTCACCATTCAACTCGTTTGGTCAAGCCTTGTCAGGAGCTCCTGAGATCACAGAGCTGCTCCAAGGACGTGGGGGCTGGGGTGAGGGAAGAACTACACATACAAGAGGTTAATAGGCATTGATTCACACATACAAGATGTTAATAGGCATTGATTCCTTAAGGAAGAAGAAAAGGATGTCACCAGTGCTTGACAAGATTTGGCATTTAACATTTTATGCAATGATATTAAGAGTTCTAGGTTTTACCAGTAGCTCAAACAAGTATAAAATGATTTTTAAAAAGTGAAGACCCTCACATTACTTGTTTAAGTAAATCTTAAATATAGATATACAATGTAAAGTGACTCCAAGTACTCACATTTTCTTGTAATAAGAGATCAAAACCAGCAACTTTCAGCAGAACAATAGTAACAAAAAAGCAAGACCTGTTGGATTATGTGTCTTAGACTTCAATAAACAAGATCCATTTGAAATGTCCAAATGCTTACTCTTCCTTCCTATCAAAAAAATACAAACCAATGTAGGACATTTTCATGAATTTGATTAATTCTACTACAAAGTTTTATATAACACTGGAATTAGTCATACTGTCTAACCTGACTTATCCTAGCAATTTTGAAATGCATGGCTCTGCATATATGATTTCTTTTAAATACAACACTTGAAAAAAAAATATTTACATCATTTTTTTTTTTTTTTTTGTAAAAGCTGCACAATAAAAAAGGTTAGCACTGAAATATGCATAGGCACTAACACAAACTTTCTCCCAGCATGTTCTATTAGCGATTTTTTTGTGTCCTATTGAAAGAACATATGACCCAAACTTGAACTCATTTCTATCAAAAGTGATGATACATTGCAATAATCTGGAACCATGCTGTGGAAAAACTCAAAAGCAAAAGGAGAAATCTGGCCCTTTTTTCTGACTTGCTGTGAAGACAGAACTAGGGAGAGATTTTTCTGCTAAAGCTTAGAGGAAGAAAAAGAATATTTGAAACCTGGAATATGAAACAAGATCTGACCTCTTACCTCCCCCAAACTGAAAAAGAGTCAGAAAAGACCTGCAAAGATTCAAAATTTATATCCTAGGGCAAGTTTTTCTTCAAATTTTTCAGCTACAACAGAAAAATAATTTTCACAACAAATGAAGTCTGGTGAACCAGACAGTTTTAGGTATGTGATGATGTTCTCGACACATTACTCAGTAACTACACTAGCACCTTAGAATTCAATCCTTTCTTCCAGAATATCCCATTTAATTTCAGGTTTTTAGAAGATCGTGGTGAGAAGAGCATTTAGCTATTAAAAGACAAAGAAATATTTTTTAAAAGTCTGTCTAAAATTGACAATTATTTCTGTTTCTCTCATACACCCAGACCTTTGGTAGGCAGGTAATAAAGCTGGGCTAAGAAGGAGAAAGATTGATGAAAGAGAGCGATAAAATTTAGGAGTTCTGATTCAGCTATGGGAATTTTCTCATGCAAAGGCAGTTAATAACTTCGACTTTGACTACTTCTTCCTTTATCTCTAAGCAGGCAGGTATTATGCTGCTAAAACCTAAGAATAAGTAGAGCTGTTGTCTCGTGCCTATGTGCAATTTGCACGAAGTGGTCATTTAATCTCTGAATTTCATCAGTGTCAGAAAAGAAAGAACTACTTTTATTTTAAAGCAATTAACCATTACTTTTAACAAATTGGAAAATAAAAATTTGAAATAGAAGTTCTTGCATTTTTTCTCATTTCATGAAATTGTGACAAGCTATACAGCAACATCTTTTATCCTCCATATTGCTGCTAGCCTTGTCTAGCTAAATATGCAAATAAATATGCAACTCAGCAGGATTCGGAAAAATTTCAGTCTTTCCATGCAAGAGAAGAGTAGAACCCAAGAACAGTTTCAGGAATTGCTTTTCCTTGAAAATACATTCCTCACGTGGAAAATGCAATCCTTCTCTGTACTCAAAAAAATTTGTTCACAGTATCAGAAAGTTAATGTACATGTCACACATGCTCGGCAAATGCATGTCCTACCCTGACAGCAAAGACATTTGGGGAAAAATTTAATTAAAAGTTAAACTGTAGCAAACAGGCATCGGGATGCACTCATTCAGCATGAACAAATCATCTGTTGGGAAAAAAAAAATCAAACAAAGGATTTCTGCCCCCAGCCTCTCACTCATGCAGACTTACTTGTGTGGTTAACAGTAAAAAAGTTTGATATGCTTGGTCATAATGTACAAAATATTTTAGCTAAATATATGGCCAAGTAGATGGCTGGACCATAGGCCAGCTAAGGCCTTCTGGATAAGGAAGTGATTTGTCTTCTTTGGGAATAGAACTTGCTCACCTCTAAAAAACTATGTGCATTGCAGATGGAGTTAAACAGTTTGAAGGAAGAATCACTAGAAAGGCATAAGTGTCAAGTGTGCAGAATGGGACACTTCCATGGCACCGGATTATAGAGTGGAGACAACTCAAAAATTAAAAGATTAGCACCCATTGCAACTGTAGCAGGGAGCACAAGCATGGGCTGGTATCAGAGACCTTGAGAGTACAGGCACAGGATGACAACCAGAGGGACACCAGAGGCCCAGCACAAAACACTGAGAATGTCTTCTGAACCTTTAGAGCCAGATAAAGCAGGATTCAGGGCATAACAAAGCTGAAACAGTATATGCAAAACAATTCATGTGGTAAAAATGTGAGGGGAAAAAGCAATAAAGCATAAAACAACAGTTGCAGACTCCACAAAATGTGAACAGATGAAGACTACAGAGCAGAATTTCTTCCACCTTTAATGACATCATTTTTCACCAACACCACTGCATATCTGCCATAAGGTTTTTCTCAGAGCATCTCTTTGATTCATCATTGATCATATTTTGCTACTGAAACTAAGGAATAATAAGTAAAGCACTTTTTCTTATGACATCGATATCTGAAGTTAATTAAAATTTTAAAAAAGCATCTTGTGTGCAAGTTTTTTTTTCTTCAGTCCTCCCATATGACAAAATGGTTTCATAGAACAGCCCAAAGTCAGAATAAAGTTGTATGCAGCACAGCCGACAGCAATAATCAGAACAGTGGTGGAAACTAGATGGAAATTAGATCTGTTAACCTCATGTTTTTGTCTCACAACAGAATAGTCTACTTTCACTTTTTCTGGGGCAGGAAAGACTGATAACGCTCCTCACTTGTCACAGGTTCTGAATTGCACTTCTAAAACTCCCCAGTAACTCTTGGTAATGGAGTAGTTCAGGTTCTGAGCCCAGTTTAACCTGCCTGGTACACCTCATCAGGGCAACAAGGTGGTTTCAAAGTAGGGGTTGGTTATGAAAGAGACCAAAACCTTACCATTTTTTCTGTATAGACAAAATGCATTTTTTAATTCCCCCTGGAATGTGGTGGATTTCCAGTTAGACAGAACAATGGACCTGATGCGTCAACCAAAAGAGTCCTACAGGAGATAACATAAACACAGAGGATTTCTTCATTGACATAGATGAGCTCAAACATTTCCAAATTAAGCAGGTAAGGCAGAAGTGAGTGTTCCTTCTCTCTGCTGTTCAAGTGCTATTTCCTCACTCAGCCTGGGTAACAAACTGGCCTTACTGAGGCAAATTCAGTCTGTATTTTCTTCCTGTGCCAGAGTAGAAAGACTCCCTAAAAAGAGAATGCTAATGTTTAAACTGAAAAGCTTATGAAAATCTTGTTTCAAGATCGATGGCACTATTTTACCCAGAGGAGAAATTCAGATGATTTATTCTTTTTGTAGACTTGGCAGGAGGGAGGGAGAGAAGGTCCTTAATTAGACAACTCTGAGATACGATCATAACATACCGAAAAGTCACAATAAATTTAATAGCTAAGAGAACGCAGTATTTCCTTTCCTTCCAGTTTTGTCTCATGCACTTTATATCTCCAGGGAAATAGCTGAATATTATTTAAGGAAAACTGTTTTCATTTTCTTTTTCTTTTTCTTCTTTTATTTTTTTTTAAACTATTATTCATAAAAGCAGCTGCAGATGAAAAAAAATGAAAGGTTGTTATGGTCCATATGGATAATCATGCAAATTAACCTAAGAAGATTAAAGTCTCTGAGCTGGTATTATCCAGGTTGAAGATGCATTACTGCTATTTTTGATTATAAGAAATGATAAACAAAAAGGAAGACAATCTGTTTTCCAAGTGGTTTAGAACTCCCTCTCTTTCTCAGCAAGGACTTGACCGAAAAGGCAAAACTTCCTCCCTTCACTTTTTGTAATAAACAAACAGGAGGGGATTATGATTTATTCCCACAATAATCTCTAAGCTTAAAAGTAGTGGAAGGGTATTTACAGTTCCAGTTTCTTGAGGATGTTTCAAAATGTGTCAGCATTATTTGAAAATAGCTGAATTATTTGCCTGTGGACAGCAGACTTGTCTAGCACTGGATTAGCCAGACAAAATAAATTCAGAATAATTCTGCACTCTTTCAGAAATGTCAAACATTAGCGTATGCACTTGCAAAGTTCAGTCACTGTTATTCTACATCTAGAAAAATCTGTTACTAAAAAATCAGACAAAAGGGAAGAATTCTCCAAGTTCTTGAAAATAATACTCCATTTTACATTTTCCTTTCATTTGCTTCACCACTGTTCTCTTGATCTTGTGGTCCTAGTCCACGGGATAGTTCACCTCTTTGAGTCTTTGCTTTCCTTTTTGAAACAAACATATTAAGAGGTAAGAGAATGCTTTCATAACTTCTACTGTAGCCTATAGGACTTCCCTGCAACCTGAGGCAGAACAGAACCACTGGGTTGTGCTGGGAACACTGTGTCCTGTGTCCTGTTTGTGAATCCAGTTTCGTGTTTGAAAGGGTAAGGGAACTTTCTGCTGATAGAAATGTATTTCGGTCCTTGTTGGGATTGCTTTTATCAGCAAAACCAACAACAACAGAAATAAAGAAAAAAGAAAAGTTCTTTTTTTTTAGTACTCTGAAATCCTCTTGTCTGTTTCACCTAGATACATCCAAAGATAGTGGGAAACAGAATTAAGTCAATGAACCTCAGAACACTCTAAACCAATCCAAATCCATTTAGATGCGACTTTATTCTCCTTGCATGTCATTTCACAGAAAGGCAAATATCTTCTTGCTTCTCTGCTCTTGTTCCTGCAGAACAGAGGTAACTATTCTTATTTCATTCTGCTTGGAATTTGGGTTCATTTTCATTTCAAATCACTTCCTGAAGAATAATATGCAGCCAGCATGGCCACCTGGCAGTGTAGAAAATTAATTTGAAATGAAAGCTGTAGTCATGTGAGTGAATTATGGATGCCAAGGCCCTCAAAAGCTGTTTATTTCAAATTACTTTTCCCTCATCACTGAGAAACAAAATTTATTCCTTTTAGAAGAATTTTTAATTTCTTTAGCTGCAGAGATATTGCAAATATGGAGCTCAGACACAGAGATAGCTCATCAGATTTGATCAAGTGGTATATTATTTAGGAAAAATGCATTGGGCATAAGCATGGAAATATGAATTCTTTTGCCTTTGTCTTAGACCTTTTGTCACCTTTTCACGTATTATCCCCGGACTCCCAACACATAACTGTGTCCTTGGGGAACTTCTTTTGTTCCATATTTGTAGTTGTTGACCACAGAATCTCTTATTTAATAGTTGTGCTCAATTAAGGAATTATCACCAATTTAATACTTTAAAATAGTGAAGATGAGTGTGTACCTGAAGGAGTGATACAAATGAATAGATTTCTGAATGCCAATTGATATGGAAGACTTTACATTATTTTACTGATTGTACTGTAAAAAAGGTTTGTTTTGCTTCAGAACACAAGTGTAATTTTCAAAAATTCTTCTCAAAAATTGAGTATATTTAGAGGGCTAAAGTTAGAGATAGGGATTAGAAATGGCATTTTTGGATGTTCAGGATGCTCCTGGGAAAAGGCATACATTGTAGAGGACTAAACAATATTTCTTCTCTTTTTTTATGAATGAAGATATATTGTGAATGGGCTCAGTCACAGAGTGGGCAAAAAAATATTTGCTTTTCATGTGATCAGAATGGGCTTCAAGAAGAAAACTATGAACCCCAAATGAAGTAATTCAAGGTCTAAGTATAATCTGCAAATATATATGCTTTCTGATTAAAAATCCAAAACAAACCCAACCAAAAAAAATTTTGTTTTCTTCCACTCCATTTGCATGGAAATAACTATTGAACCCATGGAAAATGAAAAGCCTGAATCAATCCTCGGTCTTTTTGGTCTGAAAAATTTCTTTATGTCAATATATTAGGTAAGCATTGCTTCAGATATAACCAATGTAGGCTTATCTCTTCCTCCACAGCAAGATTTAATATCAGTACTGCAACACATCGTCTGAAACTGAATGCAAGGCACCACATCAACCTGACCTGGTAGCATTGCTTTTTTCTCCTGTCTGCTTTAGAGATATTATTCTCTCATAAAAGCCTTGGAAATAGCCTATCAATTTGCACGACATGAAATAATCTTTTTTTGGAATTGCTGCATTACAAAATACTCAGCTGCAGGGTGTCACTTAAGTAATTGCAAATAAAAAAACTTAAAGGCCTGGTTTATATGGACTAGAGATACTGCAAATTCACCATTCCACTGTAAATCTACTATGAATCAGAATCTGAAGTCTGTGGAAAACACTGGGAAAGGGTAATTTCTGTTTTATTCACTGTATCTTCACACCTTTGTTCATAATCTCCTGTTCAGAGAGCTAGATGGCACAGTGGCTTACTACTCTGATTTTTCACGTGTGAGACAATGCATGATATCTGATGTTTCGGAAGTGAGAATGTATTTCATCGTCTGGAAGTTTTCTGTTTGGCACGTTTGCGCATGTCACAAGACTGTGGCTTGTTTTATTGCAACTATCTATCCTGATTCAGAACAAAACTCATACTGCTGTGGCAGGAGTGTTGGAGGTCAGGTTATTTCTGTGTAGAAAATACTGGGGGGAAATTTTAGCCCTTATTGGGCTACATATCATATCTCGATCAATACCTGTTTTTCAATACACCTCATTATGTGCGTCTATGGAACTCTGAAGGAAAGCTTTTTGGAGGGAAATGATGATTTATCAAAACAGAAGGTTTGCAGGGATCGATCAGGTTCAGCTAAGCTTTTGTTCAGAAGGCTTACAGGTGCAGAAAAAAAAAAATTAAGTATGAGAAGAAGAGAGTAATCTCGAAAGCATACAACATACACTGCTGACAGCATGATATCTAGGGTGTTGACCAGCCTCTTGGGGATGTAGTTTTTTATTCATACTTGTTCCACAGCAATATTTGACCACTCTGTGCCTGCACATATGCAGAATTGCTATGTCACAGGTAAGAAATTAAGATATTTAGTATCTTAAGAAATTTTACAGGATCATATAAAAAAATCTACATGACAGAGAGTAAAGGGAAAATAGAAATTGATTTTCTTAAATCCTCTGATTTTTTTTACATGCTGCATATCATTTCTATAGGAAATATATAGTCTTGTAACTGCTCTGTAGTATTATTCCCTCACCAAAAATGTAAGTCTATCTTTGCACTTAAACAGCTCTTATGCTTTCTGCTTTCTCCATTTGTTCATATGAAGACTTTGTGATAGACTCATCTACAGCAGCTTCTTGTAAGAAAATCTCATTATCTGAGTGTATGTTCAGTCTTCCAGTGAGAATCATTTGCAGTAAAACCTCTCTCATTTTTTCAAGATATCCTTTTATATAAAATAGAGCCAGGTCCCTAGTTCCATTGGGACAGACAGGATTTCTGCCTAATTTTGCTCTACTTTTCTCCCCTATAAATTTATTTTAGTTAGTTGCTGCTTCTGTCACTTTTGCTACCACAGGCATTAATATAAATTTTCTCCTATACCGTTTGCACTACTTTGATCTGAAAGTGCCGTGAGACCACCCATGGAGATTGGAACATTTCCAGCAGGAAAAATAATTTGCTATCAAACCACCTCTTCAATACTATTGATTGTCAACTGAACAAGCAAACTTAAGTGCTTAAAAATCAGGGTATCTGAAAATCTACTAGTATACCCCATCAGTGTTCTAGTGCTGATGCTTGAAAGCAATTTGAGAGATTATTATGAATAATGTTCTTTCACTTTGATAGTCTCAACATGAAAGAAAGAAGCCGGAAATTAAGTAACAATAAATGCAATGCTTTCATATATAATGCATAGTATATTTAACCTGGGTGTGACATCCTACTCTTAAAGGAAAGGGAACACTCAAGATTCATAAATGTACATGGTTGAAAGAAAGTCAGAGGATCTGCAAAAAACTCAGAAAGTTTTATTAGTAAATGATACACATGTCCTGGAAACTGGTGTGTTAGTTATTGCCAACAATCCTTGGTTGCCTCCACAGCCACCCAGCTATCAGTGTTTGAGATATACACATTAGTCCCTTATATATGGGGATTCTACACCTGTGGAATTCACTTCTATAAGACTTCAGTCAAGCATCTTTCAAAACGAGTTAGATGTTATGTGTCTAAAAGTTGCACATTAAACAGCACTAAATATTTTAAATTTAGAAATGCTATTATTAGTTCTCAAACCTCAAGGAATAAATTTGTTCTGAATTGGATTTAGGAAGAAGTATCGTACATTAAGTACACTGTGGTTTAATTGTACTTCGAGTATAACATAAGCTAAGTGTGCTTCAAGTACACTGCATTTTCCATAATGCATAAGATAGCTGGTACAAAAAAAAATGGAGTCTCTTTTAAAGGTGAGTGGTTATACATGTCATGAAATTATAAATGAATGAAAATTATGTTAACTAATTTTTTTTTTGTTTAATTATGTATATTGCATTCAAAGTGTGAAGTTAACTCTCACTCCAAGGCATCAACTTAATATATTATCTGGAGGGGTAGCTCATATTAAAGCCTCTCCTCATTGTCTTAGGTCTGTAGTTCAAAGAAGAAAGAGAGCTTGGGTTTTAATTCCAGCTCTACTACTGCTTTAACAGATTAATATGATCTCTTTAGGGCCAGATGTTTTTATTTGATGAGGATGTTAAGCTTTCATATCTAATTTACAAATAAATGCTAAAAGTTACGCACAGGCAGACACTCACACACACAGAGGATGACTTCCAGAGATCCTCCAGACTGGAGCTTTAACTTCTATAACTGCTAGGTTACTTGCAATTAACCATTTCTGCAAAAACCATTAACAGCAAAATACTCTTTTATAGCAAACAATGTTATAGCACATCATTTCCTTTTCACAGATGGAAAATTAAAGCATGATAGATCTCTTATGCCAAATACTACATAACAAATCCTGTAAGAGCAGTAAAAATAGAAAAATGTCAGTTTCATGCTTTGGTTCTTTATTTTGATGGTAGTACTTCCCTGGAGAAAAATCTTTCCCTCAAATTAAAAAAAAAAAAAAAAATCCGAACAAACTAAGGCCGAAGCCCCCTCAGTTTAATTTGTTGAAGACAATATTAGCTGCATCAAGAAAAGGGATTTTTATTCTGGTTTTGTCCTTCTGTGAATTCATGTTTTGAAGACAATATAAAAATTTTCAAATCATATTCGCAGCCAGACATAACTGCTAAAAGTCTAACCTATTACTTCAAGATAATGAGTCAGAGTGATTCACTGCAGCCTCTTGGTGATTTCTGTGTGAGCCAATCAAAGGAAAGGGCACAAAAGCCATTCACAGTGAAGATAATCCTTAGTTCTAACTATTACCAAATCTGATGCCATTAAAATGCGTAAGAGTGAGAAAAAAGGAAACATCAAAGGCAAAATCTTTGCCCTCCCCTCCTCAGCCCCCAAACTGCACAACACGAATAGTAAAACCTTAAAATTTGCAAATTTTAAGGACCCTGCTCCAGTGTGGGTTTCCCACAGATCCACAGCTTCCTTTGGGAGCATTCATCTGCTCTGGCCTGGGCTCCTCCCCGGGCTGCCGTGGACCTCCGTGGGCTGTAGGGGCACAGCTGCCACGCCGTGCTCTGCACCACAGACTGCAGCGGAATCTCTGCTCCCGTGCCTGGAGCACCTCTTCCCCTCCTTCTTTACTGCCCTTGCTGTCTGTAGAGCTGTTTCTCTCAGACATTCTCACTTCTCTGCTGCTCTTACAGTTGCACATTTTTTTCCTGCCTTCTTAACTGCATTATCCCAGCGGTGTTACCGCTGTTTCTGATGGGCTCGGCCTTGGTCATTGGTGTGTCCAGGTTGGATCCAGCTGGCATTAGCTCTGTTGGACATAAGGAAAGCTTCTGGCAGCTTCTCACATCGGCCACCTCTGTAGCTTCGTCTACCAAAACCTTGTCACACAAACCTAATGCTCTGGTCAACAAGAGGAAAAAAATCTAAGGTCCCACATTCAGTCCTTGTGAGGGGGCTCGGCATGGACTGCTAGACACTGACCTCCTGCATGGAATCTAAACACCAACAGGGTCTTTATGATGAAATATAGATGCCTCAGAGTTGTATGCAAGCAGTGAGAATGGCAAATATTTGGCTGCTTAGCAGTCCTGTCCTGCACACTCCTGACTGAAAACTACTGCAAGGTAAGCCAGCATTCACCAACCTGGATCCTTTCCTTTAGGTAAATACAGTCAATTTTTCCCTGAAAGCTCAGAAATCACCATTTTATTGTAAGCTACGGCCTGAGTTGCTGATTTATTCTTTTTCTTAATTTCCAGTGTAACACATTAAACATCACAGACAGTGGATAACAGATTTATGAAGAAGACAGTTTCCCTCTGAACAGGTTTTCAAGAATGTGTCAGAAGATGATAAATAGAGCATAAAGGCAGTGGTTAGTAGAATGAAATACAGTTGTACCCATCTTAAAGCTGTTTTCCTCTACTGAGTACCTTTCTTCCCCTCTTCCTTTCATTTTCCTGTTTTCTTCCTTCCTCTTTTTTTTTCCTTCCTGCTCTTTCTTTCTTTCTTTCTTTCTTTCTTCCTCCTTACTCTCTCTCTCTCTTTTAAAATCTCACTTATTCATTTTCATGCTCTATGAGATTTTTGTCTGATTGACCTTATGACACACAATCCCTGTTCTTGAAGGAAGAAGAAATACCTTGTTCAGGCTTTCCTTTCCATCTTTTTCTATTTTCCTAAATGCTGAATCAAAAAACTTAATATGGCTACAAACTAAAACATCAACTCATAAGAGTGTCATCCATGCTCATCATTTAACTTAATGTTGTTAATAGAATATATTTATTTAATATATCTAGATTTCTTAAGGATTCACGATGTGTGTCAAGAAGCATTTGATATAAATATATTTTTAGAACTACCGTCTATATCTTTTGACCAGAGAATAGTTCATTACTTCAGCTTTGAATGAATGTCTACATTTATTTGTTTTATGGCAAACATCATCCTTTTAGCTGAAGAAGAGATTTCAGACCTGATTGCAAAGTTCCATTTTTTAAAAAAAGGATAGTTCAGAAGAAAAAATTCTGATAATTTTTATCTTCTTTGTCTTTGATGCCAGGACATCAAAATCAAATAGAAAATGTAGCATTTATAAATTGAACATGCCTTTTGTGATAGGTCTATTTTTGTCAGTCCCCATATTTAATTTAAAGAACTCATGATCTTCCCATAATTTTCTAAAACTTTTTTTAGTTTTTCTACAATATGCCCATTAAAACAAAGTCTAAAAAAGCAATCCCTTTTTACTGACTGATGGAAAAAAACCTCTACATTTTACATTAAAGAGCACTGAATTGAGTTATATGACTTTTACATAAGTCAGTTTTGTCTTACTTTTTCTTTCTAGAAAAGTCCGACAATACCAAAGGGTCTCTGTTCATAACCTGATCTGACTCTGAAGCCTTTTAATAGAATCTTTATATAACCTTGTTGTAACATTTTAAATTTCTTCCTCAATATAATTTGACCTGTATCAAACTTGGATTATTGTATTATGGCTTCTTTGGGGGGGGTTTATTTGTTTGGTTTTTTTCTTTGAGTCATTTATTTAATCAATATGCTCTGTTATCCTATTTCTTGAACCAGTATGTCAGTCTCTTCTGTGAAATTCCTTATTCTGTGTTCATGACTGTTCTTTCATTACTTTGAACAAGACTTATAGCCCATGTGAGTAATCCCATTTAGCATATGTATTTCCAGCCTGAATTCTATATTTTCTGTAGCTTGTTGGGGTGGCCAACACTTTGTGTTTCTCAGACTTCTGGGTAAAACCTTAGTGATTATTCTTAAAAGAAAAATCATTAATTACAGTGGCATTTCTCAGGGTTGATGGAAGTCCCTCCAATATTCTCAGGTCTGAGAAGAATCTGAATTGACTTTTTGGAAACCTCCTGCTTGTCTTCCCCTCTTCTTTCACATCCTACTGTTACTGTCATCATCTTCCCATAGGTCTAACTAATTTATTCTTGCTCTGTAGCACTCTGCTTTCTGATTGACGAGTTTTCCCCACTCTTTAGGGAAGTGTCTCTTTCTTCTTTTATAACTTTTTTTCCTTTTGACTTGCCTCTTTTCTCTTCCTGACTTTTTCATGTGGCCACATTCTTCAGTGCATCACCCTTTCTTAAGAGTTTGCCCTCCAGACTCTCAGTAAATTTTAAGAGCAGAGATTGGACAAATAACTCATCTTCCTATTGTGTTAGAAACCTTTTCTGACTTCTGTCATCTCTCCTTGGTGCGTTTTTATTTCTGAGATCTATTTCTCCATGAACTCTGTCTGTCAATATTTCATTCATAAATAACCCGTGTCAGGTAGCCGCTCAAGAACAATGTACATCCAGCACTGTTGGCATCCCATAACTCATTTTGTCTCCTCCATTTTTCAGGTCACTTTCACTGCTGCCTCAGGTTCTATGAAAATCTTTTTCTAGTTCTCACATTTAAAAGGAAAAACAGTACTCCTGAAATCTGGCCGTCTTAGCCAGGATATTTCTCATTTTCTTCTCTCTCTGTCATTTGATCTTTCAGGTTCAAAGTGCAAAAATAAAGCTCTTCTCCTCAGCAAATGGCAAACTGCCTGTCTGTGGACTGAAGAATTGTATTTCAGCTGTACAAAGAAACCTCTGGACAGATTCTGCTCAAGGAATTTTCAGAGGAATGAGCCTGTCAATGGAGCAAATGCACACGGAGAAAAATGTTCTGTCTAATATTTACACTAAATTGTTTATACTTTATCACCTGAAAATATAATTTAGAATTAAGTATTATTCTTTATTATTAGTATAATAATAAACATATATAATTATTATTATTATTATTATTATTATTATAGAATTAGGCAATATTATTTGCAGGCATCCATTTCAATCTTTGACTATGCTTGTAAGGCAAAAAGACAGTAAAGGAAGAATAAACAATAAAAGCAGTAATTTAAAGAAAAAAACAACGGAAGAATAATGTTCCTGAATCTTGACTCTTTAAGAATATCAGCATCAATCCATACAGGTAGGCATTTTAAGAGATTTTTTTTTTGCCAGATGTTGTGCAAGGAAACCAAAGATAACTGGTTATNCTTTATCAATGATTTGGATGACGAGATCGAGTGCATCCTCAGTCAATTTTCAGATGACAGAAGTTGGGCAGGAGCGTTGATCTGCTGGAGAGCAGGAAGGCTCTGCAGATCTGGACAGGCTGGATCCATGGGTTGAAGCCAATTGTGTGAGGTTCAACAAGGCCGAGTGCCGGGTCCTGCCCTTGGCTCAGAACAACCCCAGGCAGGGCTACAGGCTGGGGGCAGAGTGGCTGGAAAGCTGAGCAGCAGAAAAGAGCCTGGGGGTGCTGATTGACAGGGGCTGAACATGAGCCAGTGTGTGCTCAGGGGATCAAGAAGGCCAAGGACATCCCGGCTTGTATCAGAACCAGTGTGATCAGCTGGACTAGGGAAGCAGTTTTCCACCTGTACTCAGCAATGGTGAGGCCACACCTCAAATCCTGTGCTCACTTTTGGGGCCCATGTTGCAAGAAAAGTATTCAGGTGCTGAAGCATGTCCAGGGAAGGGCAACGAAACTGGGGAAGGGTCTGGAACACAAGTACTGTGAAAAGTGGCTGAGGGGGCTGGGGTGGATTAGCCTGGAGGAAAGGAGGCTCAAGGAAGACCTTATTGCTTTCTACAACTGCCTTAAAGGAGGTTGTGATGAGGTGAGGGTTTGTCTCCCAGGTTAGAAGTGGCAGAATGAGAGAAAATTGCATCAGGCTGTGCCAGGGAAGTTTTATATCGGATGTTAGGAAAAAAATTCTTCACCAAAAGGGTTATCAAGCACTAGAACAATCTTGATGGAATCACTGCCCTTGCAGGTAATTAAAAGATGCATGGACATGGCATTTCAGGACACTTTATAGGAGTGGACTTGGCAGTGCTGGGTTTCCTCCTGAAATTGATGGCCTTAGGGGTCATTTCCAACATAAATTATTTCATGAATCTGTATTTATTTTTTCTGATTCAGCTGATTATACCATTCCTCATTAAATAAAGAATTGATTAACAAACTCTTCCTAATTTTGCTAGAGTGAGAAGTTGAAGTAATTTTCCAGAAACAAAATTCAGACTGCAACTGCATAACCAGCTTTTGTCACAGCCTGATCATAAATGCAGCTACAAGATGTTAAAGTATAGATAAAGAAATTATTGATTAACAGTCCTTTGGACTATTACAGTGAAAACTGAAAAACCTTAACTGTTCTCTAACGTACTGATCTGAGCCATAAAAGAAGGCCCAAACATATGTAGACTAGAAATTTCTCAAGGAAAATCATTCTCATGGGTTGAAAGACTTTAAATCTTCAAATACAGGAAGTTTATATTCAGGAATCATTCCACTGACTTCTTGGCCTTAAAGGACTGAAAATGTACATGCTGTGTACGTGTAATATCTCAGGTAATGCATTCCAGAGATTACTGGGAAGAAAAAAAGTTGTTTTTCTTTTTATATCATTTTGTCATCAAAAAGCTTCATTATCTTCAAATTTTAATGAGAACATCAAAGAAAATCCCAGAATAACCCATAACGTGAAGAACTGTAGTAACTGGAGCAAGATTTTTAGCAATCTAGAAAAAAATGAATAAAAATTCAGAGTCCAAACAGTTCCACCACAAGCAGTTTGGAAACAACTGTTCTTTAATTTTTAGGCACAGCTTTTAAAACTTTTTATTCTCAGCAGAAGGAGTACATCTCTATCATAAACAGAATAAATTATATTTACCTTGGATTATATGGTTTGATATATGAAAACATAAATATTTATTAACACATTAATGCAGGGGCTGTGAGCTTTCTGGCATCGAGCCATGCTAAGCTGTGCATCTGCATACACAGAGGACAACACATTAGCATGTGTATGCTAAACCTTCCCCGATTCTTCCTCCTCCTTTGTTCTCCGTGAAAACTAATTACATTTTGAATTACTAAGCCTCTTCTGCACTTTGTTGAGTAATAAATGGATAGTTAGTCAAAACGGAAAAACTGTGACACTGCAGGGTGAGTGTCAATTAGACCATTTTTAAATTGCCCTTCAGCTTGCTGGATTAACTTTAATTGATGTCCCAGTAATATCCCCTGTTAAATAATTTACAATGGTTTTTGACTCCCCAAAGCATTACTTAATGCCTTGCAATTATTTAAGTAGCGTGCACCATCAAATTGGCCAGATAAATTAGTTGAAAAAAGGGTAGGATCTCTTTCGTGTGAGGAAGTGTACACTATGGACACAGATTTTCCAGTATAATTACCAGTTTAGAGGTTATTAGTGTTTGCCAAGTGGACAAAACCTACCAAGAAAGATACTTTATTTCTTCCTTTCCAATGAAACAAAAAGTGTATTTTGTCAAGCCAAATTAGAATCATAAATGCTGATTTCCTTAATTATAACACATAGCTCGGTGTCACAGAGGTTGATTTTTTAAATTTTTTTTTGATTTTAGTAAGATCACTCTAATGTATTTCCAGAATAAGGGGAATAATCAGCCTCCAATAAATAAAAAGACTGACAGAATATTTGCTGAATAAATCCAAATGAGCCAAAAATGGCTGAATATCACATACTTCATTTCTTAAAACTTTTGCACTGAAAAGTGCTTCTGAATAAATAATAAGGCATGAATTATATGAAACACCAAATGCTCATGGCAGGAATTTAGAGAGAGAATTCTGGTTCTAAATCATTGCTTATGGAGGTACAGCATAAAATATCAGAGAGAGCTGGGGTTCTTTTTTCAGTGGAGAAAGAAGTTAGAATTTCCAACATAAGAAGTGTCATGATACTGATTACTTAGATGAGTGAATTTCAGACTTACTCCTTTGAAGAAGAAATGCACCAAATTTTTTCCAAGTTTAAAATTCTACCAAAACTTACCTTAGATATTTTAATAATCATGATTAAAAGAAATATTTTATGAATCACTTTACTGTTCTTCAGTTAAATCTGAAAATAAAGTCTAAAAGTCAAGATCTATTTTATACTACTCACTAACTGAATCAAATCCAGAAATGAGGGATCTAAACTTTATCACCCACCAGACCAATCAAAATAAGGACCTGACCATGTTTTCATGGACATCAATCCTTTTGCAACAACAAATATATTGACTTTAGTTGCATTAAGCCTGATTTATACTGATATGAAAGGGAAAATACTTTGTTTATTTTGAAATGTTACTCCTCTGATTGGTTGTAATTATGCAAATTAAATGTATGCTTGCCTAAGGCAGCCGATAGATTAGCCTGAAAAATTATGGTTATGGCACTGGTGAAAGCACAGCAGCTGGAGAGCAGGACTGTAAATACACCTAAAGCCCTAACACTGAGGTGTTAGAAGGACTAGATATTTGTTCTTCTACAAGATCTGACAACAGTTTCTTAAACCAGCCAGAGTGTATGATTTAGTGAAAATCTATTTTCCTTTATTTCAAGTGTATTCATATCATCTTTGCTATCAAGCTTCCTTCTAGATGCAGCAACAAACACACAGGACTACATCTTCAAATTACATCACTGAACTGCAAGTCGCTTGTTCCTCCTCTCTTTCCATGCTGTTCTTGCGCAATGGAAGCAAGATCAGCTCTTAGAAAATCACCTGTGGGAGATACAAATCTGACATCAATAAGCTCATTTGTATGACATATGAAAGACTGACCTCTCTTCAGCAAATCATGCCATAGTTGTTGCCTAAAGTCTCGCTGCAGTTAGAAATTTTAAGACCGATTTGCTACTTATGAGTAAGGAAAGAATGCGTATCAGAGCACGCAGCAAACTAACCTCAACATAACACAGAGGCTGACCAGACTTCCACCAGTTTGGCTTTTTGTAACTTCTCCCCTTCTTGATGTGCATTTTGTCGAAGAGTAGTTAATGCTATCATGCTTTGTATTTTATTCTCTTGGAGCAAAAAAAACAGACATGAAGTGAGAAGGAACTTTTCCCTCTGTCACAAACGAACAGGGAAAATGTAGTCAGTGTAATGTAAAAGACTAAACCAATTACAGAGGTCATTTTGGTTTGAAGAGAAAAAAGGTCAGGGACTATGACTGAAATCTTCCCTAACTGAAACATGGCAACCTAAGCATATCTTTAGCATAACATCTGAAAAATGTTTCAAAGTACAGTCTGAGCACACGATGAATGTAAAATGCTGATCTATTTAAGTCAAGGAGAATTCTGACAAGATTTTACCTTCAGCATTTTCTCTGAAATTTGCTTCCTGCTTTGAGAGCATGCTAATTTCACAGTCTTTTAACATGACATTCATGCTCCAGTTTAGACAGTGTGTGTATAGACATGCATAGTTATGAATTCTGCTTCTGGGGTTTTTTAATTGATAAATGTTTCCTTTTACTAGGAGTCTTTTTCCTAGGTGTCTTGCATGACACTGTTTTTAAGGGAGTTACAACCCAGTTCAAGATTCTGCAAAGTTTATTAAAGACAACCGAGAGTAAACTGCTTTTGCTGTGACAAAACAAAAATTATTCTTTTCCATATGTATGGATTGTGCTCCATTTATCTTCCCAGTGGAGTGAAAAGTGTGGCTGAGATGAGGAATGTTTTATTTCAAGTATGGCCTAAGTGCAGCTATTCCTTAGTAACAGTAGTGTTGCTTCATGGTTTGAGACTTGAGAACCATCTTTTTTAATATCCTGAGGTCACTTGAAGTCAATCATGTGAGGATGAGCTTATACAGGAATCTCGATCTGGGAACTGAGAAGGTATTGGTATTGTGAACCACAAGTGTTTATGTAAAGTCATTTCTTCCCTCTTTTCATAGACATCTGGCAATAACTTCAACTATACTTGTCACTTCTAAAAAAAAAAAAAACAAAACAAAAACCAGTATAATATAGAAAAATATCTTTACACAATCACATGTGACCTAATTTCCACAGGTTAACAAAACAATACTCCTCAGTTAAGCAAGTGCCAGTCGAAACAACCATGCCAGGCAGCCAGTATTATACATACCTTGTATTGGTAATGAATAAAAACATGAGTCAATTACTGTAAGTCTGCTACTGAAAAGCTTCAACATTTTTGAAGCACATTTATGCATACTTTTTCTGATTGCTTTTTGAAAAAAAAAAAAAAAAAGGCAGTTTTCAACAAAATTTACCAAAAGTACATTTGTAAAACTTAAGAAAAATGAACAATCTTTGCAATTAAAAATGCACACAAGTATTTTCCAAAAATATATTTGATTATTGACTGTGAATTCTTTTCCTTTAGATTTGGCATACTTATATTATTGAAGGGAAATTCATGCCAAAGTTAGAAAAAACCAGATAAATGAAACAAAATTTTTAAAAAACTATATAACACAGCAGGGAAGCTTGTGCTTCTTATAACAAAATACCCCGTACTATCACATTTTCTCTTCAGACATTTTAATATTAGGAGACTGTAAACACACAGTATTTCAGTTTTATAGACTGCCCTCATGAGAAAAATAGAAAAAAGAGTTCTGAGATGTAGGAATTGTTTTGTATAGTGAAAATGGTAGGTGGCTGTGCTGTTTTGAATTTTCATTTTTTTCAGAGAAAGCAGGTTCTCTTTTGCTAAAAATACAATCTTTGCAAAAACTCCCCTCCAAAACATAAAATCATTTAACACCTCCCCTTCCTCCTTGTTACATACTCATTTTGCAGAAGAAATGTTTATCGGGTTCACTGGGAGGCTGGCCCTGCATTTCATCTAAGTTCTCTTTTTCCTGAATGTAATGTTGATTAGTGGTACAAAGATTTCTTTTTTCTTGTTTTTAGTGTCATTTTCTATGCAATTAAAAAGCATTAGTATGTTGGCAGTTGCAAGGGCAGAGAAGTTTTGGATAAGCATCTCAAAGTTTGTCAGTAAAGCGAGATAAGTCGTTTCCCCAAGAAAAGACACAGCAGTTTTCCTGTTGTGCACTTCCTCTGATAAGAGTTCACAGCAGAGCATCTCACAATCACAACCAAGAGGCGTGAGGACATCAGCAATACGGACAAGGCAAACCCAACAGATTTCTTTTGTTAAGTAGTATCCGGATGATTAAATTGTGGCCATGGACCAGTTTTGCCTTCATGATCCCTCCCTTCCTGTTAAGCATTGAAAACTTTTATCTACCCTTGGAGTAGGAGATATTCCCTCCACGGTACAGTCTGCAGAGCAGTGACTAGTTACATACTGCTGGTGTGTATTATCAAAACTCCAAGCAGCCATGCCACTAAGTGACTAGATGCTGATATGCTCTTCTTTCCCATCTGCAACACATCCTGCTGTGAGCTCTGTGCCATTGCTGTAGGGGCCTGTATTCCCTGTGCTGAAACACCACAACCAGAGTAGAGCAGGAAGGAGATCCCTGCCCTGCTGACATACAGCCCTACCAGAACACTGTTATGTCCTGAAATAAGTTTATTACTAGCACAATATTCTTTTGTGAGATAAGCATTAGTATTGTAAATAATTCAGATTATAATCCACACCAGTAAGCACTTTGATGCATTCAAATTTGTAGCAACCAAGAACTCTCCTTTATATGCTAACATCTTAAAAATCACTGAAGTAACTCACCCATTTGTATAATATTGAGAAGAAGGATGCTCACTTGATCTCTTCAAATGACCAAAGGATTTCTTTGCTGTGTCTAACCTTCCCTGCCAATTCACTACACATCGCATATGCAAAAAAAAGTAAGTATGTGCAAATATGTCAACACCTGCATGATCAAAATCCATCACACAAACACTTGGTGCATCTTCCCAAAAGACACCATGTTCTTCCAAGCAAGTAGAGGATGAAGACAGAAGTTTAAGGTCTGAAGTTATGGGCTAAAATATTTAGGCAGTTCCTGAAATACTTAGGAACTTCTTGAATTCCACTGCACCCCATGGAAGGGATCCGTGCTGGAGCAGTTCTTCAAGAAACGCATTTTGTGGGAAGGGCCCACATTAGAGGTGCTCATGAAAGATTGTCTGCTGTGAGAGGCACCCCATGCTGAAGCAGGGATCAATATTGGGGAGTCTAGATACAATTGAACTCAAAGAGGAAAAGAAACAATATTTTGCTTTCAGTGTTTTTTCCTCAATGTGTTGATACACGGAAGAGGGATAACACATTAAAATTAGGTGGTAGAACAGGAAACAAGATATTTCAAACTTTTTATCTAAGGGAAAGAAATCTCTCTCAGCCTGTCAGAACTAATAAATAATAGTGGAATGTAGCCATTACTGCCAAATTTGAGAGCTAATTATTTCTCCTTCCTCCCGGCCATTGCCTGACATCTATACCCTAGCCTCTCCTATTGATACTCCAGGATCAGTCGGACTACACCTTCTCTGTGCTCCAGGTATTGAAGTCTCCATGAGATCAGACAGCTACTAATGAGTCTTACACCAATAAATCACAAAAAAACTGTCCAGACAATCCCAATGAACAATTTATAGTCAAGGGCCTTTTGGCAGACACTTGGTCCTTGGTTATGCATACAGCACTGTCACTCCAAGCACGTTCCTATTATCTACAAGTATATACTTTTCTCTTTCCCAGCCTGATGGAGAGAGAAAGCTTGATTGGCTCACTGGGAGAGAGGGTAAAGGGCTAGAATGCTAATGCATGTTTCTGGGAATTACTTACTGAGGAAGGACGACCACACTGAAAAATCAGCTTTGCCTTTACCCTTAAGAAAGGCGCTCTTTAATCATTCCAGTCTTAACAGAGATAATATCAGCGTTTAGGTTCTGCTGCAGTCACACATTCATCCTTCCAGAATGGTCTAAACATCATCAAGACTATTGAAAGGACAAAAGATCATAGTTTTGGTAGGAATTTTGTCTTTAAATTTTTACCAAAGAAAGAAAGAAAGGAATACTGGTGTTTGTCAACTTTGAACAAAAATACACATTACAACTTTTAACACTGTTTGTTTTGACTTTGAAAAATACACCATAGGAGAATCTGACCTTACTGCTAAATATTGGGGAATTTTTTTGCTTATGCAACAAATTATTTTGAAAGCATACTAATTAGACCTAGTTATGAGTGTTGCATTAATTATAGAAATGTTATGCATCAGTAGTATGACTAGAAAGCTTTTTAATTATAAAATAAGGCTATACCCAAGAAATTAATTGCATAATCTATATTAATTCACTTACTATTTGAGTTACTAGGGGGTTTATTTTATAATTAAAAAGCTTTCCACTGATATTACTCCTATGGATCATTTATATATATAGTGGGAACCTACATGAGTTAATTTACAGATAATCAAAACCACAGGCTCTTCTACAGAACAAATTAATTCTAGTAAAATTATTAAAACCTTCATTTATTATGTTGCACTGGTCAAAATAATGCTCTGTTAGCTCCTGACTCAGCAAAAATGTATTAGCTTTGTGCATGTTGGCACTTCCATTCAGATTTTACTGATTAGTAATTTTCTGATGAAAAAAATGGATGAAAAATAGCTATTCACGAGCGTATCTTGAGCTGAAAAGAAACTCTAAGTGGTCTTTTTGAGACAAGCATGTGCTTCTCTGTTTTCCATCTCCTGCTGCCTTGCAAGAAGTAAGAGGAGGAAAGTAAGGGTAGATGCAGCAATCATAGTCCTTCTCTGAGTTGGGCAGCTGAGATAAGAGTTTCCAAATCATTTGGTCAGAAAAATCAAATGGTGCATGCTCAGCTCAGCTCCCTCTCCTCTGCCTGACTGGGGCTTACTTCAAACAGCTTGCTGCCCTCGACATCAGTCTCAGTATGGAATTTGTGACCAATCCACATGGTCCCAGAGGCAGCAAGAGGTGACGGATGGGACCGAGGCATCTTGTCCAAGATGCATTCAGATAAATTTGTTTAGTGTAAATGTTGGTTTATGTGAAAGGGATCCAAAAGACAGAACTATTTATCAAACACACTTGCGTGTACGTCATGATTTAGGAATGGCATTGCTCAAGTTAGTATTCCCACTAAAAAAAAAAACCCACAAGCCTCTCTGCTCCCTCCTCCAGTGGCAGCTGCAAAAGGAAGAGATCTTGGGTGTAGACAAAAATGATTCACTGGAAACAGGATTGTGATAAGAGAAGCGACAGTATCAGCCTAATCAGAGTTTTGCTGTACTGGAAAGCGTTACAAGGACGTGCAGCATTTTTAATGAAGGAAAAAATCCTTCTTTGCCATCATTCAAATATTGCAAAGAGTAAACACATTTTTAATGCTCCTAAAACTATAAATGAACTTTGCTATTACCACCAGAAAAAAAATTCTCAGGAAACGAATACCTAAAAGACATATAGGATATCTGAACTTAAATCTGAAAATTGCAAAATAAATTGTCAATCTTTGGTGCTAAAGAAAGAAGTCTATATTTACTTTTTCAATTTAATATATTATTGTATTTTAATTTTTTTTCATCTTGGGTCAAAATCAAAAAGCATTTCCTTTTTTGCAATTAAAATATACTTTATTGTTTTGAAATACCTAAGTTTATTTTGGATCTTTCTGAAAAAATATTTTAAATAAGTCTTGTTCTTGAAGAAGAAGAAGAAGAAGAAGTTGTTATCCTACTAAAAATTTTAACGTTCGAATTTCTTTTATTTTTTTAAGAATAATCTAGTGTCATAACCCATGTGATGTGGACAAAAAAATACAATCAGAATTTTGGTGGGAAACTTTCCTTATCCAGAATGAATATCCAGTATGGTGTTCTAGTCCTTATATAACTAGAACTCCCTTTTGTAACAAAATAAAATGAGAAGCAATGGCAGAGCTAAAGCCTCTTTCTCTATAAAAATGTTTGTAATATAAAACAATGATTTAAAAAAAAATCTTTTCCCAAATTTGATTAGAAAAGCTGCAATCCTAATTATACATTGACCCTTTCCTCTAAAAGTTTTGTTTGCTACAGCCCTGATCACAGGTGCTGCTCCACCAAGGTGAAAGAGGTTCCATGTATTGCAGGCAATCTCTTTAGTACCTGGGGAAAAGGGGGCAGGTTACACTGGGGCTGTGATGTCATAACTCAGTGCTGGAACCCCTTTCCCAGCCAAGACATCTCACTTTAGGTTGATGCATGGCAACCCTTTAACAGCCCTGAACTCAGATTCCAGGAAGGACATAAAACAGGAAGTCATGGAATCACATTTTCAAGGGATATTTTTTAAACATAAATCATCCCAAAAAGTCAAATAGGAAACAATGTGAAGGCATTAAAGGGGTAATTAAATTCGTACTGGAAGAGAAAATGAGTGAACCACCAAGGAGATGAGGGCAAAATCAGTTTGTTTCCCAGTTCCCTCTGTTGTTTTCGGTTCCTCTCGAGAGGGATGTATCTGCATTTGCTGTTCAAAAATGTTCTGATGACAATGTGCTGTGCTACTGGCAAGAGTTTAGAGCCTGCAGAAAACCATATTTTATGAGTTTATGGTTTATCCATGTTCAGCAAAATATTAAGAAAGGGAAAAAGTGGGAGACTTAAGAGAAGTATCTGCCAGTGAACACAAACACCAAATCAGGGCCCTGGAAGGTTGTCAGTTGGCTTTATACAACTTTTAAAAATGTGAGCCTTAAACTTCACAAATGAAATTAATTTCAAGTGGTATAAAAATATTTGTAGAGCAAACCAAGAATGAGAAACCTCCAGAGGAAGAACAAAGTGCTTGAATGGAAGAGGTCCCTGCTGGTGAGCAGAGATCAGGTCCTCTCCGGCCCATTGTATCAGGACACCGGGACCAGACACTCATGCACTCGGTCCTCTCATGCACTCAGATTTAACCAAACAGGCTTTGGCAAGCAGAGGTACCTTTTGCCAGAATGCCAGGAAACACACCAGGTGACATTGCCACCATTTACCTTATGATCCACAGTTTTGTTCAAGAGTAGCAAAGAGAGAAACACTAGCTTGAGAATTCATCCTACCACAAGTATGAAAAGCCGTCTTTGAATTTCCAGTGTCTCTGCCAGCTGGCAACAAATGGAATTCAAGATGCAAAATGCATTATGGAAATCAGATAAAGTTAAAAGGAGGAAGAAAAGAGTTTTTCTACTTGAAAAGGAAAGGAAAAAATTATTGAGTTTTAATGTGAAACATTTTATAGCACCAGTACTAGCAGAAAGTAAGTCAGTCACTTTTTCAAATAGAAGGAAGCTTGTAAGGCTGATATATTTATAAGATAAAAGATCTGGAAGGAAACACTGACCAATTGCAAACACGTGAAGGAGGACAATCTCAAGTACTCACAAAAATAAAATTCTAGTAATTTTAAAAAATATTCTTAACTTTCATGTGACAAAAAATGTTGACACCTTGAGCACGTTTAATATTAAGTCTTCTTTGCTTTTTCCTTTCAGTTCTTCACCAATTTTACTACTGAACAAAACATTCAACCCCACTTTGAATACTGTGTGCAATGTTGAGCTCCACATAATATAAACAGGATATAAAAATGTTGGAATATATCCCAAGGTGGGCAAGAAAGATGGTTAAAGGAGTAGAGGGCTTTCTTTGTAGTCTGACTTTGTTCAGATTACAGAAAAGAGGGCTGAGTCAGGAACTCATTGCTGTCTACGATTTCCTCCTGATGTGGAGCAGAGATAGGGGTGCTGATCTCTTTCCCTGGTGCCTGGTAGTAGGACATAAGGGAGTGTTAAAGCTGAATCGGGGACTTCAGATTGGGAATTAGGAAAAAAGGTCTTTACTGAGAGTGTTATAAAGCCCTGGAGCTGCTCCCTGGGGAACAGGCCTCAAGCCTATCAGTTTTCAAGAAGCATTTGGGCAATGCTCTTAGACGCATGGTTTAATATGTAGGTTGCCCTGTGTGGAGTTAGGAGGTGGACTCAATGATCATCATGGGTCCTGTCCAGTTCAGTATATTCTTCAATTTCCTCATTAATTTTTCTTTGATTCCAAAAAAGTGGACATATTTTCCCCTTCAGTAGCTGTGTGAAAATCAAGCTGCAGTCGTATCTTTTACTTACTCTTCCTTAAACAGCATGCCATCCAAAGAACTGCGTTACGCATTTTATTGGTGTTTTAAATCCTCGATTCAACTGACATTTGTCAAAACTCAATGAAAACATCGATGCAAGTTTATTTCCGATAAAATCTTGCGGTACAAAAAAAATGTCACAACGCCCCTAAGATACAAGTGCTGTCTTTCTAAGTTGCTTCGAAGTTTGTTTGTTCTGTCTCACAGGAGGCTGACCTCTGAACAAAGTCTGTGGGGACTGTGGTCAATATACTCAGGTATATTCAGCATACAGTACTGAAGAAAGTGAATTATTAAGCAGAGCAATTTTTTTTCCACTTGAGCAAGAAAAGAAAGCTTCCTCTTGTCATTTAACAGGTAGGATAGATAGCACTTTGAATTAATAAATCCTTGTTAATGGACTGTTGTAATAATTCAGGCCTTCTCAATTTTGTTCCAAAGACTGAAAAGTTTTCTGTTATATGTTACTCTGCATAGCTCCTCAGGAACAGACTGCAGTAAGTGAAAAGGAAGATACAAAGAAAACAGAATTAATTGCTTTGACAAGTTTCAAAAAAAATATACACATATTCCCTCAGGGGTAGGTTCTTAACAATGTAGAGTTTTCCTGTCTCCAAACAAACGCTTCATTCAAATAGTGTTACGTATCATTACAGAAATTTTATTTCTGCTGTTTCTTTATTCAGTAGTGCAATCTTAATTCTGCACTGATCATATATGCTTTTTACATTATTGTACTTTTCTCTTTTTTCATATATTTATGGGTTGTTCTATGCGCCTAACACACTTTTTCCTTTGGAAACAGTTGTGGGATTTTAAAATTTTTGTATTTTAATCCTGCTGGAGAAAGTTACATATTATTATAAAGACTTGTTTAAAAAAATAGACAAAACTATGGGAAGATTATTTTCCATGAGAGAGAGACAGTTGGTTCCAAGAGTCATCAGTTTTTATATCCATCTTCAATTTTTGTCTTGGAAAAAAGTCTGAAATTATGAATTCACCTTTTCCTTCTAAGCCCTAGCTGAGGGGTACCAAACTAAATTATCATTTCCATGTGGAAGATTTAAAATTACATTGTGCAGCGGTCAATGGACTGGAGAGGCAGTTCAGCAAGCTGGTTCTAAATCTACCTGTGACGATAAAATAATCAAGAATTTTTAGTGCTTTATCTTCATTCTCACACTTGTTAAGTCATCCAGGAAACCATTGTCATCCAAATGTTAATTCGTACATTCATAGCTGGGCAACAATGAAAATTAATCTGATTTTGCCTTAGTGTAAAAATTTACATGATGAGGAAGATAGAAGATATTCACACTTATTAATTACAATGAATTTTAGATTTTTCATACTCCTCTGAAAAAGAAGTGAATAAATGTATTTAAATATAGGTAATGTATTTTCTTTGAAACACAAGGAGAGGCAAACCATTTACATAGGAGAATAAAGATCAATACTTCTGTATGGCCTTCTGGCCTTCTGACCAACTTTCAATGTTTGATTTTGGGCAATTAAAAAAGCTTAATTGCGATAGTATTCTTATCACTGCAAAGTAATACCTTCTTTGCAGTTATTTACGTATAACGAATATTGGAAAGATATTTGGATGAGCCAATAAAACACAAGTAGCAATGCTGCTTGTTCATATTTCACATACTTTTTTTACAAAATGCAAAGGAAGAGCAAACTATGCTGCTTCACTATCCAGTTCTTCCCATTAGTCTTGTTTATCATTTGTCCTTTAGGATGACTGTCTTTGCTAACAAACTGTCTGGATAAAAGATTTTTTCAAATATAAATTCTGGTATTGAACTCAGTTAATTTAGCTATTCACACAATTTTCTTTAAAACCTTTCTAATTCAGCAGTATATAGCTCATTTCTCTCATATCTGGAGTTGTAAATTACCTTAAGAAATTTCTTGCTGAAAAAGATGGTGACTTAATAAAAAATCATCTTAAACTCTTCTCTTAGAAGGGTCTGTTTCTTCCTTAAATATGAGGCAAATTCTGCCAGCTGTGATTATCTCAATCACCTACCTAAAGACTGAAGTTGCCATGGGTGACAGCCAAATTCTTCCTGCTTATCTGTGGGACTAGCATCTTACTCTATAACACGCTTATTTTCTCACACTGACAAGTTGTCGACTCACTGGGCAGAATGAGAAGCTAATGTGGAGATCATGCATCAATCACCTTCCATCACATTCCCCAGCCCAAATGTCAGTGATTGGACAAACTTGTTTTGACAGGCATCCTGTCTGGACAAACAGCCTGTCATCTTTCTAATAGGATTCAGCTGCTCTCTCACCATAAGCTGCACAACCTGAATCACTTCAAATATTGCCCAGTGGAAATGGGTGAAATTGAATGAACAGAGGAGGCATGGGAAGGGTGGGGTGGTGTCATTTTGGCAATTTTAGAGTTCATTACAACATTCAGAACTTTACTTTTGGTAATTATTTTGCTGTAAGGAAAAAAGAGAAAAAATCCAAATTTAGTATTAACATTAACCTACAGCTGTTATGGTAATTTTTTCTTTTAGCAAAAGCATGATTCAGGAGATGTTCCTGATACCGAAGTGATGCTCCTGATTTGGGAACAAGCAACTTTCAGAAGCATGATTGCATTTACATGAAGAAACTAAGAAAACAACTTTCCTATACCAATCAATGCCCAAGATAATTGCCACAGTCACATTTAAGGGATCAATTTAGTTCAAGGTACCTTTTTAGACCAAGGATCTTTGGCCATTGAAAAGCTACATATTAGAGTACAAGCAAAATATAATGCAGTATTATCATGTTTTCTTATTAAATGCATTACAAAAAGAACTACTTAGCTTGCAAAGGGACAGACTTTATTACTACATTGGGACGTTAATAGGAAAAAACCAACAACGTAATACTCTATTGCAGCCAAAAGTTAAAATTATATACTTGAAAAAACATGACTAAGAAATGTCTTGCAAAATAGGGCAAATTTTTTTTTTATTAAAAGTAAAAATGGTTTCTTTTTATCTCAGTTTTGTATTGGTCTTCTCCTAATTATAAACACCGAACTTTTAGGAAAATCTAACAATGACAGTAAGACATTTCAAGTAAGCATAAATCAAAAAATGTTAAGTATAAATTTAGTCCTAGGAAAATTTATTGATTCTGCATCATACAGAAATAGACAATTACACCACCGGAATGAATGTCTAGAAATTTGGATTAGTTTACTGAGAGGGTTGTAAATGAATATCTCAAGAGGTTTTTACCAGAATACAAAGTCTTGCCAATAATAAGTCAATTGCGATATATGCATAACTTCACAGGAACAATAAATTTGCATAAAATCTTACATAAATAATTTTGCTTATTAACGAATAAACTCAACATTAATAATTATTGCTTATTTCTGTACAGCTCCCTGGGTATTGAAACAGAACTGTGTATGTGCAGTTCCCATTGTAGAAGTAGAGTCTAAGTATAATATTAAGAACACCTCAAAAACCTAATGCTACACGGTGTTTCCACTCTACTTCCGTTTGGTCGTGGTGGTTCCATTCCTTCCACTACACAAGGTAATTTTGCTGCCCTCTGTGACTTAGACCTTATGTCTGTAGGCATTTCCCAGTGACATCAACTCCTCCATTTTCAAAGACAGACTATTTCAAATAATTGAAAAGCTCCATATATTAGCTCCAATTTTTTTCCCCAGTACTGCTATACTATTTTTTGTTGAAAGGGAGACCAACCACAGAAGGAAATAAAACAAAGTTCTTAGAAAAAAAATGAAAATAGCTAAGATGATGAATAATATATACTGATATTTTTCAAATTACTCTTGTAAATGACAGTGTTTCCTTTAAAACATTTTAAAAAAAATCTGATCTCCAGCATCTTAGTATAAAGAACAAAGTACAAATCAAAGTGGAAAAAAATGCACCCTAATACATCAGGGAGAAAAATACACATAGATGATGGAATGATTTCAGAACATGCACATAACCCAGGATAAATTTGAAGCTGCTATGATTCACTGACACAAACATATATTTTTCTGGAAACAATCTTTATAATTTTACCATTGATTTGTCACAAGAAAGGAATTCTGAAGGCAGAAGACACATCATAAAACAGCTTTATAAAAGAGATGTATTCAAATAGTTTGGATACAAATTTATCATCCAAGAAGCACAACAAAAAATTACATGCAAAAATAGTAGAGTGATCCAGAATCTCCTCATGTGTCACCACTTACTGAACACCAGTATTAGCAATGACAAAAATACCCACTTTTATGAGAACTCAGATGATTGTATCTGGGAAGGCCAGAGAATGGGAATGTGAGGATCTGGTCGTGCGAGGACATGATCATGTGAAAACATGATAGTTTGCTAGGAGCCTTTAGCATGACAAGCTCCCAAAATTCCATGTCCTCATGTTGTAAACCACAACTTTTCAAGGAAATCTTCCTGGTTTCCTACCAGCAAATCTTAGTGCACAAAGTTCACTTCCACCAAAATGGAAGTCTCCAAGGACTAAATGAGTGACTCATGTTGAGAATATTTTGAGTCTAATTTTGTGATTATGATTTCACATGCTGATTATTAATAATTTGACCTGATTCGTAGAGGATCCAAGTGATTAAAAGTCCAGTTAACTAGAAATTCTGCTTAACTGACAGCTGTGGTTGTTCTGTGTAACAGTAAGCTACACTAACTGTTGCTGTAGATAAAAAATAAGCTATGCTGATTGTTAAAATATTTATTTAATAATAAAGCTCCAGTTATAACTACAACTATCTGGCCAGCCCTCATTCTACCAAGGAGCCCTAAAACATGTATGCATGCTTTATGTAAAACATATATATGTGTACATATTTCATATAACATATATGAATAAGTTTTATATATAGATATATAGATATATAGATATAGATATAGATATGTGTGTGTGTGTGTATTAATATTTATGTAAAACATATATATATATGTTTTATATACACATGTATATACATATGTTAAAGTGTTCCCTATCTGTTCTGCCACCTCTAGATACAATGTTCAGTTACTTTCTGGAGCAACAGACCAGAGTATGCAGCTCATGAAGAAAATTCACTTAAAATTCTTATTTTTCTTGTAGTTCTGTAAGCCAAGCCTATGACAAAGATTCAGTCCAAGCTTTGACCTTACACATCAATGAAAATAAAATTTCTAGATATCAGCAAATATTGTTCTAGTGTCCAGGAAATGGCCAAGAAAACTCTGGTGCTAATGTATTTAATTTTCATTTGGGATAAATGTTATATGTCTACCAAGAACAGACTTAAGTTGCAGGCAGGCACTTCAGAAAGATCGATGGAAGAATGAACTAAAACAGAGGGAGGGAGAGAAAAGGGAAGACAGATGTGCAGGCAGAGAAGGTTTTGGATATAGGCTGATAGTAAGGAAGTCTGAGAAGCATTGGAATAGGTGGAGCTTTCTAAAACTGTTGCCTCCTTAGGGAATGCAGGAGGTCTTTCATTTCAAGAAAAGCAAATACAGTAACATGTCACCGCTCCTAGCACTGCCGATTAACAGCAGGGAGACCAGTTTCACAGAACCTGTTTTCAGGGGATCTTCATTCTGATGAGATCTTTTTAATTCCTTCCCTGTAGGACAGAATTATAAGATGCAAAATCCGGCATCTCAGCAGGTTTGCTCTATCTCTAATGAGATAGAAGGGAAAACGCTGTCCAGAATAATACCTAAAATGAGAATGATGCAGTACTCTGCTTGACAGCTTGCCCTCAAGATGTAAGGCATGTTGTACTTTCTCCTTTCTTTTCTCCCCATCAAATTCATTATCTACCTTACTGTCCCTGACACTTACTCAGTAGCATGGTAACAAATTTAAAAAAAAAAGTTTGCATTTAAGGAGCCTTTAAACTTCCAAGCAGTTTTAGATGTGAATTGGTAACTGTCCTTTTTCTTTTACTGTTCCATACATGAGCTGACCACACAATCCCAGTAACAATTTGAGTTAAATCTCAACCAGAAAAGTTTCACGTAGAAAAGTTTCTTTACATAAGATTTGCACATTTTTACAAATCTGTGCGTTGCACATATTTTGTCCTTACCTCGGAAAAACAAAGTGAGACTATAATGGCTTCATACAGCAAAAATACATATACACAATCTGTTAACAGTATTAATTCTAGTGTATAAAAGAATGTATGGTATGCTTTATATGGGGTGTATATATATGCACACATATATGTACCATATATATGTATATATAGTGTATTTGCTTTCTCTACCACTCCTAGAAATTATTATTTTAAGCAGAAATTCACCTAAGCATTTAACGAAGCATTTTTCTAACTAAAATATTTTAACTGCTAAAAGCTGGGAACAATAAATCTCATCTAGAGAAAAAGCTAGGGTGTTTGCAAGGGGTTTTTTTGGTTTTTTTTGCATTGTGTGTAATATTCAGTAAGAAGTATAGATTTGAAATACTGTGCAGAACTGGAATGAAGTGCTTTCAACACCACTTTCTATCAAATATATTTACTGATTT